>CM029595.1:95934498-96437715 GCA_017311375.1 Mytilus coruscus
TTGCAAATAAATTTCATTTACTTTTATTCTTGTGTCTTTTCTTAGAAAAATATCTTACTATCAAATATTTTCTCAATTATTCTTTGTAAAATAAAACAAATTTCAAAAGTGGATTACCTATTTAACAAGTTTAACCAACTTTCTGCATTAAAGTATCCCAAGCCCTACTGATATCTGTGTAAAATTTCCATAAGTATTTCATTGCATAAAAGAAAATAAATTAAGGAAAAAGTGAATATATAAAAATTCAAATATGAGACAACAGTACTTAAAACTCATTATGTGGCATCAATAAATCACAAATTCCAACAAAAAATTAAAGTGATGTATTTCAACTTTTCCCTGTTAGCTAGTGCAGCAGAATCTGCTTACTGTACCAGAGCACCTAAGATCACCCAAAGGTTTTTGTTGGCTCAGTCCTTAATTTTCTATGTAAGGTTTTTTCGTCTTTTCTTCCTCTTTTGTTTTTTGCCATGGCATTGTTAGTTAGTCTTCAACTTATGAGTTTTGAAGGCTGCCATTGGAATCTTCTGCCTCTTTTCCAATATCATCCCTTTACACAAAAACATTTGACTTGCATCTCATGCAGGGTCCAATTTATACCACACAGGAAATAAATTTCTTTCTTTTATTCTATACTATCTCCAAGTGACCATGTGAAACCTAAAGATGCTGTTGTTTTGGTAGTACTAAGCCCCTTAATATAGTAGATAAAGCTACATACATAAGTATTGGCTTCACATTTATTTCTTATCAACCTTAAAATATACTGATATGGCAATAAAACAAATATAAATACAATGTAACCACCACATCTTTTTGGGACTTCAAAATTTAGCCTATAAAACTGGTAAAATGTCCTTTACAGTCATCAGAAATCAAATCATTAACTTTAATAAGGCCCACAAAGGTTCATAGTGACTCCCCATAAAGAATGTTCACAATGGACGATGCCAATATATGATCAAGAGATTAACAATTCTTAGCCTCATAAATCATTTGCAGGTCTATTACAGCAACTAACGACTTCAAAGTTAATGTTTAGGCAGCAAACAAAGACTGTAAATGTTTTAAATACATTGTAGCAAACATTGACCTCAAATGTTAATATCAATTGAAGAAAACACCAGAGACCTTCAACACTTCCATACCTCTTTGAAAAATGCTGTTTTTGCTTTAGATTCATCCCCTGATGTTAGTTCTTGATTCAGTGACTGCAATCTGAAACCAAATAATATCCAGAGGTTACTTTTCTGAAAATGATCTTTTGTATAAATGTTATTACAATAATGAAATACATAAAAGAAATAAACATTTAATCTTAAATTTAACAAGAACTGATTTCAAATTTTAAAATATGTACTGTATACTGTAACAACTTAGCAATGAAAAACTTTTTAATAAGCCAAGATACTCAATAAACTCAATGACAAGCACTTATTCATATCATCACCAATGCTTTGTTACCTCATAGAGAAAATTATTTATGGCAAACAAAAACAACAGTTATGTTAAAATGATAATGGAGATATTTTACTTAATTATAGACAACTGATCAGCAAGTCTATCTACATCAGCCATGTTCGTTACTCTTTGATTTTCTTCATCAGTGAAGTAGCTGTAATCCTGAAATACAAAAAGGAAATATTATGCATACCACCATATTGACATTATCACTAAAAAATGTATTGTACAGTTAGCGTGAAAGGAGAATGGATACATTGTTATGGTAAGCATACCCCACTGGTAATTCAAAGTATTGGCAAACAGGAAGTAGGTGTCAAACAGGGGTGAAAAGTGTCCATACTTTACAATTCCTTATTGTCAAGCTGATGACCAAATATAGAGTCATTATGTGAAGTGGTACCTGAGAAAAAAGTGGGTGAAATATTAATTGGACAAACAGACAGATAGACAAAGGAATGGACAAGGTGAATGCTATATAGCTCCCACACCTAGAGTGTATGCATAATATCACTGATATATAATTTCAATATTCTGGAGGAATGATTTAAATCCACAACTCTAATGAACAGGATGGACATTCGGACATACATACATATGGATAGATAAAAGATAGTAAAATTGTGTGCCACATTCAAATTCTTTGTTTGGAATATAGAATGCTTTATCTTGCTACCATTATTAGTTCTAAATCCAGGGACCTCCACAGAAAAATAATGTAATGAATGGTACAAGAGTAGCAACTGGAATTAAACTTTTTGATACAATTTTGATATAAAAAAAAATCATAAAGTTAATCTCTTCTCGATGTACAGCATTTTGCAATGCTTATTCCTATACTTATTGTCATGAAATGTTAACAGAAGCAAAATTTCTAGTATAACAGTTATAGAATTCAATATAACTGTATATCTCTAACATAGAAAGCAAGGGAGATAATTCCAAACTAAATCTAGAAAGAACAAAAATGAAACGGTGGTGCTAAGAAATTTAAGGGTGGAGGACTTCTACTTTTGTAGGAATACCTGCAACACCCAAATAGGCTTTTTGTTTCTTTGTTTCTGCTTTCAATTTCACTCTTCAATAGTATCATATCTTTTTTAATTATTTCTGGCTCTAAGTGACTGGCATGAAAAACAGCAATGAACATTAAAACCCTCACAATCTAGTAAAGAATAAATGATCCAAATAATTTAAGTGAGTGTTGTACAACTATACATAATTCCAGGAAAAATACTGATTTGTTCCAAGGCTGGACTTACTGAAAAATAAATCTACTATAAAATAAAAGAATAAAACTTCCACTGCAGAGTATAAGTTAAGGAAGTCACAATTAGCTAGCCAGTAGCATACTGAATACTAAATACCTTTACTGCAGTTCTTAATATTTTTCTTTCTTTCTTAAAGATTTTCTTTTGTTGATCTTTTTCCTTCTTTAATGCTGCAGCCTGAATTAAGAAAACAAAAATTTACTGCCATTTATCTTCAGTTTAATAATATAACTAGGCAGACAGAAATCCCAATAGTATCAAATATTGATTGATTGATTGGTGATTGCTTTAAGCTGCATCAGCACAAAAGGGTATATTGTGGCGAGAGTTATTTCTGACAAAAGGGTAGTAGTGGTACATTGTTGCAATGTTAGGTAGTTTGTCAAATCATCAGTCACTGATTTCACATTTTACCTAATATATGTCATCAGAAATCCTAATTTTAGAACAAGTTCAACTTAATTTGATGGAGGCATAATCCATTTCATTTGCCAAGGGTGCAAGGACAGGAAAATTACTGCATATGATCAGATTTTCAAGATTTCTAGTATTATACCTTATACAATTTCAAAAGATAGGACCATTAAGAATTTTGTAGGACCAGCAAAAGTCTGCATTATGTTGGTCCTAACCAAACTTTGAAGTTTCTCAAATTCTAAACTACGATATATTGATGGCATTTTCAAATATGTTTGACTTTTTTTGTTAACTATATATTCTGTTAGAATCATTCATAAACTATTTTTGCAGATAAAGGCACATTCTTTACACATTTTGGCAAAGAGAAGGGCAGAAGGATCTTTTGCTGAACGTCAGGATTGGGCCTTTATTTTTTTGGGAGTTCAAGATGATTCCCCCTTCCTACCCCTCTTAAGAGAATACTGGAAAACAATTTATTTTCAGGGAATTTTTTTTACACTTTTCCAAATTTCTTGATGTGTTTATACGAGTGAAGATCCAAAAGTTCACATTTTCGCAATGATTTCTATTCACTCTAATTTTCTGATTGAGAAAATCATGAAAATTAGTTAGTTAACAGGAGTCTGATTATTGAAAATATAACAACTCTAGTCTACCAGGAACAAACTGTGTCACATAAGTTGACAAGTAAAAGTGTTTTGTGCATACTCTTGCAACAAACTGAGAAAAAAAAAGCAACATATATATATATACCTGAGCTTTTGCTTCTTCTTCCTCTTTCTCTTTTCTTTTCCTCTCTTCATCTAATGCTTGCTGTTTTATCTATATCAAACAAAGTGAGTACCAAATTATTTCAAGAATATACAATTCATTTTGTTAGTACATTTGTATATATATATGTCTGATGTCTGAGTCAAAATCTTGAACACCCAAAGAAATGAGGATCATTAAAAATGTTACAAATAAAACAAAAGAACAGAAAAAGGTGAATTAAATAAACATCAATGTATAGAAACAATTTATGTCTTCAGTTGTGATCAATAATTTCTATTCTAATATGAAATGCTGCTTTTTTGTAATAACAACAGAGTGATAAATTCTTGACATATCAATATTCAGCACAGAATAACAGATGTACATATTAATGACTGTTACAGTTAACCCCTACTTGAATCTACATATATATTAACTTATGTACATTTTTTTGTGTGAAAATTGAAATTGAAAAAAAAAAAACTACAAAACTGTTATAACTGTTATTCTCAAGCATGTCATGCATAACAAAAAGAATAAATGCATTAGAGCTTGGAAACATGTATAAAATTAAAATAAAATAAAATTCTGCTAAATTTAATGATCAATCTTGACACATTAACATCAAGTCAAAACATGACGCCATAGGAATGAAAACTCTCACGCTGAAGGTTATTCTGATACCTGTATTTTTAAAATTTGGATAATATATAATTAAAATTGATTTTTTGAGGTAGGTGTTGTTTCATTATTTATTATATTGCATTAATGGCTCATTTATTGAATTCAGCAAGTCAATATGGCGACTCACTCCTTAGTTACAACATGTCGACTGTGGATTTGAGGGTCAATATTAGCCAATGAAACAAATTATAAATAAAAAAATTGCAAATGTTTGTTGAGAATTATAAGGATTAAACACATATTTTTAGAGAAATAATTCATGTATGCCATGAATTAATGGAAATTTTAAGCTTCATCTTACAGGGGGTAAAACAGAACAGTCACACGTATTTTCATTTCAGCTTTTTAATTATCCCATGTTTTTCTATTAGTATCAAAATAATTCATGCAAGCAATAGATTTGTTGTCTGACATGGAAAATCTGATGAATAAACTAAATTGATATGGCAAATATATGACAATACTCAGTGAAAAATTTACCCGAGCTTCTTCTTCCACTTTCTGCCTAGCTGCTTCCTGTTTTGCTCTTTTCACTGATAATTTCTTTTCCTTTTCATCATCTAGAAATTTCTGTATTCTGGGATCACAGGCATATGCATTATCTGCAAAAGAAACATTAACAAGAAATATTAAATTGTATCCTTCATCTATCCATGTTATCTAAAAAAAAAAAACCAAAGGCTCTGGGGTCCACATTTTTTTTAAGGATAATGCTTAACTAACAAAAAAGAAAATATTTTCTTATTTACAGTTAAAAATTGAACAGCTGTCCAATGAGTGAAGGATATGCCTGTTGTATGCTTATTGAAATTTGAATACTGTAAAAGGCATTTAATCAGAAGTCAGTAAAATGACCCTGCAAAAAAATCTTAATAGGATATCCTTAATCATATAAAAATTGTCTTTAATTTATTGTTAAAGCCCATAACTCTGGAAAAGCACCTGTGAAAATTTTCAAAATTGAAAAGGAACTTGCTTTCACAAATACCAACAACAGTGTAATGTTTGAAATATCTTCATTGAAGTATACTTGAACTAGTATATGACATGTGAAAAATTGACTTAAATCTGACAGTCACAGACCCATAACTCTACTAGGTACACCAGAAAATGTTCAAAATTGAATGGGAGATTACTTTAATCAATCCCAACAACAGCACAAAGTTACCAGTAAATTAATCCAAGACTACTCTTATTAGTGTGGGTTATGTGAAAAATTGCCTTAAATCTGACAATTAAAGATCCATATCTTTGGAAATACAAAATCAAAAGGGAGTTTTCTCAGACTGATTAAACTACTGCATACAAGTTTCATAAAATTTGATCAAAACATTCTCTAGCTTATCTACAGTGTGTTGATACCTCCTGTCAATGGTGGTGTGTGGCTGGAGGCAAATACCCACTCTCCTACAGATGGCAAAATTGAATTTGTGCCTAAGTAATTTGTATCCTACAGTATTTATACTTTAAAAGACAATACAATCAAAACATTTCACATACCAACTAACTGTCTAATTCTAACCATTTCTTCTTTCTTCCTTTTCTGTCTAGCTGCTTTGTTTTGCTTTTCAATCCATCTTCTTTCTTCTCGACTATATACAATATAAAATAATTGTTTTACTTTAGAAATAACATTATTTCTATCAACTACATTAATATGGAAATATTCTCTAACCAGTTATTTTTCACAAACATTATAAAATTAAAATAAAACGTATACAGGTCAGCAAATGAATGTGTTAAAAGAAAACATTTTTTAACATCATCAAAAGGAACCATTTGAATGACCACATCATTCACACAAATTGTGTTGTAAAATAAAAATTAATCTCCTGATCATATTGTTACTCTCTACATCATATAATTTACAGCGAATGCATCTCAAAAGCTTTCATTGATGTATTTAATTGTCCACAACTTCTTTCCCTTAACGTTGTTACAGGTCTTTAACAAATGCATATAACTAGGAATGGAAAAAAGGACAGGAATAAACATGAATTTTACACAATACAATACAACCACCAATACTAGACTCCTCAAAACAAAAATAAATGAACGAACAAATACCAACTTTTGTCTTGAAGCAAACATATTCAGAATGTTGCAGCAATCAGTACAAAAAAGAGGTCAGAAATCCTCTTAGATTTTCAAAATTTGTGAAGTGTCCAGATAAACTTTATCACAAAACCTTCATGCTGTATACAATGTTTTCAATTCAACTCTGAAAGACTCAAATGGTTGAAATATCTTACTTTTCTCCTTTTTCTTTTTCTTCTTCATCAAGGTATGAAAATTCTCTCCATGATTCTAATTCATACCTAAAATAATCAAACATTTGCTACAAACAGTCACTCAAGATTAACAAACTCATATCTTGTTTAAAAGGACATTATATAAAAATAAGGAGATGTGGTATGATTGCCAATGAGACAACTATCCACCAAAGTTCAAATGAAGAGGATGTAAGCAATTATAGGCAACTGTACGGCCTTCAACAATGAGAAAAACCCATATTGTATGCTTTGCTATAAAAGGCCCAGACATGAAAAAATATGAAACAATTCAATTTAGAAAACTAACGGCCTAATTTATAACAAAACAATTTACAAAAAACAAATATGACAGACATGAACCAACGACAACCATTTTGATAAAAATTTGCTTTTAAATGGGCATGTCAATATTATCAGAGTCACTTCTTGTTAACCTATCTTTTCACTCTTGCTGGCTATTTTAATCTTTTATAATGCATTTTATTTCATCAACAATTTGATCATTGATCAAGTCCATGTCCAAAATTAGAAATTATCATGATTTATTAACATTTATCATTCCAGTCATGTCTGATATATTTCATGTATTTGGAAGTATACCATATAATTTAAATTTCAATTTACAAATAGTCTTATAATTTCAAATCTTTTTAAATCAATATTTGCGGTGTTTTGGCCAATTGTATGCACTACATCATGGTTTTATAAATCAAGTTCAGTTTTACATGTCAGTAACATTTAACAACAGTAAGTAATAGCAGTGGAATATTTATTTTGGTTACTTTAGAAAGTATAAAATCAAACAAAAACTACATATATTCTGTTTAATAACACTGTAAATATTGGCAAACATGCTAAGGCTAATTCTTATGAAACATCGTTTGTAATGTTCATTTTGATTGGATAACATCACCAATTTTCATGGCATCAATTCACAATTGATGCTATGAAAACTTACGTGCAAACGCAGACGACGTATGACAGATTTTAAATCAATGTATGATTTGACGTTGTTTTCTGTCAGTTTCATTAGAATGGAGATAACAATATTGTATTTTAAGCTCCAACGGCATCAATTGGTGATTTGATGGTCATAAATACCGTTCACTGGCTCCGCTAACCAGGGCTTCCAAAAATATTTGAGCCAGCCGGACATTTTGTCTTATCCCGATTTTAATCCATTAAGACTTATATATAATTAGTAACAAAAGGCAACCATAGTAATCAGTTGGGCATCATATCCATTATGATTGACACAAAACGGTATTTGACTTGAATTTTAATAAAATTCAATGTTCTGGCGCTAACCGTTAAATTGACAGTGCACCATTCCAGTGTGCAACATCAGAGTATTAATATCTGTCTAAGACTTTTATTTGTGCAAAATTACGCTGTCAATAACTTCACTTTCGTTTTTAAAAGTACTTTTCCTTTTACGGATGTTGACTTGACAATGGTAAAACACGGACCAGAGGCGGATACGTAAAATCCGTGTCGTTTACTAAACACGATTGAGTTTAAGTAGATCTTTTCACGTTTTTCTACAGGAAAAGACTCGACAAGAACGTTAAATATAGGTATCCATGATATTTTATAGCATTTTGAAAATTCTGACGATAATTTAATCTTGCACCTGCGCGAGTGTACTAGTTCAAACAACGTGGTTCTGACAATTTTCTCTTAAAACCTTTATTACTACTTTTTAAATTTTCATCAAATCACGTTTTTGGTAATCTGAAACTTGTTATCTAAATTAATTAGAAACAAAGCGCTGAAATTTAAGAAAATAACTTTAATACTAGACTGATCAGTGTCCGGTACAAAATAGTTTACCTGTCACCTGAACAGGTAAAATCAGCTGTCAGAGAACTAATTAATCCTGATTGTAATGAGAAGGTATTATAGTAGGGTTTGTTTTGATATGAATTATATTCATATCACTAATATGACTGGAAATGTGTGGCTGTTTAAGGCAAAAGGTCAGGTCAAAAGATCGCATAAACTTCAATTTTTTCTGAACTATATAAAATGTCTGTTTTTTTCTAAACTATATTTAAATGACCATTTCAACCTTGGCACAACAAGTCATTTATATAATTTATCGGACTTGTCTGGAAAATATGACCGTTTTGGAAGCCCTGCCACTAACGTTGCCAGTAAACTTAATTTGTGACCATCAAATCACCAATTGATGCTGCCGGAGCTTAAAATACAATACATTTATCTCCTAAACCTAAAACACAAAAATAAGAAATTACAGAAAAGAATATTGATTGATTGTCTGAATTTAATGCATGCTTGGCTGTATCAAGGTGGCCAGTTTGTGGAGGAAGCAGTAAGACTGGAGAGAACCACCAATCTAAAACTGGCAATCCTAGTAAATTTAGACTGGAGATGAAAGCACCTTTCGTCGAATGGGGTTTCAACACACAACATCAGCGTTCACAGGCTAGTGATAACTGTAGATGAACTACTTAGAACACTTGGCCATAGAGGCCCCAGAAATTAATACATTTAGAGTATACTTTTGATTTTGACATTTGATAAGGGACTTTCCTTTTGAATATGTCTGTTTGTTTTTTTTCACACACTGTTGTCAATATAATGGAATTTTATGCGACTGTCATACAAGTGAGAGGTTTAGATAGCTATAAAACCAGGTTTAATCCACCATTATCTACATGAGGAAATGCCTGTACCAAGTCAGGAATATGACCGTTGTTTTCCATTCGTTTGATGTGTTTGAGCTTTTGATTTTGCCATTTGATACAGGACTTTCTGTTTTGAATATTCCTTGAATTCAGTATTTTGTTATTTTACTTTTACCTTCTGTCAGTACCTTTATAATATGAAATAAAATGCTCGCTGGGCGCAGCTTGATACGACCTCAGAGGTCAAACCCTGAACAGTTGGGGCAAGTATGGACACAACATTCAAGCTTGATACAGCTCTGAATTTGGATTGTGACTAAATATTTGACACAGCATAGGTTTCTGACACAGAATGAATGTGGTCTAAGAACTTAAATTTTTTAATTTACCTATTATGGCCCAATATCCAAAATCTAAATACATGGTTAGATTCAGCATATCAAAGAATCCAAAGAATTCAATTTTGATGAAATTTATATATAAATCAGAAATAACCAACTTAAAATGGAAAATTTTAAAGAAAAAAAAAAACCCCTCAAATTTTTGAACCCCTTATGATTCATCACCCCAACCTCAATCCCAGCCTTCCTTTGTGGTATGGTACCTTGCAGTACAATTTCAGAGAGATCCATACACTTGAACACAAGTTATTGTCTGGAAACTAGAAAAATGCTTGTTTGTTGGCCCCAAATTACTAAACGCTTAGGCAATTACCCTAAACTCAAACCCAGCTTTCCTTTGTGATATGGATACTTGTAGTACAATTTCATAAAGATCCATACACTTACACACAAGTTATTGTCCTAACTAGAAAATGCTTGTTTTTGCCCTTTTGGCCCCTAATTCCCAAAATTTTGAGGCATTACCCCAAAATCAATCCCAGCCTTCCTTTGTGGTATTGTACCTTGCAGTACAATTTCAGAGATCCATACACTTGAACACAAGTTATTGTCTGGAAACTAGAAAATGCTTATTTCTGGCCCTTTTGGCCCCTTATTCCTAAACGTTTTGGGCAATTACCCCAAACTCAATTCCAGCTTTCCTTTGTGATATGGATCCTTGTAGTACAATTTCAGAAAGATCCATACACTTACACAAGTTATTGTCATGAAATTAGAAAATGCTTGTTTTTGCCCTAATTCCTAAAATTTTGAGGCAATTACCCCAAAACTAATTCCCAGCATTCCCTTTGTGATATGGAACCTTGTGGTACAATGTCAGAGAGATCCATACACTAACACAAGTTATTGTCTGGAAGTCACAAAATGCTTATTTTTGGCCCCTAATTCCTTAACTGTTGGTACCATAACCCCAAAATCAATCCCAACCTTCCTTTGTGGTATTGAAGCTTATGGTAAAATTTCATAGAGATCCATTCACTTAAACTAAAGTTATTGTGCGAAAACCAATGTGTCTTCGGACGACGACAACGATGCGCCAATGTCATACATATATCGACCGCAAAATAAAATTTTGCGGTCGATGTCTCGTATAAAACTATATACATGTACAAGTCTCAAATATTTCAATGAACAAAGTATGATAGCTTACCAAAATGAGTAAAAGTTGTCTACATCTTCAAAGTTTGTATCAGGTTTTCCTAAACTGGGTACTCTTTTCTTTGTACTCCATCTGTAAATGATTTTGTTTTAAACATTGGATTATTTAATATTAAAAATTTAACTAAAATCCATTACTTTTAAATACAAAACTAACACAGTCAATTTTGCAAAATTAATTTTTGTTCATCATAACTGTCCCTGAAAGAAAACACCCTTTATATTAAAACAAGAAATGAGAAGGCACTTTCAGGCTTGGTTGAACCCCCGCCCGCCCTAATAGACTTCAGATTTTCAAATAATCATAGCTTTTCAAACTAATTTACATAGTTATAATGCTTTAACTAATTTACATTTGACATTTACAGTCATTTGGAGCAAATATGGGGGCTCAATTTTCCGCTATGGATTTCCAAATGGTTTTTGACCACCTGTTCAATTTTCAGGGGTTCAAAATACCATATGACACCCGTTAAAATCTGTGATATGATCTTACCTTGCATTTCTTTCAAAAGCAGGAGTAAATTCTTCAAAGAAGTTTTCTTTTGAATTTGCATTATTTGGTGGAACATCATCATCAAACAAAGGATCTACACTATCAAATGATCTTTTCTTTATTGGATTGCCTAATGTTTCATATGCTGAAATTACATTTAATCATTATCAATCACTAAAGGATTTCTATAGGTGCTATTATTTGTGGCTTTAGAGTCGAATAATAATTTCTGAACTTAGTATGTGCATGCATATGTTCAGAAAACAAACTTAGTCTTAGATATATGATTTTTTTTATTAGTTGTTATTGGCTTTGAACTAGCTGTCAGTAACTGGGAGTACTCTCAGATCTGTACTTAAAATCTATTTTGTTGTGGAGATGTATAAATACCCTGCCACTTCCAGTCTGTGTTTGTGTTACTTGTTTTCTGCTTTGTAACGATCTGATGAGCTAAGCCCTTTTCAACTGATTTTATAGTTTGTTCATATGTTGTGCTGTTACGCCACTGTCCCAAGTTAGTGGGAGGGTTGGGCGCCCGCAAACATGTGTTACCCTTCACATTCTGTAAGTGCCTGTCCCAAATCAGGAGCCTGTAATTCAGTGGTTGACGTTTGTTGCTGTATATCATATTTGTGTTTCGTTCATTGTTTTGTACATAAATCAGGCCATCATTTTCTTGTTTGAATTGTTTTACATTTGTCCTTTCGGGCCTTTTATAGCTGACTATAATATGAAAACTTACGTGCAAACGCAGACGACGTATGACAGATTTTAAATCAATGTATGATTTGACGTTGTTTTCTGTCAGTTTCATTAGAATGGAGATAACAATATTGTATTTTAAGCTCCAACGGCATCAATTGGTGATTTGATGATCACAAATACCTGTTTACTGGCTCCGCTAATGCGTCGCCAGTAAACTTAATTTGCGACCATCAAAGCACCAACTGATGCTGTCGGAGCTTAAAATACAATACAGTTATCTCCTAAACCTCAAAACACAAAAATAAGAAGCTACAGAAAAGAATATTGATTGATTGTAGCCAGTTGTCGGAGGAAGCAGTAGGACTGGAGAGAACCACCAATCTAAAACTGGCAATCCTAGTAAATTTAGACTGGAGATGAAAGCACCTTTCGAGGAATGGGGTTTCAACACACAACATCAGCATTAACAAGCTAGTGATAACTGTAGATGTACTACTTAGAACACTTGGCCACAGAGACCCCAGAAATTAATACATTTAGAGTATACTTTTGATTTTGACATTTGATAAGGGACTTTCCTTTTTGAATATGTCTGTTTGTTTTGTTCACACACTGTTGTCAATATAATGGAATTTTATGCGGCTGCCATACAAGTGAGAGGTTTAGCTAACTATAAAACCAGGGTTCTCACTAGGAATTTTTCATGGTGAGTCCTGGGACTCATCACTTTTAGAAATGGTGAGTCCCAATAGATTTTGATGACTCCAGGATGCATGTAAATTTTTGTGTCTTAATATGATGAAATATGATGAAATAAAAGTAAAACGATGAGTGTTAGATTGGTAGTTTTTATTACATCAATAAAAGTTATGATCTCTTAATAGTTATTGTTCATTACAACATATATAGACTGCCATTTTCTCTCTTTCTTTCGTTAAGTTGGTGTAGTGACTGAAGTACCTGAAGTTGTTGTTTCTGAAGATCTTTCTATGTCTATCAATTCTTGGTGTAGTGGGTCATTGACTCTTGCTCTTTTACTTGGTTCTGATGATTCAGTGTCATCAGGTTTCCTTTTGAAGAAGGACTTTTAAATTTGACTGACTCTGACATTGTGATACTGATGTCATTTTGTTGGGCAAACCAGTATTTATAAAAATTGGGATTGCATGAACACAGACTTGTCACAGCTCATACTAATTATTATTAATCAATTTTAATTATATTTAATCATTGAGTTAATAATCACTTTGATCATAATTATTATAAAGTGAACACCGTAACCGTAAATCATTTTTAATCGGATTTGTTTTTTTCACCTTTGTTTAAGATCGCGATGTTCAACATGCACATTACGAGAAAAATTTTAAATCAGTTGAAGACCACTAAAATAATTCTTATCCGTAAAATTTTTGATCTACAAACTGTTTTATGCATAGTAGCAACAGTTATGAAATACTATATCATTTCATTTCATTTCAAGTTCTCAAAAAATTTTACTTTCTTTGTTTGAATCGATAAGTACTTGATGTTCAACACGTGGAAATTTTCAAGCTTTTCAAATACTCATAAAATATTTATAAATCAGTAACTATTAAAAATTTATTAATTAGTTTGAACAGAATTATTATATTTTAGGATGAAATACATTTAATTAAAAAAAAAAGTTATCAGTCAACAAAAATATTTATCTACACATTACATAATTTTCCAACATTGACTTCCGGTTTAGTTTCCTGTCAAAACAATGTCGACGATCATGAATCTTCTAGGCAAAACGATGTGTTTGGGACTCAGGGGATACAACGAGGACGCGTCCCACGGGTTTCAAAAATGACGCGTCCAGCTCGATTTTCATGCGTCCAGGATGCGTATACCTGTCTTAACGAGAACCCTGAAAACCAGGTTTAATCCACCATTATCTACATGAGGAAATGCCTGTACCAAGTCAGGAATATGACCGTTGTTTTCCATTCGTTTGATGTGTTTGAGCTTTTGATTTTGACATTTGATAAGGGACTTTCAATTTTGAATTTTCCTTGGATTTCGGTATTTTTGTTATTTTACTTTTTACCTTCTGTCAGTACCTGTCAGTATAATATGAAAAAACTATACAAGGTTCAAATATTTCTATGAACAAAGAATGATAGCTTACCAAAATGAGTAAAAGTTGTCTACATCCTCAAAGTTTGTATCAGGTTTTCCTAAACTGGGTACTCTTTTCTTTGTACTCCATCTGTAAATGATTTTGTTTTAAACATTGGATTATTTAATATTGAAAATTTAACTAAAATCCATTACTTTTAAATACAAAACTAACACAGTCAATTTTGCAAAATTAATTTTTGTTCATCATAACTGTCCCTGAAAGAAAACACCCTTTTATATTAAAACAAGAAATGAGAAGGCACTTTCAGGCTTGGTTGAACCCCCCCTAATAGACTTCAGATTTTCAAATAGTCATAGCTTTTCAAACTAATTTACATAGTTATAATGCTTTTACTAATTTACATTTGACATTTTACAGTCATTAGGAACAAATACCGGAAGGGGGGGTTCAATTTTCCGCTATGGATTTCCAAATGGTATATTTGACCACCTGTTCAATTTTCAGGGGGTTCATCAAAATACCATATGACACCCATTAAAAATCTGTGATATGATCTTACCTTGCATTTCTTTCAAAAGCAGGAGTAAATTCTTCAAAGAAGTTTTCTTTTGAATTTGCATTATTTGGTGGAACATCATCATCAAACAAAGGATCTACACTATCAAATGATCTTTTCTTTATTGGATTGCCTAACGTTTCATATGCTGAAATTACATTTAATCATTATCAATCACAAAAGGATTTCTATAGGTGCTATTATTTGTGGCTTTAGAGTCGAATAATAATTTCTGAACTTAGTATGTGCATGCATATGTTCAGAAAACAAACTTAGTCTTAGATATATGATTTTTTTTATTAGTTGTTATTGGCTTTGAACTAGCTGTCAGTAATTGGGAGTACTCTCAGATCTGTACTTAGAATCTATTTTGTTGTGGAGATGTATAAATACCCTGCCACTTCCAGTCTGTGTTTTTGTTACTTGTTTTTCTACTTTGTATCGATCTGATGAGTTAAGCCCTTTTCAACTGATTTTTATAGTTTGTTCATATGTTGTGCTGTTACGCCACTGTCCCAAGTTAGTGGGAGGGTTGGGCGCCCACAAACATGTGTTACCCTTCACATTCTGTATGTGCCTGTCCCAAATCAGGAGCCTGTAATTCAGTGGTTGTCGTTTGTTGCTGTATATCATGTTTGTGTTTCATTCATTGTTTTGTACATAAATCAGGCCATTAGTTTTCTTGATTGAATTGTTTTACATTTGTCCTTTTGGGGCCTTTTATAGCTGACTATAAGGTAAGGGTTTTGTTCATTGTTGAAGGCTGTATGGTGACCTTTAGTTGTTAACTTCTATGTCATTTGGTCTCTGGTGGAGAGTTGTCTCATTGGCAATCATACCACATCTACTTATTTTTATATTTAATAAAATACTAGAAGAATTCAATTGGTTATTTTGGATTGATAGTTATATTTGAAGAATCTTTTCTTGCCTTATTTGAAGAATATTTTCTTGCCTTAATTATCCATGTAATAAACTGCTGCAATATATGTTATATCAGTTATCTGTACATGGTTAACATTAATTAAAATAAAGTAAATTGATAAACATCATACCTCTAGTTATACATGTAAAATAGTCATCTTCTCCTTCTTTTACTTTCACTCCTCTTGCTTTCCTTTTGTCTGGATGGTGTTTTAATACTTTCTGTTTGTCTGGAAAACAACAACCAAAAACAGTGTACATGGTGTACATGTAACTCTCATGAAAAAGTTCAATATAAAAAAGTTTTACAACTAAAATAAAATATAAAAGAAGAATGTGTTCATGGGACACAAATACCCCTGCCTGTAAATATGCAAGAGTCAACGTACTAATTCAAACCTATATATGTTTTAGCGACAGGGACTTAAAATGTCAAAAGAGTTGAAGGATTTAACAATGGCAGAGATGAATTTGGGTTCGTTTTCCTCAAATATTTTGACATTTGAAATTAAAATCTGATAATTGAATTTGTTTTGCCTGTTAATCATAAAACAATGGTATAAACATGATTACATCAAGATTTCATTACAATTAGTGTGTAATTAACAGTGGACCAACTTGGTACCAGATCCTGATCAAATTCAAACCGAAGCAATGCTCAATCGGAGCATCATCCTCTAAGGATATTTTTCTATAACATTTAAATGATAATCTGGTACTCACATGCTTTCTTTATCTGGTTCTCTGTAGCTTTGTATCTTAACCTACTTAAACCAAGGACGGCATAATGATCTTGTTTCTAAAATACAATAACACACATAACACTTCTTGCTTGAAAGAAACTTTACTATTTAAATGATAATAACATGTAACATCTGACCAGTACACAATTTTAATTTTTAGCTATCAATGCCTAGAGGGAAAGAGAATCTCAAAAAGATGGTTTCATCCAGAGGAAAAGAACAACAAAAGTGACACCCCCAAAATTCAAACTTGATCTGTATTTTGTGGTAATAGGCATTGTGTATAAGTTTCATAACATTTGGTTGAGGTTAACTTAAGTTAGAGAACAGAAACAGAAAAATTCTGCAATTTTTCCATTTGTAAAGGGGCATAACTCTAGAACGGTTAAAGTGACACCCCCAAAATTCAAACTTGATCTGTATTTTGTGGTAATAGGCATTGTGTATAAGTTTCATAGCATTTGGTCGATGCAAACTAAAGTTAGAGAACAGAAACGAAAAATTCAGCAAATTTTCCATTTGAAAAGGGGCATAACTCTTGAACGGATAAAGTGACGCCACCAATATTCAAACTTGATCTGTGTTTTGTGGTAATAAACATTGTGTATAAGTTTCATAGCATTTGGTCGATGCAAACTAAAGTTAGAGAACAGAAACCAACTATGGGACGTACATATGGACAAGGGTAAAACTTAATGCCCCCTTCGCTACGGCGGGGGCATAAAAATTGTTGTGAAGTCAGTTACATGTATTCACTAGCTTTATTATTTATGATTTTCCTTGCATTTGATTTAAAGTAGTATATAATGTACATTGTTTAAAGTACATTCACAATGAATCTGTTCTATTTCCAAACCTGCAATGTTAAGCATTTATCAGCCTATGGTATAACAAGATTTTTAAAAGATTACCTTCCATTCCTTTGGATCAAGCCCTAACAACAATGCTTCATCATTTTCGTCAATTTCCACTTCTTCTTCACTTTCTTCCGAACTTGAACTATGAACTGAGTGATGTGATATAGAATGTCTTTGTCTTCTACGTTGACATAAAGCTTCATACCATCTTCCTGCTGGCTCAACCTTTATTGTGACAGGTACTAAAAAAAAATATTTGTTTGCCATTAATCTAAAATATCTAAAAATACATTTTGAAGCAAATACATGCATTAGATCTAAAATAAACCATTTGAATGAACAAAGGACAAAGTTGAAAAACATGACATTAATAATAGAATCAGTTGTAAGCTGTTTGCTGAGCATCAAAGAGCCAATACAGACATATTTAGGCTGATTAAATATGTTTTTGTATACCACAGTGTAGGTAAGCCTATTTTCATTCACAAGACCATAGGTTAACATCTACATGTAGATCTTTTGTTTGCGTAAACCCTGAGGGTTTACGCAGTATATATTGGACGATAGATGTAGTCTTTCGAACACCGGATGTTATTCGAACACTTCTGTTCTTTCTATGACCACCTTTCAAATACATGCGCAATAGCTTACTAATCTGTTGAATAAGCATTAGCATCTTAAGTTGCTGTAGAGATATTTTACGTATGATCTGAAATTTATTATGATATAATAAAATTATTTTCTTGCACACGATTACAAGCTGCCAATATTAACCTACATGCGTAGTATTTTAATTAGAGTCAAACGTTGAAACCAGCTGTGTTTAGATATGAGATAAGATTTCATGTAAACAATGCGCTTTATATTCTGAACGAGAATAATTAAAAATAAAATCTTTAGAAAGAGTTTTAGTAGCATTTTATTTTAGATTTTAAGTTTAGGGAAGATGTACATGATGTAAAAAGCAAGCTATTTATTTTTTTATACTGAAATTAAAGGGAAGTCTTTCTTGCATATGATTAAATTACAGTTATTTTTTGTGATTAAATATTGCAACTTTAATAAAAAAAATTGGTTATTAAAATGTAATTAAATAGATATTGAATATGAAAAATAAAATAAAACGGAAACCTACAACTAAAATATATTAAAAAAATACACTTGACTATGCAAATGTTTTGTCGTTTTGTTTGTTAATACAATACATGCAAACATTAATTTGTTTCTAACTTGAACCTGTTTAAACGATTTTTTTTCTACGCTTATAAAAAGTATGTTTTCAACAACATGAGCATGAATTATTGAAAGTTCAAATAGAATCAGAAAAGAATTATTAAACGATGTTTCTACTTCTGTAGCAGTTAGAAAATAACAACAAACGCCTCAAAACGTTTTCAAAACTTTAGTTAGTAACAATTGCACCCTAAAAGTGCCGCTTTAATTACGATCATAAATCTTAAAATTAATCATGCATGCAATTTCGGTAGACTTAATAGGGTCAGCGATAAGATATCAAATGTCTATTTTAGATACCGAGTGATGACAGATGCAGATAGAGATGAGAACAAATACTTTCTATTTATAGTTACCTTAGCCACAAACACTTTCTATTTATAGTTACCTTAGCCAGGAACTAATTATCACTTCTGTAGTAATTAATTTTAAAATGTTCCTCTTTATAAAAACAAAATAATTATTTTTTGTGAAAACAATCAGATAATGAATTTTCGGTTTTAATAGATTATGTATAAATTTGATATTTAGGTTTTTATGCATGTAAAATAATTTTATGAAATTTTGAAGTTTGTTTTATTAATGATAATTTTTTTAAATTTTTATCAAAAGCAACAAAGCTTTGTGTGATCATTTTGATAATGTACTGATATAAACGTGTTCTCTATAAATTAATTAAAAGCTCCTGGTCAACAGTACTAATTATCACTTCTGTAGTAATTAATTTTAAATGTTCCTCTTTATAAAAACAAAATAATTATTTTTTGTGAAAACAATCAGATAATGAATTTTCGGTTTTAATAGATTATGTATAAATTTGATATTTAGGTTTTTTATGCATGTAAAATAATATGAAATTTTGAAGTTTGTTTTATTAATGATATTTTTTTTTAAATTTTTATCAAAAGCAACAAAGCTTTGTGTAATCATTTTGATAATGTACTGATATAAACGCGTTGTCTATAAATTAATTAAAAGCTCCTGGTCAACAGTTCTCATAACTGTGTAAACTAAACTTCCCCTGATGTCTTATATAATCGCTACGGTGTATGGGTTGTATGTGTTTCTTTGTGGTGTTAAATTAGCCTTGCAAAAACAAATCGGTTGTTGTACTAATTAATTAGTTAACAAGACAGTAAGTGAGTATAAAATTATCCCACTAGGCTACGATCGCACTACGATCTGTGAAAAAAATGATCGTGCAGATCGCAGTAAGGTCGTAGTACGGTCGTGGTGAGGTCTTCATGATCGTGATGAGCGTGGCCAACTTTGAACATGTTCAAAACAATCGTGGTGCGGTCGTGGCGAAATCAGGTCGTAGTAGAAGCGTAGTGAGAGCGCAGTAAGGTCGTGGTAAGATCGCAAAGGTCGCTGTACCATCGTAGCGACAGCGTAGCGAAAGCGCGATTCTAGTCGGTAAGACTGCGCCACGATCTCACAGCGACTTTACTACGACCTCACTACGACCATTACGTTCTTACCGCGACCCAAACACGCCCACTACGACTATACCATGTTTATACCACGCTATACCACGCTGTTCAAGACCATAGTACGATCTTAGCATGCCCATGCCGTCCTCATCTCGCTGTTCTTACGACCCGACTACGCTCATACTACGATCATCATGCTCTTTGTTATTGTCATATAAAATTTATAAAAGCTGTCCAGCTTTTGTTTGTCTGTATGTTATTTGGAACTCTTGTCCTTTATCTCAAACGGCTCAATCATTCTTGACACATCTGTGTCATCCCTACTATCGCTCACTAAAACATCGTCATTTGATCTTGATGGACCAGCAATAAGTTGTGATTCAGGTTGGATTGGTCGGTCCGACATATATCTTCTGGATCGATCATGATTCGTTACTATCAGATCTCCCTCTGCCCCTACCTCTACCCTTACCCTTACGTAGATTTTGGTTGCATGACTGCGTTGTTTCGAGAAACTCTACGTATCAATGAGAAATAGAAGGAATGATACAGCATTTATATGGAACACGATGTTGACGTTATTGCTGGGAGCGTAGTAAGATCGCGGTATGAACGTGGTATGATCGTAGTATGGTCGTGGTAAGAGCGTGCTATAATCGCAGTAGTAGCGTGGTAAGATCGTGTTGCAATCAGATAAATCGTAGTATGGTCGTAGTGGGGACGTGATGAGCGTGAAAGATCGTGATAATCGTAGTGAGGTCGCAGAATAAGCGTGGTGAGAATGTGGTATAATCGTAGTGGGATCGTTGTAGAAGCGTAATGAAGACGTAGTACTAGCAACGTGATTGAAACGAAATTTACATTTTCATGCCGCTCATACTGCGAGCTCACAACGATCTGAAATTATTTTCGATCGTGGTGAGCGAGGTGCGATCGTGGTCTAGTGTGACTGGGGCATAACCATTTCGCGAGGAAAAAACAAAATTTGCTTCCGCAGTTGCAGATTTAACATTGTTGTTATGATATTTTGAGTAGTTTTAAAATATAAACCAATAATATATATATAAAATTGAGAATGGAAATGGAGAATATGTCAAAGAGACAACAACCCGACCAAAGAGCAGACAACAGCCGAGGCCACCAATGGGTCTTCGATGCAGCGAGAAAATCCCGCACCGGAGGTGGTCCTCAGCTGGCCCCTAACTAAAATTGTGTGCTAGTTCAGTGAAAATGGACGTTACACTAAACTCCAAAACATATAAATAAACTAAAATTAAAAACATACTAGACTTACAAAGTTATATATATATATATAAACCAGTTTGATACAATTATAAAAAAAAGGTTTTAGTTTGGGATTATAAAAAGAATGCAGCTCGGAATTTATAACTTTTTCAAACTGGCTACAAAACAAATAATCATGATTAATTGATTAAATTTCTTCACATTTGAACTTTAGCCTGAAAACTAACTCTTATATATAAAAAAACAGCACCTTAGACTGGAATATCCAATAGTTGACTTAGCATGTTGTCTTTCGAGTGCGGAGATTAAAAAATGATTCCTTTAACAAGAGTAAAACAATGCATCTTTATTAAACAATTATCTGATATTTAATGCCAATAGATATAGGAAGATGTGGTATGAGACAACTCTCCATCCAAGTAACAATTTATAAAAGTAAACCATTATAGGTCAAGGTACGGCCTTCAACACGGAGCCTTGGCTCAAACACGCATTTGGGTTTACGATTGCATTTCTTTTTAAAGAAAGCAACTTGTTTAGTATCATTAGATAGTCCAAATAATTATGACATCTCGAAAGGTCAATTTTTTGGTTTTTGGGATTTTTTTCTCTAGGAAACTATATGTCATCAAAGCAAAAATCAAAATAGCACCCCAATATGTAATAAATATTCAGAGTTATTAGTTAATAAGTTGCTGGCTCTACTGTCAACATCAGCTATTCACACCATTAACATGATTAATTCAGGGACTCTTGATTTCAATACTGATTGACAAAAGATTTGGAAATGAAAACATTCTACACATATACAGATATATGTAAATCAATCAAATAATAAAAATGTTTTCCTTAGGATAGTGGAGCTCTGAGTATATTGATCAAATCTGGAACACAACAGCGACAAAAAATGCCCCCAAAAAAGAGAAGGCCCAAGAGATTGTACAGCAAACACGCACGTGATTGTACAGTCAATAAAATATCTGTTATTGAGATAATGAATGTATTTCAATTTCAACTGGGATAATGGCTTTTAAACTTTCAGACAGGTAAGACTATATATCAGAAAAGTACATGTGAAAATTCTGGTAGCAACGATTAGTTTTTCTATGTTTTTTGTGCATTTTTAGTTGCTGTTGTGTGCCAGTTTCGATTGATTTACTCAGAGCTCCACCATTCGAAAAAAATCTTTTGGGTGCATATATCGTTTTTGTTATTTGATTGGTTAACATATACATTTAGAATGTTTTTTGTTACCAAATATTAAAGCAGAAACTTTAAATAGCAACATTTCAGTTCATCAAACTTTCCATCTAGCAACTTGTTATTTTTTCAAATGTCGGATCCCGCTTGACAGACTCCTGAATGGCAAAAAAAAAAAAAAATTAAAAAAGGGTACAATTTGGTTCCCATACTGTGTTTTATGTAATTTGTATTCTGTTTGTCACAAGCTGTATATATACTTTAATCTGCTTTACCACAATAAAGATTCTTATGATTAATAATAAACAAAAGTAATTTTCATTAAACAAAAAAACAATAATACAGTGTAGATTTAGGTCTATTATGCTATGGCCCTGAAATACCTTCAAAAACATGGGGGCAAAAAACCTTTCTGGTTTTCTTGGTTTTTTTTAAACGTAAAAAAGGAGCATATGATAACCTGTAAATACCAAAGAGAAGCACAAGACATGGAAGATTTCCTGTAAATTTTTTTATCTGAATACAGAAAAGTAAAACAAGTAAAACAAACATGAAAATCCACTTGTTTAAAAAACATTGGGTGTTCATCACGAAGCACCGTCTCATATCAATCAATATACATGTAGCAATGTATAGTGTGAGGAAAATAATGAAATTTTATATTCCCCTTTTCAATACACCTTACATGCCTTATCGCTATTTGTCCGCCATTACTGAACATCACAAAGGTTCCCGTAAAATTTTGACGTCATAATGGAAAATGTCTGACGCCACAAAGGAAAAGTGATTGTAGTATGATGTAAATAGTTCAAGTGGCACTGGTTCTCTGGTCAAGTGGTGCAGATTCCAAAATAGGGATAAGGTCTATAAGGCATGCTTTTCATTTAACAGTCAGAGCTCTGACATAAACAAGTCAGAATAAAATGACTTCCATAGGTCAGATATAATTTGATGTAAGTGTTGTCTCCCTTCTTGCACTCAACAGAATATGACTTGTACAGGTCAGTTTATGTCAGACTGTAATTTATCATAAAATGACTTCCACAGGTCAGCTTTTGCACAAAATATTGTGACTTAATATCTTCATATTCTAATAAGATTTATGCCCCTTTTTAATGCATTTTGACTTAGAGAGGTCATTTTTGTTCTGACTTGAAGCAGTCATTACTACCACTTTGTTATCAATCTCCATAAAAATATGGTGATAACTAGATTCGAATTAGAGAGTTTAAAAAGTGCGGCTCATCATACCTTATTCTTTCCAGAATCTAATCATAATATATTTATCTCATCACATTCAATCATTTCAAAATACAAACAAAAACCAGGGGAGAAAAAATGGATCATACAATTTTCTGTCAATATCAAAAGATTTACAGAATACAATATTGGATACATTTACTAGTACCATGACAATACTTCAAATCTTCCAAGGAAAAACAAAACACTTATTCATGATAAGACTATGTTAATAAAAGATCTATTCTCATCCACTTTTAGGCAAATTTATCAAGAGCAAAACATTTATTATTTTAATATTTCAATTAAGGTAAATTATTACCGTAAATACTGTTGTGCAAACTGACTCAAACAAGTCACATTATGTTCTGACTTCAAAGAGTCAGTCAAAACTAAACTTATTTCAACTTTTAAGTCTAGTATTGTCATATTGATTTAAAAATGTATGGGAAAGCCAGATAAAAGACATAGGAAATAAGGTCCCCTAAAGTCACAATGAGGATTATAAAAAAAATTATTTAGTATATTCAATATTTAAATGTATTTTCTTTTAAACAGGTCAAATCATGTTTTGACTTAAAACAGTCAGTCCAAACTAAATTTATTGAAATTTTTAAAGTCGGGCACTGCCATATGATATTAAATGAATGTATGGGAACGTCAGATAAAAGACATAGGAAATATATGTAAGATCCCCTAAATTAAATAACAATTTGACTTAATTGTTTTTAAAAAGTTATCAAATAATAAATTCAAAAATGGCAGATTCAGAAGCAGGGATTAAAGGAAGTACACCTAGCTTTGATTGGAAATTTTGTTCTGCAAACAGACTTGAACAGGTCAAATCATGTTCTGACAAATTGACTTAAACAGGTCAAATGAGCATGCTCTGACAAATTGACTTAAACAGGTCAAATCATGTTCTGACTTAATTTATTGAAATTTTTAAGTCAGACATTGCCACATGATGTTACTGTATGGAAAAGTCAGATAAAAGACACAGGAAATACATGCAAGATCCTCTAAGATAAATAACCATTGGACTTAATTGTTTCTAAAAACTTATCAATTAATAAACTCAACAGTGGCAGATTCAGAAGGGGGCTAAGAGGAAGAACACCTAGCTTTGACTGGAAATTTTGTTCTGCAAACTGACTTGAACAGGTCAAATCATGTTCTGACTTAAAAGAGTCCGTCAAAAACTAAATGGCTTGCAACTGTAACAGTCGGGCATTGTCATTATCATGATGCGATTGTTAAAATGTATAGATACAACTAGGAAAAAAATCACAAAATTAAGTCACAATTATAAGAACTATATAAAAGTTAATTTGGTATATATTTGATATCTTAATATTTCATTGAGGTAAATCCTGTTGTGCAAACTGACTTGAACAAGTCACATTATGTTCTGACTTCAGAGAGTCAGTTTAAAACTATACTTTATAATTATTGCAACTTTTAAGTCTGGAATTGTCATATGCATTTAAGAATGTATGGGAAATTCAGATAAAAGACACCCAGTAATTAAGTCACAATAATGAGGACTATAAAAAGTGTATTTGGTATATTTAATATTCAAATGTATTTTGTTAACAAATTTCATCAAATTATCTTAAAATTTTATTCTATTTCTGTATTTTCATGACTTAACATATGGAACTTTTGGTTGTAAAAATATTATTTTAAAAACCGTTTGACTGAATTGTTTCTTTAAAAAAAAATTATCAATTAAGTAACTCAACAGTAGCAGATTCAGATAAAAGGGGGCTTAGAGGAAGAAGACCTAGTTTTTATTGGATTTTTTTTTCTGTAAACTGACTTTAACAGGTCATATCTTCTTCTGACTTCATAGAGTCAGTCAAAACTAAACTTATTTCAACTTTTAAGTCTTGGATTTTCATATTGATTTTAAAAGTTTATTTGGTATATTCAATATTTAAATTTATTTTCTTTTTAAACTGGTCAAATAATGTTCTGACTTTAAAGAGTCAGTCAAAACTTTATTTTAAGTAATTATTACAACTTTTAAGTCTGGCATTGTCATATGCATTTAAGAATGTATGGGAAAATCAGATAAAAGACACCCCAATAATAAAGTCACAATAATGAGGACTATAAAAAAATTATTTGGTATATTTAATATTCAAATGTATTTTGTTTACAAATTTCATCAAATTATCTTAAAATTTTATTCTATTTCTGAATTTTCATGACTTTTCTTCTTGTTAAGTTAACAACCTGTAAACTAACTTGAACAGGTCAAATCATGTTCTGACTTAAAAGAGTCCGTCAAAAACTAAATGGCTTGCAACTGTAACAGTCGAGCATTGTCATTATCATGATGTGATTGTTAGAATGTATGTATACAACTAGGAAAAAAAATCACAAAAATTAAGTCACAATTATAAGAACTATATAAAAGTTAATTTGGTATATATTTGATATCTTAATATTTTATTGAGGTAAATCCTGTTGTGCAAACTGACTTGAACAAGTCACATTATGTTCTGACTTCAGAGAGTCCGTCAAAAACTATACTTTAACTAATTATTGCAACTTTTAAGTCTGGAATTATCATATGCATTTAAGAATGTATGGGAAACTCAGATAAAAGACACCCAATAATTAAGTCACAATAATGAGGACTATAAAAAGTGTATTTGGTATATTTAATATTCAAATGTATTTTGTTAACAAATTTCATCAAATTATCTTAAAATTTTCTTTTTTTTCTTTCTGTAAACTGACTTTAACAGGTCAAATCATGTTCTGACTTCAAAGAGTCAGTCAAAACTAAACTTATTTCAACTTTTAAGTCTAGGATTTTCATATTGATTTAAAATGTATTGGAAAGCCAGATAAAGACAGATCAAATAAGGTCCTCTAAAGTCACAATAATGAGGACTATAACAAACATTTTATTTGGTATATTCAATATTCAATATTCAAATGCATTTTGTTTTTAAAGATTTTCATCAAATTATTTAAAATTTAATTTTTTATTTCTGTATTTTCATGACTTTTCTTTTCTGTTAAGTAACACATGAAATTTGTGGTTGTAAAAAAATAATATTTTAATAACCATTTGGCTGAATTGTTTCTAAAGAACCTTATCAATTAATTAACTCAACAGTAGAAGATTCATATTTAGGGGCTCAGAGGAAGAACACCTAGCTTTGGAAATTTTGTTCTGTAAACTGACTTTCACAGGTCAAATCATGTTCTGACCTCAAAGAGTCCGTCAAAACTAAACTTATTTCAACTTTTAAGTATAGTATTGTCATATTGATTTAAAAATGTATGGAAAAGCCAGATAATAGACAGAGGAAGTAAGGTCCCCATAAGTCACAATAATGAGGACTATAAAAAATTTTATTTGGTATATTCAATATTAAATGTATTTTGTTTTAAATAGGTCAAATCATGTTCTGACTTTAAAGAGTCAGTCCAAAACTAAAATAAATTTATTGAAATATTCAAGCCAGGCATTGCCATATGATATTAAATGAATGTATGGAAATGTCAGATAAAAGACACAGGAAATATATGTAAGATACCCTAAAATAATAAACCGTTTGACTTAACTGTGTCTAAAAATTTATCAAATAATAAACTCAATAAAATGCTCGCAGGGCGCAGCTTGATACGACCGCAGAGGTCGAACCCTGAACAGTTGGGGCAAGTATGGACACAACATTCAAGCTTGATACAGCTCTGAATTTGGATTGTGATTGACTATTTGACACAGCATAGGTTTCTGACACAGAATGAATGTGGTCTAAGAACTTAAAATTTTTAAATTGGACATTCACCTATTATGGTCCAATATCCAAAATCTAAATACATGGTTAGATTCAGCATATCAAAGAACCCTAAGAGTTCAATTTTGATGAAATCAAACAAAGTTTAATTTTGGACCCTTTTGACCTCAATGTGGACAAAGTTGATAACGGGCCCAAAAATCAAAAATCTAAATACATGGTTAGATTCAGCATATCAAAGAACCCCATATATTCAATTTTGTTGAAATCAAACAAAGTTTAATTTTGGACCCTTTTGACCTCAATGTGGACAAAGTTGATAACGGGCCCAAAATCAAAAATCTAAATACATGGTTAGATTCAGCATATCAAAGAACCCCATATATTCAATTTTGTTGAAATCAAACAAAGTTTAATTTTGGACCCGATTTGGACCAACTTGAAAACTGGGCCCATAATCAAAAATTTAAAGACATGTTTAGACTCAGCATATCAAAGAACCCTAAGAATTCAATTTTGTTAAAATCAAATTAAGTTTAATTTTGGACCCTTTGGACCTTAATGTAGACCAATTTGAAAACAGGACCAAAAATTAAGAATCTAAATACATGGTTAGATTCAGCATCTCAAAGAACCCCATAAATTCAATTTTGTTGAAATCAAACAAAGTTTAATTTTGGACCCCAATTTGGACCAACTTGAAAACTGGGCCCATAATCAAAAATCTAAATACATGATTAGATTCAGCATATCAAAGAACCCTAAGAATTCAATTTTTGTTAAAATCAAACTAAGTTTAATTTTGGACCCTTTGGACCTTAATGTATACCAATTTGAAAACGGACCAAAAATTAAGAATCTAAATACACGGTTAGATTCAGCATATCAAAGAACCCCATATATTCAATTTTGTTGAAATCAAACAAAGTTTAATTTTGGACCCTTTGGACCTCAATGTGGACCAATTTAAAACGGGCCCAAAATCCAAAAACTTAATACACGGTTAGATTCAGCATATTAAAGAACCCCAAGAATTCAAGAATAAAACCCCATTGAAATTGGTCAAGAAATAAGCAATTTATACAAAGAATCTTCTTTTGCACAATACTGTGCAATTAAATATTTCTTGCAATTGCGCAATACTGTGCAATTGAATATTTCTTGCTATTGTGCAATACTGTAAAATTGACAATTTCTTCCTATTGTGCAATATTGTGCTATTGGATATTTCTTGCTATTGTGCAATACTGTGCAACTGAAGATTTCTTGCTATTGCAATACTGTGCAATTGAAAATTTCTTGCTATTGCACAATACTTATTATATAATAATTTACATATCCTGTTTGGTGTGTATCTCCTGCCATATCATTATTATTTGCTTTTAAATATAAATCAGAAATAACCAACTTAAAATGGAAAATTTTAAAAAAAAAAAAGGAAAAAAGGAAGAAAAGGGGAAAAAATCCCCCAATTTTGAACCCCATATGATTCATCACCCCCAAACTCAATCCCAGCCTTCAATGAGGTATGGTACCTTGCAGTACAATTTCAGAGAGATCCATACACTTAAACACAAGTTATTGTCTGGAAACTAGGAAAATGCTTATTTTTGACCCCTTTTTGGCCCCTAATTCCTAAACGTTTAGGGCAATTACCCCCCAAACTCAATTCCAGCTTTCCCTTTGTGATATGGAACTTTGTAGTACAATTTCAGAAAGATCCATACACTTACACACAAGTTATTGTCCTGAAACTAGAAAAATGCTTATTTTTGCCCCTTTTGGCCCCTAATTCCTAAAATTTTGAGGCAATTACCCCAAAATCAATCCCAGCATTCCCTTTGTGATATGGAACCTTGTGGTACAATGTCAGAGAGATCCATACACTTACACACAAGTTATTGTCTGGAAGTTACAAAATGCTTATTTTGGCCCCTTTTGGCCCCTAATTCCTTAACTGTTGGTACCATAACCCCAAAATCAATCCCAACCTTCCTTTTGTGGTATTGAACCTTATGGTAAAATTTCCTAGAGATCCATTTACTTAAACTAAAGTTAGAGTGCGAAACCAATGTGTCTTGGACGACGGACGACGACGCCGGACGACGACGGCGACGGCACGACGACGACGCCAACGTTATACCAATATACGACCACAAAAATTTTTGCGGTCGATAAAATGGCAGATTCAGAAGCAGGGCATAAAGGAAGTACACCTAGCTTTGATTGGAAATTTTGTTCTGCAAATTGACTTAAAGAGGTCAAATCATGTTCTGACTTTAAAAAATCAGTCAAAAACAAAATTTATTGCAATTTTTATGCCCCATTTATGGGCATTATGTTTTCTGGTCTGTGCGTCTGTCCGTTCGTTCGTTCGTCTGTTCGTCCGTCCGTCTGTCCCACTTCAGGTTAAAGTTTTTGGTCGAGGTAGTTTTTGATGAAGTTGAAGTCCAATCAACTTGAAACTTAGTCCACATGTTCCTTATGATATGATCTTTCTAATTGTAATGCCAAATTAGAGATTGTACCCCATTTTCACGTTTCACTGAACATAGAAAATGATAGTGCGGATGGGCATCTATGTACTTAGGACACATTCTTGTTAAGTCAGGCATTTCCATATGATATTAATGATATGTATGGAAAAGTCAGATAAAAGACACAGGAAATACATGCAACATCCTCTAGATAAATAACCATTTGACTTAATTGTTTCTAAAAACTTATTTATTAATAAACTCAACAGTAGCAGATTCAGAAGGGGGCTAAGAAGAAGAACACCTAGCTTTGATTGGAAATTTTGTTTTGCAAACTGACTCAAACAGGTCAAATCATGTACTGACTTAAAAGAGTCCATCAAAAACTAAACATGTAAATGGATATGCATAAAATTATAAGTTCATAATTTTTGAAAAGATTGAGAGATTAATGAGTCTATATTTTGTTGTTCCGACTCACAAATGTCACTATGTGACAAATTTCGGGAATTTTTGTCTCCTTTTGAATGATTCCTATATGTTGTATGGGTGCCATAACTATCACTACAACATGTACAAAGTCATCACATTCTAATGACTTGACCTATTACTGTATTTACTTATTTAACTACATGTATGTGATTGCAAGTGTATTATTAATTAACTAAATGTTTATTACTTATAACTACATTGTAAACCTCTATTAATCAATTATCTTTACTCTGGTTATTTATTATATAAGAAAACCTCTGCCTATTACTATATGACTGTAATCTAAACTCTGATTGTTAACATCCTGGATTGGATATCTGCATGGCCATTAAACTCATGGTATGCCCATTTTATTTTAGGATATAAAAGTATTGTTTTTTCAATATTACATTTTCAGACACATTAAATTGTGAAGACAACTTTCAATTTGACTTTAGAATTTAAAGAGTTTGTAAGCAAAATTTTGGGGAAATTTAATAATAACTAAGAATGTTTAAAATTAGTTAAGAAAAAAGCCGACATTATTAGTGTTAAAAAAATGTTGACGAGAAAATACTTAGAAATTAAGACCAAATTTGGTGACTTTGTTGTCCTTCAAGAAGCCGTAATATAATCCATAATATTTTCACTGTTTTTTAAATACATGTAAAAGTTGAAAGAAAACTATCTATTTTTAAATAGCTTTATTTCAAAACACTTATAACTTTGTAATTTATTTTATTCTTAATATATATTTTTTATGGGTCCGGAACATATATAATCTTGTCAGGGTTTCTTATGGTACTAACATGACAAGTGCATTCATATTCTAAAATACTCTAAACATTAAAAAAAAGTCAGTATCTTCAGATGATTCTGAGTCTTTCTATAAGTCAGAACATTCAGACTTTTATAAGTCAGAACATTCTGACTTTTATAAGTCAGAACATTCTGACTTCCAATGTTCTTCTCACTTCTGTAGAAACAAAGACTATCTATATTTCAAATAAGAGGTAAATGCTTCATGTGGCTAAGCATCTGGGGTAAGAATTATGGATGTGTAATTTCGTAGGAAAACATATATGCCATGTAATTAATAAGATGTGATGCATGTGAGAGGAAAATAATACTGAATAGACAATTCTGTTTGCTGAAACACTGATAAATATAATATGTAAAGGTGGTCTCTCAGCAGATTAAAATTATTGTAACAGGATGCTGTTACGAAGTCTCCCAAACAAAGCTCCCATAATTCGTCATTCCCATAGTCGCCTGACATTGGGCAAGTTCCAGTACAAATTGGTTTGGTCTAGTAAAGTGATGTGCATAAGTGACACCTAGGGATTGACCCTGCATGTCATTCAATTCTTCAAATGACGAACAGGAATATTATATGGTTTAGGGGTGGTGATCCAGACCATTTCAAAAGGGGTGGGGTGACCCCAATGGACTTCCCTTTATTTCATTTGATTCGTTTTATTGTCCAATACAATAATATATATGCTTTAGGGTGGGATCTCGACCGTTTACAAGTTTTCAAACAGGAAGGGGTGGGATGACCCACAGGACTTCACCTATATTTCATTTGATTTGTTTTATTGTCCTATGCAAGAATATATATGGTTTAGGGTGGGATCTCAACCGTTTACAAGTTTTCAAACATAAGGGGTGGGTGACCCCAGGGACTTCACCTTTATTTCATTTGATTTGTTTAAATGTCCCATACAATAATATATATGGTTTAGGGGTGGGGATCTCGACCGTTTACAAGTTTTCAAACAGGAGGGGGTGGGGTGACCTACAGGGACTTCACCTATATTTCATTTGATTTGTTTTATTGTCCTGTGCAAGAATATATATGGTTAAGGGTTGGGGATCTCGACCGTTTACAAATTTTCAAACATCAGGGGTAGGGGTGACCCCCAGGGACTTCACCTTTATTTCATTTGATTCGTTTTAATGTCCCATACAATAATATATATGGTTTAAGGGTGGGGTGACCCCCCAGGGACTTCCCCTATATTTCATTTGGTTTGTTTTATTGTCCCATATAAGAATATATATGGTTTAGGGGTGGGGATCTCAACCGTTTACAAGTTTCAAACAGGAGGGGGTTGGGGTGACCCCAGGGACTTCCGTACATTTCATTTGATTTGTTAAATTGTCCCATACAAGAATATATATGGGTTAGGGTGGGATCTCTACTGTTTACAAAATATAAGAACATTCGCAGATGGCACGGGCTGGGGTAAACTCAGAGACTAACCCGAATATTTCATTCAAATCATTTTGACATTATTAAAAGGAATATATATGGTTTAGGGTGGGATCTCAACCATTTACAAGATATAAGATCATTCTCAAATGACAAGGGTGGGGCGACGATAGAGACTAGCCTGGTATATTTCATTCAAGTCAATAATACTTTACAGAGAGAAATACATTTGTTTTAGGGTGGGGATCTCGACTGTTTACAAAATATAAGAACATTCTCAATTTGCAGGTGTGTGGTTTATCCCCAGAGAGGAGCCCGTATTTCATTCTAATCGATTTGACATTACAAACAGGAATATATATGGTTTGGGGGTGGGGATATCGACTGTTCACAAGATATAAGAACATATGTCAAATGACAAGGGTAGGGGTGATCCCTGGAGACTTACCCTACATTTCATTTGATTTGTTTTATCATGTTCCATGTTCATAACTGAAAACCTGTTGTGTGAATCTCTTATTGTTCTTAAGTTATAATCATTTTAAAATTTAAAAAAAAAATGGGTTCTTTAGTTAAACCCCTCCCTTCCTTTTTCTTTTTATTAAAATTATCTCATTTTCCTTTCATTTTCATTAATATCAATATTCAGAATGATCGTTTTTTCCTCAACGTTTTTCTCATTGGGAGAAACGAAAAAACAAAGATATAAGCCGTAAACTCAGAAAGGTTAAAAAGTCAATTCATGATCGAGTTTAAAAATAGAAAAATCATGTGATGATGTTCAGCTCAAGCAATAATTTTACTTTTAAAATTGCACTGACTGGTTAATAATGTTAATACTGTTTAAGACAACACGAGTTATCTCCGAAAATAACAATTCATTATCATAACAACATTTTCTGACCTGAACAAGTCAGAATTGTCAAACACCAGGTCATCTCAAAGATCACGCGTCCGTATTTACAGGTCACGCGCTACCGTGTAACAGCAAAAAATCACTTGCAAAGAACTTTATAGGCAAAAATATTAAAATGGCCATGAAAATACGGAGGCAATATGTATTACCTTTCTGAAAATGACCACAATGACCTAGATTTTCACTAAAAACGTAAATAATCATTATAATATTGAATGACTTCGCTCGGGACACTTCCAAAACAACGACTCTCAAACACGTGATCTCTCAAAAACCATGTGATCGTATGTGGCGAGATCGGCGGCAAATTCAAAATAACTTCTGGTCTGATGGACTCGATGGAAAACTACGCAAAACAAAAATTGACGCGTACAGGTCAGAATTTCAAAACACTTTCTGACTTGAAGAAGTCATTTTATTCTGACTTGTTTATGTCAGAGCTCTGACTGTTTAAGTTTCAATAAATACTCAAAATCTTGTGTTCCAAAATAATAAAGAATTTAGGTGGTGGTGGTGTATGCTTCATAAGGAAATAAAATATAATTGATATAATACTAATAGAATTATGTTTTGTTCTTGTTATTATTTATTTGTTCATGATTATTTTAAGGTTCATGTGGACCCTTGAGCTAAAATGGCTGCGTTTTCACCTCAAAATATACTCTGAGTACAGACAAACCTGTGTATCTGGAAAAGTTTTAAGGCATAGCATGCCCTAGATAAATAAAATTCAAATGCATTGATTTGAATTTTATTTATCTAGGGCATCTATTGTTGCTATGCCTTAAAACTATTAAGTTTTTAATTTTCTAAAACATAAAATATATTTGAATTTTATTTATCAGATACACTTTAATTTATTTTTGAGAAAATGTTATTACAACAAAGCATTTTCTAGTTTCATGACAATAACTTTGTGTAAGTGTATGGATCTTTCTGAAATTGTACTACAAGGTTCCATATCACAAAGGAAAGCTGGAATTGAGTTTGGGGGTAATTGCCTAAACGTTTAGGAAATAGGGGCCAAAAGGGGCAAAAACAAGCATTTTCTAGTTTCATGACAATAACTTGTGTGTAAGTGTATGGATCTTTCTGAAATTGTACTGTATATCAGAGGAAGCTGGAATTGAGTTTGGGGTAATTGCAGCCGTTTAGGAATTAGGGTCCAAAAGGGCCTTAAAAAGAAGCATTTTCTAGTTTCCAGACAATAACTTGTGTTCAAGTGTATGGATCTCTCTGAAATTGTACTGCAAGGTACCATACCTCAAAGGAGGCTGGGATTGAGTTTGGGGGTGATGAATCATAAGGGGTTCAAAAATTTGGGGGGTTGTTTCTTTTTCCTTTTTTTTCTTTAAAATTTTCCATTTTAAGTTGGTTATTTCTGATTTATATTTGCAATAGCAAGAAATTGTCGCCTGTCACAGTAGGGCGTTAAAGCAAAAAAAATAAAATAGCCTTTCAAGAGTCATAATTATTTGGACTAGCAACTGTCATACCTTTATATACCTTTATACCTTTATCTTCAGGTCCTTAAAATAAGCCAAAGGCTTCTACTGACCCCTCATCCTGGATTATCGTAATGCAATTTCTCCTCTCATAATAATCACATAATAATATATATATATATATATATTAAACTTATAAAAATAGAACTTATTTATAACTAATAAACTATTGTGACAAGTTTTCAGTGTTTTATAAGTGTTTTTTTCGCATTTTTTATAAAGTTGGTGTTATGGTAAAAAAAATCTTCTGCTCAAACCTGAAAGATTCCCAGTAACTTCTGTAACATCTTCTGGTAAAGCTTCTGGCAAAATCATTCTGCACAGTTACATGTGCTGCTTGACCGAAATTGACTTCGGATTTTAACATTTGTGAAAGTACTACAATACAGGTGGTGTCAAAGTTCAGATTAAAGTCTTTTCAGAATGTTGATTGTACATTATCTACGAACAAAACCTTTGTTATCAGTATTTTATTTTGTAAATATTTTAATTGAAAAAATCTGATGCTGCCTTAGCTTTTTCTCGGTCAATAAAGATAAAGTAATTTGATTATGCAGGATTTTTCACAAAATACACATTCTAACTGTGCTTTTAATTCTTCACTTCTGTAGAATACTAACAAATTTTAAAGATGGATAGACTTGGGCCCATTCGCGGGAAATTGAAATCACGAAACTCTCCATGCAAACGAAAATATCAGCCTTATACAAGGGTAATCTATTTTGACACCTTGGAAAACTATTGAAATGTTTAACTTCTTGTAGATATGGGTTTCAATGGCACAAAAGTTAAAATCAGTTAAAATCTATTAAAATCTGTCATCAGCATATAGCCATAGGTTTTTGTGATCTGACATAAGCTCATAATAAAAAAGCATTAGAGACTGCGCTGTCGTAAGGACATAGGTTACAAGATCATAATACTTTAGTAGTCTAAATAATTGTGATGTCATGAAAGGCTATAATTTTAATTTTTGCTTTGATGCAGTAAAGGCGTCGCAGCAAATTTTAAATTAAAATACCTTTCAAGAAATCATAATAATTAACAAATTAAGACTAAATACTATGAATACAATGTACCATAATGTCATCCTGTGTTTGTTTCTCTCCTGATGGTTATATTTGGCCCCATTTCTCACAATGGAGCAGCCCAAGAGTGATTCACTCCGGTCACACCTATTGTGCAAAATCGTTTTTTTGTGGATCCATACATTTATGTTACAATTTTCTTATTTCCCCGGCAGCATACATGTATGTCCCAGTGTGCAGCACAATCGTTAAATCACTTCATACACAGAATCCCAAAAGGGATCAGTTTACAATAACTGCAATAATTATAGCACCCTCTTTTGGTCAAAGTCGTTGGTGTCCTCCAGAGGGATGTAGTGAGTGAAATATTACTAATGGAATATTCAGGGTTACAAATGTATATTTGTTACATTAGAACTAAATGGATGAACAAATCTAGTTTCGTATGTACAGTCAGGGGACTTACTTAAATGAGTGATTTTCTAAATCACTGATTTAAGTAACATTATTTCCATAAAGATTGGAAGTAAGAGTTGTCTTTCTTTAATAATCACCTATTTAAGTAGTACAAATTAATCACTAGAAGAAGTGATTTAATTTTATTATAGCTTTAAATATAGAGTACTAATGATCCAGGGACTAATTATGTTTCTAAAATTATCAGAACCAACATCTGTGTTATCTAGGATGACCAGGTCATTTAGGGTGATGACCTTGTACTGAATCTAGGATAATGACATTAAAATCACTTGTTTAAGTATCATACCTCAATTTCCTTCCCAAAAATCACTTATTTAAGTATCATTATTTTAATAACCCCCACTAATTTCAACACCCCCGAACAGTGAAATTTTTATCCTGAACAGTAGAATTTTATTACATAATCTGAAAGATGAAACCTTGAACTTTACAGGAAAAATACTCCCACTGCTGGGAAAAATCTGTTAAGAAAGTATCAGTTCATTATGTAAAGCCATTATTATAGCATTTTTTCAACTAAAATAGAATTTGCAGATAAATGATAGCATCAAAGGCATAAACCTTGCTACATAAAAGAAGCAAAAGTTCATTTTTCCAATTTTATTAATGAAAGATATTATTTAAACCTATGTGTTTAAAATTTTGGTAAAACTACAAAATCACAATTTGTGACAAAACTTCAAATTTGCTACTCAAATAAGTGATTTAAAAATCACTTATTTCAGTAAGTCCCCTGACTGATGTACATGAATGTGAAATGAAACATCGATCCTGAATAAAATGTGAGATTTTAGTGTAAATCAACAATTTATTTGTTACATGTATATATTTTTGAGAGGAGTGTATAATTTGAAATAAAATTTCTCTTAATCATAAACATGATAAAGGTGGGAGTTAAACAGCTGACTTTATTCTACTTAAATGATGAATTCAACTTTGCTCCATAATGCACTAGGGAGAGAAGCAGACACATGGTTACATTATCGCATCTAACAAATTTACTAGTAATATGAGGCAGATGAAGTACTGTATCAAACTATCATTAATATATATCCAAATTTCTTCTTTATCATGGTGAGTTTGTATTTCAATTAATCTTTATTAATTCATAATCAGATTGTACAAACTTAATTTATCCAAAAGAAATACAAATGTACTGTCAAATCAGAAATTATTGCGATGTTTTCATAAATGCTAAAATGCAACAGCATCTGATTCGCAATAATACAAACTCTTATTCACAATTATTTACCATGTTTTTGTTTCAATTAAAAGTATAGACCACCTTGAATATTTCAATTGACAAGTATTGACCGAGGAGAATTGTATAAGGTGGTTGGTCATTTCTGGGGACAGTATTTACTGCCCAACCTTGTTCTCCAATAGTCTTCACAATTTTCAGTCGCAGAACTACAATATATTGAGCAGAAAATGTTTTTTAACATACTGTAACCGAAGTGATGGCAAAGAATTTTTCATTTATTATTTGTTAATTATTTTAGGCACTAAGAAAAGAAGTGAACAGAGTATATGACCAGATTTATGCTATTGTGTATGGACATTGTATTGGTGATGCTATTGGACTTCTTACAGAAAATTTAACTAGAGAAGAAGCTAAAAAGGTTTTATACTTAAAAATACTTTCCTTTGCCGTTTTAGATTGTTGGTCTAAAAATGAGATGAAATATATATATTCAGTCTTCACGATTAAATTTTGAATCTTCAGGCCAGAAGCTGAATTTAACGAAAATTCTAGTTAGATTCTATTGGCCTGCAGAGATGAATTTTACAGGCCTGAAGGCATTTTTACAAGCCTGGGCTGGTGGGCCTGTGGTTGAGCATGAAGACTGATAAATATATGACAAGGGTTTTGTTTCTCTAAAGGTTAATGGTCCCATACTTTCCTATAAAGACATTTACCCTTTCATTGTTTACTCAAATGTTATGACATTTAAGCATAAGCATGGAAAATAAATTATGTTTAATTTTGTTTATTTTAATTTGAAATAAAAGATCATGTTAGGTATATGTGACTGAGAACAAAAATTGAGAATTCAGGTATATGACAAGGAGACAGCAACCAAACAATTGTAAAAATTCCAAAAACATCTTGAGGTCAACACACTGTTTTCAAAAATAGGCATGCTTTAAATTGCCATTAATCAAGACACATAGATGAATTTAACAAAATAGCCAATTATGCTTTCTATTTTTATAATTTATCAGATATAACAGGGCCATAAAAAAGAATAGGTTGGTTTGCTCTAACCAGACCGACCCATAAAAAAGCACAGAGTTAAAATCTTTTTTTATTCAAAATTCATGATTTTTTTTTTTTTTTTGCAGATTTTTGTTGTATCCGTATCCGTCTTGAGTTTGTTTCATAGAATAACCTGATCCCATCTGACCACCCTTTATCACAGGAAAATTTGTGTTATGTATAAAAGCCTCCAATTGATAAGGATTTCTTCACATTTTGTCAACATAACAAAATGGCGTCCATGGTCATGCACATGTTACAAAATTTTATCTGACAAAAGTCAGATTTTTCTTGTCAAAAGGGATTTTTATGTATATTGCAATACAGGCCATAATCTTGCTGACGAAATTACGATTTAAGTCGTCAAAGAATTTTGAAAATGGCTAAATCTCGCCGGCCGACTGACTTCATGGGGAAGTCAAATCGCTATCAAAATCGGCAAAAGGGAGACAACTTGAGAATTACAAGTCTCCCAGGTAAAAAAAAAAAGGCGACTGATAAAGGAAAATCGAGATTTTCGAAACGACCCAGGACTAATACTGTCGACGATCAAATTAAATAAATACAACGGCGACTTTGAACATCCTCACATATAACATTCAAAACTATTCAAACGGAAAACTGACCGTCTGTTAAAGTTATCATTTTACGATGATATTCATCTGAGGATGTTACGTAATCACTCAGCTGATTTGTTTTAATTTTATTTATTACCAGTCGATCAATTGTACTATTCGGTAGGTTAAGGGTGGGAATTAACGGTAGATTTATTATATTCATTGAATAAAAATTGAAATATAAAAGGTAGAAAGACAGCTGATGGATAATGAGATTGCAAACATACGACACTCGACCAGCTGTGATCAGCAGTGGATTCTTTTTTTTTTCACGACCATTTCGTTGATAGGGAAGATATCTTTAAAAAATGATAGAAATTAGCTCTTTATTGGTTAATTAATATGTGATTGACAGATATTTTCATTTATAGGCTTACAATCTTCAATGAGAATCTCAATTTACAAAGTTATACATGTAACATGATGTCCTGGACATTCAACATGTTCAATAATTCTTTACAAAATAATGACAAGTGGTGATATAAATTAAATTTCCAGTCATGTGAAATTCATCAGGTAAACTAGGAGTCATATTTTTCTGGACATTTAAAAATAAATTGAGGCAGATGCACATGAATTTAATGCATCATAATATTACCAGGCTACTCCCTCATGTCCCAAGCAACAAATTTTATTTAAACTTAAATTCAAGTTGACAGTACACATGGTATCAATAAATAAATAACAAGTATATTGTCTAAACCTTTTTATTAAGAACTTTCTATATATTCATTTTGTACAATAACATGAAAAAACTGCAAGTATGTTTTTTATTGCATATAAAATCATTTCCTTATTGATAAGCAAGAGAACACTATGCAACCGAAATGGTAATGGAATCTCACTTCTCCAAGAAATTGACCACTTCTCACTTTTCTCATCACTTGGCGTCCGTCGTCGTCGTTAACTTTTTACATTTTGAACTTCTTCTAGAGAACCACTGAATGGAATGAAACCAAACATGGCATGAATGTTCCTCATGAGGTGCTGACCAAGTGTTGTTACTTTGCAGTCGGTCCATCATCCAAGATGGCTGCCAGCGGGGAATTAGTTTAACATAGGACCCTATGGGAAATACATACAAATGTCTTCTTTTAGAGAACCACTGAATGGAATGAAACCAAACATGGCATGAATGTTCCTTATGAGGTGCTGACCAAGTGTTGTTACTTTGCAGCCGATCCATCATCCAAGATGGCCGCCAGCGGAGGACTTAGTTTAACATAGAACCCTATTGGACATACATACAAATGTCTTCTTTTAGAGAACCATTGAATGGAATGAAACAAAACATGGCATGATTGTTCCTTATGAGGTGCTGACCAAGTGTTGTTACTTTGCAGTTGGTCCATCATCCAAGATGGCCGCCAGCAGGGGACTTAGTTTAACATAGGACCTTATTGGAAATACATACAAATGTCTTCTTTTAGAGAACCACTGAATGGAATGAAACCAAACATGGCATGAATGTTCCTTATGAGGTGCTGACCAAGTGTTCTTACTTTGCAGTTGGTCCATCATCCAAGATGGCGGACAGCGGGGGACTTAGTTTAACATAGGACCTTATTGGAAATACATACAAATGTCTTCTTTTAGAGAACCACTGAATGGAATGAAACCAAACATGGTATGAATGTTCCTTGTTAGGTGCTGACCAAGTGTTGCTACTTTGCAGTTGGTCCATCATCCAAGATGGCCGACAGCGGGGGACTTAGTTTAACATAGGACCTTATGGGAAATACATACAAATGTCTTCTTTTAGAAAATGACTGAATGGAATGAAACCAAACATGGCATGAATGTTCCTTATGAGGTGCTGACCAAGTGTTGCTACTTTGTTGCCAATTTACTGTTCAAGATGGCCACCAGGATATTTTATTAAATAACAGGGCCAATATTAAACCAAATTTGGCCTCAATCATTATTTGGGTATCTGTTATGATTTTTATCTACCTTTACATGATTTCTAAAACCAAAGTAGAGTCAGGTGAGCGACACAGGCTCTTGAGAGCCTTTAGTTCTCATAAAGTATAAAAAAAAAAGAATTTACCTACCTACCTACCCACACCTGAGACTGGTGGGTAGGGTTTGGGCAAACAGAAATATTTTTAAGTCTGGCCCAGTGCTATGAAAAAAAAGACCTGTCTAAAGTTAATTATAAGTATTTAAAGAGAAAAGGAATTTTTCATTTACTTGAAAAATGTAAGATTAGAGAAATGGACACAATGCACAATGACGCTAAATTTTCCACCTTATAACATGTATAATATGTTTTATATATATAATTTCAGAAGTATAAAGAAGTACACAACAAGTTAGAATATGTCCACAAGAAAATATTACCAGATGTACACAGGAGGAAGTGGGTTATTGGAGACTGGACAGAAGAATCAGACCATATGTTACTGATCTTACAGTCCATTCTAAGTAAAAATGGAGAGGTATATAACACTGTTTAACGTGTTCACAAAACAGAGTAGTAGCAAGATGTTATGATGCATGTATTATTTAAATGCATTAAGGTTCTTCTTCGTTTATATGCATCTATAAAACTTGTTTTAATTTAATCAGTGAATACATATGTTTACTGTTTAAACCAAATATCACCATAAGCGCTATTATTCATATTAAATGCTTTGTTCCATCACAGTAATATTTCTTGTCTATCTATAACAGGAAACTTATTGAAATAATTAATCAGGTTCTGTATATCTGCAGTTTGGGCTAATATACAGTACATTTTAAGTCTTGTTAGGACGGTTGTCAGACAACTTACCTGTCTGTCATCTCATATCCGACATATGTCTGACAGTCATGAATTAAATGATTGATAGTTACAGCTACCTACATCAATCCTTACATCATTAACTGCCATTTAAGACAGCATGTGTTTATCCATCTGTTATGCTTCAACACATTTTATCTACCTGTGTTGACCAGTAAATGGTTTTTTACATGTACATTCTCTTTTTGGATGCAATTGACAAAAGTAATATAGATGTAACTTTATTACAATAAAATTTTAGTTTCTTCATGTAATAATTTTTGTTTGTTTTTTTCTGTTGGTAGCACTTTTCATTATCTTTCAATCTTGAAATAACTTTTTACAATTCGTACTACATGTATATAACTTTATTCTATTTTTGATAGAATAAGTTAGCAGCTACAAGAAATGCTATAAAACACAAACAAATATAGCAGCCAGCAACCAACGATTACTTATTTCTCCATTTGGCCTTATGAAACCATAGTCAGTGAACTGATAGATGTGCTTTTTCTATTAATTAATGCATCCAATTATATTCTCATCTCAATGCTATTTTAGGTTGACCCATTAGATTTCTCAAGAAAATTGATGGAATGGAACGAGAAAGGATTTCCTGAACTAAATGATGTGTGTGGTCTAGGAACCTGTCCACAAGTTAAATCTGTGATATCACATCCACAATTTTCTGAAGAACCAAAAAAAGTATGCAAAAATGATGAATGTTAAAAAAATTGTTTTATACCAAAAGAGTAGAGTAGTAGAAATATATGTGTATGAGGAAACGCAGTATGAAATACTGAGGATTTACCATATTGTTAACAGGGATCACCACAACCTATTTAAGCATGGCGGTGCGCCACGCTAAAATTTCTAGCACCACGTTAAAATTCCCAGCGCCACGCTTATTTTATTGTCCGCCACACTTGAAAATTCAATAGATTGAAGTTAGATTTCAAATATTCCCAATCCAATTATCATGTCAGTGGCAATAAAGAAGTCTAATTATTGTTAATTGCCTCAAGGGATGTACACTGACAGCTGATTATATTATTTACATGGTCTCGCGTGGTTGAACAAGTAACAACCAATGAACGATCATGACCCAGTTTCTTCAATTTGAAAAGTAAAACTTGTTTGCAAACTACAGTTGTTTTATAAATGCATATGTTTGACTATACCTTAAATGGAATGTTTATATCCTAACTAGATTAATAAAAGCAGTAATCCAGAAAACAAATGAATTCCCTGACCACATGGTCCTTTTGTTGACAACCATGTCACATGATCGCTTTTGGCGGGAAAATACCGGGAATACCTTAATAACAGACAAACATTGTCTGGTTATTTTTAGACAGTTAGAATTGGGGGAAGATATAAGAAGATGTGGTATGAGTACCAATGAGACAACTCTCCATCCAAGTCAAAATTTATAAAAGTAAACCATTATAGGTCAAAGTACGGTCTTCAACACGGAGCCTTGGCTCTACTTATCTTAAAAACTCATTTAAAGTAAGAAAAGAGTAAAACTGGATATATAATTCCTTTACATAATTGCATTGGAAAAGAGGAGTCATTTTTTAATAAAATTCTACATAACACATATGATTTTATAAACTCCTGGATAGGCTTAATTTGGTTGAAATGACTGAAATTATGTGACTGAATACTTTTTTTATTATTAATTTCTTTATCTCTTTAGACCTTTTACCATGTGGTTTTCCATAAGACAATTTAGATCAAATTTGTCAGAATATTCCTGCAATCTGGGAAGTCACATCAGGTGTTTACTCTCCCTCAGTGTTTAATATGTTCCTACAAGTGTGGTGACCACTATTAATAGGACCAACTACAAAATGTGTGAGAGACCCCTTTCCAAATTAGCTATATATATGACAAATACATGTAAGGCATATAATTAATAAATTATGCACAAGGAATCGATTCGACAACGCAACACAAAATCTCTGATTTGATGAACTTTCTCCCCACCCTTGATTTTCATTCTGTGGTGAACCCTGGTTAAAATTATAAAAGGGTCCCAGTTTATGAGTTTTCTAGGTCTTTATTCGATACCTACCAATACAGAAACTTACATCAATCTATTGTATGATAAAGTTTTAAGTTAATAAATATTGGGGACTTATCTTTTGGTTGTATTAACTCCTTACTCAAATTTTAGGAATACTAGTGGTTTTATTCTCTCGTCTTGACAAAGTCTCAAAGACAAGACTTAGGCCTGCTGTGTGCGGCGGTGTCAGCTGCATCAACAATGTATCAGTTTGTGATAAGGTCAGTTTAAGTGGAACTCCTTGTGGTATGTCAATGATATGTGGTATGCAGTTGTATTGTCATTGGCAGATCTCTTTTCCATAGAGATTATTTAGCCCTGCCCCTGAAACTTTTGCTTTATAGTTTTCATGTTAAAGTTTGTGATTAGGTCATTTTAAGATGAAGCACTAATGGTAAGTCAATGATATTTGGTATGCATCCTATCTTGAACAGCCTTATACAAGATTTTGATTAAAAAAATGTGTTCATACATAAAATATTTGTTACTTTTTCAATTATAGGCTGCTGAAATAGTATGGCGAGATTCAAGGAATATGTATGCCACAAATGCTGCTATAGCCCGTACATCTGTGATAGGATTTCACCATTATAATAATTTTGGTCAGGTTATCAAGCATACCTTAGATATATGTAATACTACACACTCAGATCCTCGGTAGGTATTTCTTATAGTTTTAAAATGCACAAGGTTTTGTTTGATTATGATAACGTAAATGTAGTGTAGGTTTGATGAACAAATTATTCAAATGTTGATCAGACTGCATTTTTTTATGAAAATAATCCTTGCCATATGAACCCTATGATTTGATAAAGTTGTTTTGTAAATAGATTTGAATAAATATTACATATTTATAATGAGCTATGACATTGTAAGGAAAACTTATAGCCATTTAAGTTCCAGTGCATATTTCAGGTGCCATGCTTCCTGTGTTGCAGTGACTACTGTTATGTCATTATTACTACAAAGAAATGAACGGCATATAAAGAAAGATGGGAGCTACAATTTAACAGGAGTAACTGAGGAAGCTTTCAGATACGCCTCACGTTTACTCCCATCATATGACCAGGTAAGAATAGCATAGAGATGATATTCATGATTTGTTTGATATTTGATGCTCTGTTGTTTCTATAATGTCATTACACAATCTAAGAAAAGAAAGAAATTAAGATGGCTACAATTGGTGACAGTAACTGTAGCCTGTGGACACACTGGCATTTAATGAAATTATCATTAAATTTAAATTCAGGAACTGGTGTACGAAAAACAAATCTTTCTTCAGTTATTTTGTTAAGTTAGTATCTTCAATCACCACCAATTGTTCATCTGTTTTCAATTCTAGGTGAAAGAACTAAAAAAGTACATGTTTTGTGAGACATTGAAAGCTCTAGAGTTAGATGAGCAATGCAAGTCCAATTACACTTATAAAACTTTAGGTGCTGCTATGTGGGGACTCAGACAGAAAGATTTCAGACAGGCTATACAGGATATCGTAATGGAGGTATGTATCTTGCTTTTTCTATATTGATTGGAAGAGAATACTGCAAATTACTGACCTTAACATTTAATTGTTTGCCAAGTGCATCTTTGCAATAATAAACAATCATTTTTCTGTCACACTTGTAATTTGACTAAGGGCTGTTCCATAAAAACATACATGGTACCCAGGTAACCACCTTTAGAGGCAAATTTAGAATTTCAATTACATTTCCACTGTTCTTGACACCCACCCATAGTAGAAATTTCTCTGGGTCCCATGAATGTTTTTATGGAACAGCCCTAATATAAAATCGAATGGGTATTTGTTATGAATAGTAATGAATGTAAGGTTCTCTTAATCTTAGTCAATTTATACTTTTCCCAATCGGTTGATTATCCTTTTTATAATCAACGTGTGGTTCATTTGATCTCAGTTCTTCATTAGTCAAAATTCAATAATGAAATTTTGTTGCTTTCCTTTGAATTTGCTATTGTACCATCAGGAATAAAAGGCAACCATGTCTGATGATTACGTATTAATAAAAGTTGAAAAACTTGGCAAGCCTCACATTTTAGATTTGAAAAATTAACTGTCTTCATTGGAGAGATATTGAATCAATGAAGTGTTATAATTTATATGTATACAATTTAATACCTGTTTAGGAATGCTAAGTAACTAGCCAATTACACTCTCCTCTAAACACACTTGAAAATGTGATTAAAATGACAGATTTTCAAAGCTTCAAATTAGTTCTTATATTGCAACATGAGCCTTGAAAATATTTACATGGTAAAATAACTAAATAGGAATTAATGCTGTCATGAAATTTATGCTTTTGTATTTTTATGCCCCACTGTCACTGGAGGGGGTATTAAGTGTTACTCTTATCCATCCATACGTACGTCCCAAAATTGGTTTCCGTTCTCTAACTTTAGTTTGCCTCAACCAAATGTTATGAAACTTATACACAAATATTACCACATAAAATAGAGCAATTTCGAATTTGGATGGCGTCACTTTTACTGTTCTCGAGTTATGCCCATTTATAACGTTATATGCAAGCGGGGGCATCATCTGTGACCCATGGACACATTCTCCATTTAGTTATATATACTTTAATAATTTTATAAAAATATGTCTGATCTTAACCATTTTATAACTAACTTCAGGGAGGAGATGCTGATGCAAATGCTGCAGTAGCTGGGGCTCTGTTGGGATGTAAACTTGGTATACAGGCCATTCCTAGGACATGGATAGATCAATTGGGTAACAGATTGTGGCTGGATAATTTGTTAGACAGGTAAGGAGGAAGTCTTGTTGAGTAGCAAATGAATCATTTTGTGGTTTCTCATGTATTCAAATACTATATACATACAGCATATTTTGACATGTGCTTGTTTGATGCTTTTGAAATTGTTACTACAAAAATTCATTTATTTCTTAAAATTACATGACGAGGAAATTCTTAAATTATCTTTTTTTACATTTTAGGCATTGAACAAAAAATTCATAATTATTTTTGATTGACAATTGTATTGTATAAGATATTGAAAAAAATTGTGCAACTTCAGAATCATGAACTTAAACACAGCAAAAAGAGATGTTAAGTATTTGTCCAGAACATGCATGTAATATTGTAACGCTGCCTCTCTGGCGTTAGAGTCAGCCACAGGGTCATGTAAAAAGGGATCCATTAGAGGTCGAGAAAGGTGTCTTAATTAAAACCACCGATCTAAACCCAAAATAGGATGAAGGAACAATATATAAATATATGTATATTAATGTGCTAGTATAATTCGGTTTTCGTGAGGTTTATTAAAGTAAAAGTTAATAATTTAAGAAGTTCAACATTTTATTAACGAAATAAAATACTGGGGGAAGGCTGGACTCGGTTCTGTCACTGGTCAGTGGCCCTTGGTATGGTTGGTCTTACAACAATTAACACGAATGTGAATACTACTCGTTACATAGCATTTCTTTACAACTAGTCCTTTATACAAAGGTAACTATCATATTCATAACTAATTTCAACCAAACAAGATAAAAGGCCTGACCTTCACCAAATTGTTCATAAAACAGGCATATGCTTCTCCATAAACTATTTATGTCACTATCTCAATAACCATAGCTATATTAACAATAATTTACACAAGCGAATTTATCAACTCCAAATCTGGTGACAAAATTATTTAGTCACTGTCACCGACAGTTATAGTCACCGTCACTGTCACCGTCACCAAGATTTAATCACCGGGACTTACATTAGTCACTGTCACCTTTTACTTATTAAAATAATTTATTATTTCACAATCACTAATACACAAAAGAGACCCAAACAGAAAGAGTTATAAGATGTAAAATTATACCAACATGAATCACCATATTATTATTATCTACAGTCGTAAATAAAATCTACAGCCTACTTTCACTTTCCAACAGTACGAAAATAAACATTACATGTCTCAAAACAATACTCCACAGGTTTAAAAGTCATTCGAGATAATAGTTTTATAAGTACAAGCATAAGCTTCTCCTGACTTATTCTACATTTTGACAACCAACTTCTGGTTATGGATCATAACAACGACAAAATGCATATCAAAACAACACTGAATAAATACGGGAACCGGCATAACATTGCCCCTTCTTTAAGGATTTGGTCCCCAAATATATAAGCTTGGTAAGCTTATTTATACTGTTTAGGAAACACTGATTAAAAAACTATACTATATTCCAAACTCCGGTAACTGTATGTGAGTTCTTTGATCATTCATCATCGAGCTCACAGTATGTCCGTACTATGTGGGTTTAACAACAGAGATATCATTTCATTCACAAGGTAAATTTTACTAATTATATCAACAACAAACATCAAAATCCATCAAATTCAACAGCAAAGTTTAGAAACTACTGAGTCTACATGCACACAAATCATTAAGTCTCTCCTGTACTAAACTAACAAGTCCCGACAGTTTATAGAACTTTGCCTCCTGTAGTAACTTGTACAACTAGACATGCTCCTTAGGAGATATCTTTTTCCACGGTACACTTGTTCCTCAAATAGTTAAGGATTATCTTGGAAGTGAGCAGGATCTCGATCGAAGAAGTAGGCGTTATTAGAAGGACGGAACGAACTTAAGGTAGCAATACACAGTTAGAATTGTTAGTTTAGCATTTTGGCCCTGTGAATTTTTAAATAAAAGAAAGACAAGTTATAAGTACCTGAAAATGAAGAAAATAAAATTTGATGCTGTGAGTGGTTTTAATTGAAAGGTATGATTCCAGAGAAGAGATTGACCCCCTGGTTTGCTCAGTAGAAATGTAAATTTCGGGTCTAAATTCATATCCAGTCCACCAATGACTCTAAAACTATATCAGCATTTGTTGACTGTTTTTCAATGGTGTAAATTTGCCTCGATCTTTTGAAAGGTAATTTGCGGAAAAAGGAGCAGAAAGACCCCCAATTTTTTGTTTTTTGAGAGGGCTATCATTTAGTGTTGAAACAATGTATGTCTGATATTCATTGAAATTTTATAAAATGGATATTTTTAAGCCTGTATGGGGGTGTCCAACAGCATTTTTTGAAGAAAAAAATAGAAAACAAACACCAAATGTTTCCATGGATACTGAACTTGTACAATTTTGTTTTAAGTGTTTGGTTACAGATTTGAAATCTGCTGAGAAATATGATTCTAAATATGTATACATGTTTGGGTATTCTTGTAGAATTGGTTATATCCTTTTCAAAATGCATGCACATATTCCTGAATTTAAAGACCAAATTTCAGCATCATTTGCTAACTGTGTATTGCTACCTTATGGTAATGTGAAATTAGATCATAAAAGGAAAACACTCAATTTTGGGCAAGAATTTTGGCTAATCTAGTTAAAGACATTGTAGGTGATATGAAATCCTTTAATTTTCTTGGCATTTTGTCTAACAAGCCATTATTTTCCTTTTCAAAAGACTTTTTAAGGCTCGTGGTTGCTTGACTTTGCCATGATGTATATTGGCGTTGTCAAATGTGAAGGCGAAAGCAATACAATTTTAATGCAATGGGCAATCCATTCAATTCGTTACAAAGAAAAGGAAGTATGTGAACTATACAATTAAATTTATTGACAATAATATTCCATAATCTCATTCAGATATAATATAAACTGTATTAACCATTTCACTAAGTTGATAGTTAGTTACTTTATACTTTGATGTTGCTAACCAGTATTTATGGCGTCATGGCGTCATGATTACCTCTATGACGTCATCATAATTAAAAGTGCAGATATTTAAATATAGTCTAAAGTCAAAACACACCTTAAAAGATATTAAATTTCATTTTAACAGGAATTCCAATGCAAATTAAATGATCGCTACAACTTGAAATTTTCATAAAATTAACTGTTAAAATCCTTGAAATTTTAGACTTATCTGCCCTTTGACCATGAATCTTTAAAGTGTAATGTATTCCAGTCAAAGTACACTGTAAGATGAAAATGATGTAAATCTTCAATTAAGAATGAACCAAAACATAAAATTAACACTCAAAAGAAGGAAAATGTATTCTTAGAATAATTTTTAGTTGAATAATAATAAAATCATGAAGACTTTTAGAGATTTTATAAATTTGATTTGTTTTGTTGTCCATAGCAATATATTTTTCAGCTGAAAATGTTTACAAAATTGTGTTCATATATTTAGCATGGGTACCAGGTACCTGAAACGGGTGTTTATTTTATCAAATGACTTTTATTGCACATTTCATACTTGTCACCACTGATCCACTTTTCATAGAAAATTTTAATGATTTTCTTAAATACCATTATAACTTTTGCGACTGTATCTTTGGTTATTTTCATCCGATCTTAGAAAATTCAGGCCAAAAGCTTGAAATTTGGTAAACTTTGTAGAAATATAGGGATTTAACTGAAAAGTGTATTACATTTTATCCTTAAGGTAGCAATACACAGTTAAATTGTTAGTTTAGCATTTTGGCCCTGTGAATTTTTAAATAAAGAAAGACAAGTTATAAGTACCTGAAAATGAAGAAAAATAAAATTTGATGCTGTGAGTGGTTTTAATTGAAAGGTATGATTCAGAGAAGAGATTGACCCTGGTTTGCTCAGTAGAAATGTAAATTTCGGGTCTAAATTCATATCCAGTCCACCAATGACTCTAAAACTATATCAGCATTTGTTGACTGTTTTTCAATGGTGTAAATTTGCCTCGATCTTTTGAAAGGTAATTTGCGGAAAAAGACAGAAAGACCCCAATTTTTTGTTTTTTTGAGAGGGCTATCATTCAGTGTTGAAACAATGTATGTCTGATATTCATTGAAATTTTATAAAATGGATATTTTTAAGCCTGTATGGGGGTGTCCAACAGCATTTTTTGAAGAAAAAAATAGAAAACAAACACCAAATGTTTCCATGGATACTGAACTTGTACAATTTTGTTTTAAGTGTTTGGTTACAGATTTGAAATCTGCTGAGAAATATGATTCTAAATATGTATACATGTTTGGGTATTCTTGTAGAATTGGTTATATCCTTTTCAAAATGCATGCACATATTCCTGAATTTAAAGACCAAATTTCAGCATCATTTGCTAACTGTGTATTGCTACCTAAAGGCTGCAACATCAAGGCGAACACACAAGAAGGGTCGGCTCTGAGGTGTTTTACTTGTCTCTACCTTCATCCCTCCAACGTTAAGAGTAAGTGTGTTTTCTGCGTTTCCTGTAGGGATTGTAGGAAGGTTTCCACCAATTCGGTCTTAGCTGAAAACTCAACATTTCTTATTGGCTCAATTTCAGTATCAAGAGGTTCTGTTCTCTGCCTTTTGTGACATACTATCTTGAGTTGATTTCTTGACTGTCCCTGATGAGCTAGGCAGGCTGAGCGGCGATCCGGATGAGGTTGTTGATGAGGATGAACTCTTGTGAGATTTATCTGTTTTTTAATGTGCTCACTTCTTTTCTGAGACATGCAGTTCGACTTCCTCTAATATTTGACTCTCTCATTCTGTTTTATCTGCTTCGGTTCTAAACAAATTGTTATTGTCTCACCATTCTCACTCATTAGATCTTGAAGAACATCTTTGATTTTCTTTAGCTTTTGCTCTTTGTCTCTGATGGCTTACTAACTGGGCGGAATCGTTTCTCCCAGTTCTATGCATGTCACACAATTATATTTATTTTATGGACGTTTGCAGAAGATCCAAACAACAACTTACATCAAAATTCGGTCTTTATCAGCAATAGCACAGTTCGTAAAGTGATTGCGAACATGCTGAATTGATATCCGAACAGTTTGTCAATTATGGTAGAGAATAGAATACGAGGTTAGACTTTATAAAGTCAGTTGGCTACAAGTTTTCCGCTTTAAACTGTGCTACGTGTACTGTATAATAGTACATGTATACTGACGTTTAAAATATATATAAACTTTTAGTGCTGAAACATTGACTTTTAACTGATATATGACCATGTGTGATTTTCATCATTTTAAGTTGATACATTTGTAGTTTCATTCATTTTAGTCATAAAGACTTATCCTGCTCAAGTCCTACTTCCACCCAGTTGGTGAGTAAGAGGGGAGGGTTGGCATACATTAAAAATTTAAATGCGAAGCGTAAATAACCTTTAATAAAATCAATGTAAAACAATGCGGATAAGAGTACTATAAAAATGCGGAAACGTAAGAATTTTAATGCGGAAGCGTAAAAGCGAATTGTATTATATGTCTCTGTCATCATACAGTATCATGCCAAACGTCATTTTTAAAGAGGGGTCCATGTTCTCGTTTTTAAGCTAATGGTTAAATCTCAAAAGCTGCATCTTTTTCCGATATTTCACAGTTTGATGTCATGAAAAATAACATTTTATGGCACAGCATTTAATCATTTAATGTGTCGATAAAAAAACGAATTCTACAATATATAAAATTCTGTCAAAAATCATTTCCTGGGTCAATATTATAAAGTTTATCCGAAAAAGTGATAAGACTGATAATAACATACTAATTCAATTTCATGCAATTAAGTTTTAATGCTAAAAGTTTTAGAAAAAGAGTTAAATGTCTTCTTTAAAATATTTAGATTAATTCTGCGAAAACATCAGAGAGATAAAACAAAATGCATGCAACCAATTGAATAAAATGGAGAATGGAAATAGAAAATGTGTCCGACAACAATCCGACCAAAGAGCAGAAAAAGGCATATAAGGCACAAAATATGCACCATAATTGAGTTACCTTGTTTTGTAACCCCATTGACATAATGGTTACATTGGTTACAATGGTTACATTGGTTACAATGGTTACACTCATACAAACTATCATTAATCCTATTATTCAGGAATTCTTTTGGGGATCATTAATGTCGTCCAGTGGCATATATATTATGCATGTCGGAACAGGAAAATTGACATAAGGTACTATTAGAACTATGTTCACATTATTATACATTAGACATATGTCTCTGATTATACTCAACAATTGTGATGATGACGAATTTCTTAAACTGTTCGAAATAATCTAACCGAAAGATAAATCTGTAATTTTACTTTGTCCATAACTTTGACGAACCAAATTAAAGCGAGTAATACTTTGACCTGTTTTAAATCAGATTGGTTCTAAATGTTTCTCTCAGTATATATTCAACATGTCTATACATGTATATATTCTAAATTGTGACTATCTATTATTATTATAGTTCCATAACATTCTTTCAAGACGTATAAACCAATGATCGACAAGTGCGTACATTTTGTGAAATCAATTATAATGTGTATGTTTCAAATGTCCATATCTATTGACAACGAGAATATACCCTTGGAAAATATGTAAATATATTTTATTTTATCAAATCTTTTTGGGAATTATTAAGATTTTCATAAATATCATTCTTAACACCAGAAACGTTATTTATAAACAAGCGTATAAGTAATGACTATAGTATATCACTATCGGACACGCAAAACAAAGATGTATATTACACCTGATATTTTCAAAATGAAAAGTTACGAGTTATCGGCCGTGTACACTGATCAATACCCTTAGAGGTCAAGTGATGCACCAACTTGTAATTGTGTAATAAGAGTTTTAAAGTCCGACAGGAAATCGCTTGAATACCTGGACGTGTCACCTCACAATACATCTTGGAACAATTTCTTCAGCCATGCTGGTGAACAGATAAAGGAAGGTCGAATTTATTTAAAGAAGTTTACAAAACCGTTTTACATAGAAATTATGAACAAACTAGACTTTCAAAAAACATTTCTACACGGAACACTTATTTATGACTTTGAACTTTGACTTTTTAACTAATTTCCATTAATATGACTTTTTTCAAAAACTTAATAAAAAATTAGTTTCAAAACGATTCCTTATTTATAATTAAAAAAATATGTTATTATTTTAATGTGGCACGCGCTCTTCTTGTGTAATGTCTAATCATCTTGTTAATTGATCAATAAATCTTTAAGAAATAACTTCAACCTAAAAATAATAATTCTTGTGTTTTCGTAATTAGAAGAGATAAAGAGGTATTGATCTTATGCCAGCGTGCATTCCATCTACGTTAGACAAACGCCATACATACGCCACCATCCGTTACTTGAACGCCTGATACACGCTTATGTACTCTTCTCGTCGCCCAATGCACGCTTAAAGCTCGTTGTACTCACAATACAGATATGATTGACAAGTTGAATGCATCCAAAATTACTAGCGTGTTGGCAGCGTACATGATTTTAACACGCCCGGCGTACGTCGGAGCTAAACGCTGATGTGTGGCGCGGTATTAAAGTCATATGAAACCTCAAATTAAAAATATGCATATGTTTTTATAACAAAATGGATAGTTGTCATTATTAAACTTATGTACAAGTGTTATACAAGTGCTCAATATCCATGCTTTTTGTTGCTTGATTTGTTTGACAAAACATCAGATAATATAATATCTTGTGGAAAACTACATTTGATGATACGTTTATTTTTATTCATAACACTATCCCATCATGGGCTTGGCCCAGTTAAAGGAGCTTAGTGCACAAAGGCGGCCTAGGTGGTGTTTAGAAGCTCTCGTTAATTCAGTCTCCTGATATAAAGGCTCCAAGGCAGCACATTTGTAGAAATACCGTAAAGGACCTCCTTAGTGCACTAAGAATAAGAAAAATGTACACTAAGGACCTGGTGGAATGATACAGCTGTCACAAAGGACATGGCATATAGAAATAGACTTTGTAAAATACATTATTTCAAATTTTATGATCATATCTTTTGTGAGGGGGTCTTTTGTAATTAGAAAGTTATTTTATGTTTTATCGACACGCGCCTTTATCAGATGAGTGTCACCTGTGTAATCGATAGAAATTCATGTTCGCTCAACCTTGACCGTTTAGAATCCACTTTGTATACTGATTAAACATGTAAAATTGAAGATGAGAAACATATTATATTAGACTGTCCTTTATATGCAGATTTACGTGAACGTTTATTTTATGAAGTTAAAAGAAGTAATGGTGATTTTAGTATTTTATCTGATGATGATAAGTTTATACATCTTTTAAAAGTACTGTTTTGGTGTGGTTGACAAGACCTGCTGTAATATTCTAAGTAGAAGAAATTGTTTTTTATATGCTTGATTGATAGTGATGTTTTTACAGACCTGAAATATTTTATAGACATGATAAATGCAGTTATATGGTGTTTTTTGTATTTCTGTCTGTTATATTTTTACTTCTATGTAATAGCGTATTTCCTACTCTTATTTTTAGCTCACCTTGCGTCCGTCGTCGTTAGCTTTTACAAAAATCTTCTCCTCTGAAATCACTGGACCAAATTTTAGTTATAGAACGGTAATTTTGTTCAACCGAAATACTGTTTATGGGTACACATACTAGATTTACTAAGGATAAGATTATAAGTTTTATTTACAAGCAATAATGTATGGTTTACATTATTTTTAAATGCATCAGCGTTATATCAATAACATAATTGAATTTTATAATTATATAAAATACACATATGGCGGAGAATGACAATAAAAACAATGACATCCGTAATAAAGGTATCTTTCATAGAAGACAATTTAATATGATTATTAATTCTCTTTTGAAAATAATATTTCCTCTTGAAGTCTTTCTATATCACTTCTATAATCGGGTTTTGAAGAATATGTTTTACTCTCAAATGTCTTTCAAGGTATAATGAAAGTATGTAAACTATAGAGTTGTAAATGTGGAAATGAAATCTCAGAAGCATTATTTTCTCAATTTCTATCTCAAAACTGGCTTCTTTAAAAAAAAAAACAAGTTTATTAAAGCAATTTCCTTCAAAACAAAATAAAACAAAGGCAAAGTAAACATAAAATTCAATTTTTAATTTTCTTTCATCAGCTTGAAATTATAACACCCTAAACCGTTAGGTTTATTCAACAACTATCATTAATCAATTAGTAACGATCAAAAGACGATTGTTATTTGGATATGGTTGATTGAACTTAATGATTGGGAATTTGCAATAAGCCGTTGGTCACGTGCCGAGTGGCACACGCTGATTAAAAAGTCATTTTACTTCAAAATTACAATATCTATTGATACCAAACTTTATATTTATGAGTTATATACTCATATCCTCTTATATCCATGTTCTTTGTGGTCTTAAAACATCGTTTTAGTGTCCTTAGTGCACTAAGAAGTCCTTTGCGGTATATCTACACACGTTTCATTTTAAAGATACTATATGTTTTGCATTGTTTGCACATTGAACACAAACAAATCTAAAAAATAAGGAGATGTGGTATAATCTCTCGTCAAGAGACCAAATAACACAGAAATTAACAACTAAGCGTTTTTGCCTTCTACTATACATCTGACGGTGACATTTAGCTTTAGGGCAATTTAGTGACCAGAGAAGAGATATAACCTTATGTAGAAAAATCATTTGAAAGGTAAATATTATTAGGGTCATCCGAATGATGAAAATACTTTAGATACACAATGTATTTCTTTTTAATTTATGCCATTCAATTTTGATACTGCAAGTTTTAAATCAGTAATATCTTATGATTCAAATTAGCGTTAGGCAAACTATAAGCAATGTGTCAGTATTTCAATTAGTTATAAGTTCTAACGAGTGACATTGGCCGATCTGAGCTGTGATACTTCTAATTATTTAGTTTGATTTTTAGATGATCTGTTATAATACTCAAAGTGTTTTGACATTTGAAATAATAATAATTCGAACTTAACTATTCATTTTCTTACTAGCGTCAACAACTGGTAAATGCCAAATGTGTTGGTAATTAGTATACTAGTAAAATTAGAAGATACGGGATGTCGTGTATCTCGTGTCTGTGGATTGGATATTAGGAAGTGATAATGAAATGATATCCTCAGGCCTAGACCATGTTTAATACACATGATTTGCGTTATCGTTATATCCGAGACAGTCCATGCGAAAAGGTACAAAAGTCTCGTTGAATTTTACAGATTACGATATTAAAGTTCGATAAAATATTTTCAAAAACTATTTCTATCAATGTCAACATTCATAAAATTGTGAATTTATGTAGTAATTGTAGATCAGCGAAATATAACGACTGAATTATTCGGGTTACACCACCTCTATATTCTGTTATCTAGTTTTTTTTTTGCCTCGCTTCTTATTAATTTAGTTTCCTCATAATTCTCAAATCTTTAAACCCTATTCATATACTTATAAATGGTGGTCCCATTTATAGCCTCATACATGTAAATGATAATTGAAACAACTTGAAACAAAAACACACAAATATTAGTGTATGCATGGGCTTTTACAGAAATATTAGTCCCGATTCTGTTAAAATGTAGATCTTAATAAGAATACAATAGCAGTTTATCTATGATTTCACCTTTATTCTTAATAAAATGTCAATTCATTCTTTTCTGGATTTAAGGGAGGGGAGAGAGAATGATGGGTGAGTTTTATTTTTTTTTTGACAAATTGCTTATTTCCTTTAAATATAAGGGACGAAAAATACTTCCTTTCGTTAAAAAATCTTGTTTCATTGTATTAAAAATAAATAGATTAATTTGTTGCTGAATAATTTCACAAAAAGATAATTCGAAAAAAATATGAACATGTTTAACCTCGCGCATTTTTGCGCCTGTCACAAGTCAGGAGCCTCTGGCCTTTGTTAGTCTTGTGCAATTTTAATTTTAGTTTCTTTTATATATTTGGAGTTGAGTATGACGTCCATTATCCCCATTTTCATTCCCAATTTCATTTACAAGAACATTAAATGTGAGTAATCTATTTTGGTATGAAGACATGTTCCATATATTAATACAGCATCAACATTCTCAAAACTAATGTTTAGGCACTTGCTGATTTTCTATGATATTGCCGAAAATCGGTGAACCGTGAAGACACGTGTCAAAGAACATATCTGATTACACTATTATCTTGAAAAATGAAAAAATAATTATTTTGCATGAGAAAATAACCCATTAGATATGTTTGCCATAAAAATACATTGGGACTTATTATTGTTTTTTTTGAATTCAACATCTATAGTTGAAAATCTTAGGTGTACATCGGTTAATTGAATGATAGAATATAGAAATTGTTTTATTTTTTTCTTTAATAAAAAAATGTCCCCCCTTTCGAGATTGGTCATTACATAAGTGTGTGCTAAATTTTGGAGACCGAGGACTAACAGACTACGAACAGCAAAATGTGGATACAATATTTGATATGCATGAAAGAACGTTGGACACACAATAATGATTTCACTGAAAAATTTCAACTAGCACATGATACCCTATGAATTTATTAACATACTTGAACTCTTCTAAGGAATATAATTCTGGACAAAAACAAATTCAATATATGTTAAATGGACAAACAAACAACTGCACTCATTGATGGATACACTTATGCTTAATTCATTTTAAAGCACAATTTGAATGACTGATTAATGGTTGTTTAACGTCCAGTGGCAAACATTTCATACATGTTCAATGCAGAAGTCGTTTCAGAAATAGATTATGAAGTATAAGGTATACCAAAATGTTAAAATGTTATCATCGTTTAGCAAAAGGAAATTTTCTTAGCTATTAGAATTGGTGCGTCAATATTTTTCTTACAAACTTATATCTTTTGCTTTAAAATTAACACATACATGGTTCTGATCTTATTAAAACAATGTCACTTAAGTCTCGAGAATTATTCGTATATTTGGGCTTTTGAACTCCGCTGCATTTGTTTGCACCTGCCCTAACCTGCTGTTTAGTGGTTGTTCTTTGATTATGTATTTCAAAAGTCGAATATATAGACTGTTAGTTTTCCGTTTGAATGGTTCTACACTAGTCATTTTGGGGCACCTTATAGCTTGCTGTTCGGTGTTAGCCAAGACTTCGTGTTGAAGGCAGATGAGTAAAATTGTATAGTTTTACACGTATAAATTTAGTAATGACTAGCAGAGCACTATCAGACTTAAGACAAACAGTGTTGCTGTATATTTGGTATCCGGTATACGAGTACGGGCGCATTTAAAACCGTTTAAGCTAAGCGAAATTTTAATTTTCCAGGTGAATAAGACCCCAAAAAGATATGTTTTAATGTAAATTTTTAAAAGTTCGGACGGAATTGGTTCAATTTAATTTGCTTAACGTGCCGTGGCAAATATTATTGCATATTCTCGACGAAATTACATTTTTGATCAGACGATACCTTCATATAGATTAATGTTTGCGTACAATATCCATTGGCATTCATCATGCTAGCTCAGTTTGGTACCTTTATTGGCTAACTGAATAACTACCAGCTTTCTCGTTTTATTTCAAGCAAAATAATTTTGTTTTATCACAGTCACTTTTTTTATCTCAAGAGCTGCTGCGTGTTTACAAACAAAAAAGAACTAATTATACTTTTCGCTGCATTTTAAAAATCTGGCATCATTAACTATAAAAACTTAGTTTACACATGTATTTGTCATTATTTCCTTTTAATTGTGAATATTTATAAGAGGTACATTTTACTTTTCTGACTAAAATCGATAACGCCGGAGCGGTAAAGCGATAGATACACGCGGATGCTGTACCGCTTGAGTGATTTACCTTACAAAAGGCGGACACTTTAAAGTTTAAAAGGACTTAACATCAGTTTGATTCCGTTTAACAGGCGTGGCTAATTAGTTTGACGCAGTTTAACCACATCTAAAATTAACTTGAATGACCGCAAGGGAATCTATTTGACTGGTATTAAAATGATTTGATATAGATTGAAATGCATTAAAATAATTTTTAATTTTTGTCAATCTTTATTCAATTTTCATTAATCTTTTTAAATGCCGTTAATGCGTTTTGTCCGTTCAAGCTAAATTCGAGTTACTAGTGAATACTAACTTAAATTATACTCATAACATCAGACATAATTCTATTTAGTTTCTACTTCTAGTGCTCTATCTCTTTGATTTTACTATCTCAACTAATGCGAGCTATCTCCCTTGACGCAGTCAACCACACATATTTATATTACCAATTAACCAATGAGAGTTGCGCTTATATAATGACATCCAATCACAAGCCATCACTGTTATTAGGGAAATTCCCTTAACGGTGATGCAATTGTAAACAATGCAATGTTCTTCAGGAATAAATATAATTTATGTGTTTAAAATGCAACTAAAAGCCTTGAAAACGTTTGTGATGGGTTAAAACAGATACAAACTACTGTGTCGTGCAACCGATAGTCAACAGATAACGAACATTATAACCAATACACATCAAACATGTAAGTATCACCTAGATCGGTGACAAACTTCAAAAATCGGAACGAGAGTTATTTACAGTCTCCAACTGCTCCGTGCAATTAGCAATCATACACAAAAGAAACCCAAACAGAAAGAGTTATAAGATGTAAAATTATACCAACATGAATCACCATATTATTATTATCTACAGTCGTAAATAAAAATCTACAGCCTACTTTCACTTTCCAACAGTACGAAAATAAACATTACATGTCTCAAAAACAATACTCCACAGGTTTAAGAGTCATTCGAGATAATAGTTTTATAAGTACAAGCATAAGCTTCTCCTGACTTATTCTACACTTTTGACAACCAACTTCTGGTTATGGATCATAACAACGACAAAAATGCATATCAAAACAACACTGAATAAATACGGGGAACCGCCATAACATTGCCCCCTTCTTTAAGGATTTGGTCCCCAAATATATAAGCTTGGTAAGCTTATTTATACTGTTTAGGAAACACTGATTAAAAAACTATACTATATTCCAAACTCAGGTAACTGTATGTGAGTTCTTTGATCATTCTTCATCGAGCTCACAGTATGTCCGTACTATGTGGGTTTAACAACAGAGATATCATTTCATTCACAAGGTAAATTTTACTAATTATATCAACAACAAACATCAAAATCCATCAAATTCAACAACAAAGTTTAGAAACTACTGAGTCTACATGCACACAAATCATTAAGTCTCTCCTGTACTAAACTAACAAGTCCCGACAGTTTATAGAACTTTGCCTCCTGTAGCAACTTGTACAACTAGACATGCTCCTTAGGGAGATATCTTTTTTCCACGGTACACTTGTTCCTCAAATAGTTAAGGATTATCTTGGAAGTGAGCAGGATCTCGATCGAAGAAGTAGACGTTATTAGAAGGACGGAACGGACTTAAAGGCTGCAACATCAAGGCGAACACACAAGAAGGGTCGGCTCTGAGGGTGTTTTTACTTGTCTCTACCTTCATCCCTCCAACGTTAAGAGTAAGTGTGTTTTTCTGCGTTTCCTGTAGGGATTGTAGGAAGGTTTCCACCAATTCGGTCTTAGCTGAAAACTCAACATTTCTTATTGGCTCAATTTCAGTATCAAGAGGTTCTACCACGACGTTCTCTGCCTTTTGTGACATACTATCTTGAGTTGATTTCTTGACTGTCCCTGATGAGCTAGACGAGCTAGACGACGATCCGGATGAGGTTGTTGATGAGGATGAACTCTTGTGAGATTTATCTGTTTTTTCTAATGTGCTCACTTCTTTTTCTGAGACATGCAGTTCGACTTCCTCTAATATTTGACTCTCTCATTCTGTTTTATCTGCTTCCGGTTCTAAACAAATTGTTATTGTCTCACCATTCTCACTCATTAGATCTTGAAGAACATCTTTGATTTTCTTTAGCTTTTGCTCTTTTGTCTCTGATGGCTTACTAAGTTTTGCGGGAGTCGGCCCTGAGATGTTGTTATTTTCTTTGTTCTCTATATCTGTCCTTTTTCTGGATGTTTCAGTCAACGAACTTCCTCTCTTTTTAAACTCCCCTCCCTTACTATTACATGTAGTTCTATTGCTGGTGTCACCTATCTCGGATCTAGCAAATCTGTTGCATCTAGATGCAATTTCAACCTCATTCCCATTATTATCCACCAACTTAATTTTCTTCGGCATTTCATCTCTTTTAAATTTCTCTATGTCTTCTTCTGCATCTTTTCCCCTACGTCCGGTGCTGTTCTGAAAACAAATCATTTGACTTTCATGAACCTTGCACCCATGGTTGGAATTATGTCTTTGGAACAGTTTTTTACACTCTGGACACTTCCAGGCAAAGTCTGAGTGCCTTTCTAATATGTGACGCTCCAGAAACCACCTCTTTTCAAATGTCATATCTTCACATATAACACACATCCATTTACTCTATAAAGAATGAAATAACAATCCTTAGAAAGGGTTAAATAATTATGGACCTATAATTATAATTATTTATATTTTTACAACTCAACAACATATACAAAGAGTCGTAAAACTTACTTAATTAGTAAGACAGTTTTAGTATTTAATATTTTCATCATATGTCTTAAATATAAAAAAAAATAACCAACATGCGTACAATACAACTATGATCATTCGATCACAGTTCAACTAAATTTAATAAGTTATCAACTATGAAAACCAGGTTGGACCATGATCTCCCAAATAAGGTTTAAGTTTTTCATGGTGAACCACTTTCGGTTTCATATATGGACCCAGCTGAATTCTATGTAAGACGTCATTCAGTCGATGTGTAACAACAAATGGACCATGCCAAGGTCTCTGAAATTTAGGATTTACAGCAACCTTCCGTTGGTATTGGTAATACCAGACTGGATCACCAGGATTGAACAGTTTTAAGTGAATGTTATGGTCATAGCGATGACAACCGGGGAACACCAAGCACTACTTGAAGGTTCTATGATGCCCCTTGATGCCATGTCTTGTATCTCTTTCTCTGCAACCTCTCTCTTTGCCAAAGGAAGTCTATATGGTTTAAGTTTAATGGGTTTTGCATTGCCCGTATTTATTTTATGGTTAACAATTTCAGTATGTCCAATATCAGATGGGGATTTTGAAAAAACATCTTGATAAGAACATAAAAACTCTCTTAACTTCTTGACTTCAATATTATCCAAATCTTTGGAACTTTTCTCAAATACACACTTTAACTGATCAGGAATGTCTACTTCAGTCTTAATCTTTGCACTTGACCCGACTCACAGTGCTCACTTCAAATGTTTCTAAGTCAACAGGTTCAAAAGTACCAACTATTGTGTTTTTATAGACTTTGACAGGCTCTGTGCTAAAATTAGCCACCCTCAAAGGTATGATATTTGAATTTGGCTGGACCACTACTCTGGCTAATAACAAACCAGTTTTCTCAATAAAAGACTTGTTCGTCTCTACAAGACCTACTTCATTAAATATAACAGGGCCACATGGCATCCCTTTTATTAACATTTCACTATCAGGCGGAATATCAACAGTTTCCGCAATTGAAATTCGACAACATGAGCTATCACCTTTATTTGTAAAACAAGTAATAAAGTCATCCTTAATTATCAGGCAACCTTAGCTAAAAAGAACGTCAATATGATTACTCATCAGAAAAATCCATACCAAGTATGGCCATATCTTTGATTTCAGCCAACAAAAAAAACATGTTTACCTAATTTTATTTCTAATTTAACATTCTCAATAAACTCTGAAGCTTCCCCAGTAGCTGTTAATAAATTCATTCTGACTGGCATAACTTGTGGTCTATTCTCAAGTGAAAGACTATCGAAGAAATCTTTTCTCAAAATGGAGACGCTCGCCCCAGAATCAACCAACATATTTACAGACATAGAATTTATATTAGCAACTACAAAATATCCATTATCTTTCCCCCAAGAAACATTTGAAATAACTGTGTTGGGTCTTTGTATTGTGGTCGAGCCGTGACCCCTTTTCGACGCTTGGTAGTTTTCTGAGCTGTTATAATTTTGGTTGAAATTTCTATTACCAAAATTATTTGATCCTCTTTGTTGACGTGAACCATTGTTGTTATTATTGTTATAACGTTGACCATTAGTATTATTTTTCCTAATGGCCCCTACATCATTTTGTAGATGTCTTATGCCTAATTTTATTTCTTTTATTTCACTGACCATTTTACTATCATCAGCGTCACATGCATCAGCCGTTCTCACCGATCGCCCTTTTTTTGTCTGTCTGCCAGTCTTAAAGCTTCAAGACGAACAGCAATATTTTAGGCTTCATATATTGTTTTTGGCCCTACTTCTCTCAACCTAAGACGAATGTCAGTTTCAGTTATAGCATCAATAAAGTAATCAAGTGCCAGGGTATCTCTGACAATAGGGGAAGTACCAGGATATGCTCACCTTGTAAGTTTTTTAATTGCCTGGGCCAGTTCAGGCAAACTTTCGTTCCTTAATCGAACCCTAGTCTGTAGCTCAGCTCTGAAAACTTCTGACCGATTTATGGAACCAAATCTGCTTTTAAGCATTGTTACTAAACATTCAAAGTCGTGCCTTTCACTCTCTGTCATTTCATTTAAAAGAGCATGAGCACTACCTGTTAAGCTACTTGCCAACAATAAAGCTTAAGACCTTAAGTCCCAATCGTTAAGTTCTGCCAGAAGATAAAATTGTGTGAGGTACTCTTCTAGTCAATCTAGATCGTCTGACCGTCATACAGCTGAGGTTTAATTTTACATTTTATGTCAGGTTTAGCTCTGATGTTCTCAGTGAAATGGCTATTATTTAAGTCTTGTTTACTTTGTTTGGCTTCCCCACTCGTACTTATAGACGAACTATCATACCCCCTTCCTAAAATAGGGGTGATTTTATTTGTTAAATGATGGTCAAATTTTGCCAACATACTGTCCATTCTCTTAGAAAAATCTGAAAAACATTTGTCTACCATAAATTTCATTTCCACTTTAGCGTCAGAAACCATTCTCTCTGCGGTTAGATTCTTTTCACTACTAGAAGCTATTACTTCATTCGATAGTGTTTCATCTACCTCATCTCTTTTCCCAGTATTGGGACCGAACGTAACGACATTTGAATCGTCCATATTCATTTTTACAACAACTTTAAATTTTGATATACAAACAATAGACTCTATATTGAGAGTGGTATCCCTTCGCTGCCACCAATTGTAACGCTGCCTCTCTGGCATTAGAGTCGGCCACCAGAGATCACAGGGTCACGTAAAAAGGGATCTATTAGAGGTCGAGAAAGGTGTCTTAATTAAAACCACCGATCTAAACCAGAAATAGGATGAAGGAACAATATATAAATATATGTATATCAATGTGCTAGTATAAAATTCGGTTTTTGTGAGGTTTATTAAAGTAAAAGTTAATAATTTATAAAGTTCAACATTTTATTAACGAAATAAAATACTGGGGGAAGGCTGGACTCTCGGTTCTGTCACTGGTCAGTGGCCCCTGGTATGGTTGGTCTTACAACAATTAACACGAATGTGAATACTACTCGTTACATAGCATTTCTTTACAACTAGTCCTTTATACAAAGGTAACTATCATATTCATAACTAATTTCAACCAAACAAGATAAAAGGCCTGACCTTCACCAAATTGTTCATAAAACAGGCATATGCTTCTCTCTAAACTATTTATGTCACTATCTCAATAACCAATGCTATATTAACAATAATTTACACACGTGAATTTATCAACTCCAAATTTGGTGACAAAATTATTTAGTCACCGTCATTGAGATTAGTCACCATCACCGAGATTTAATCACCGGGACTTATATTAGTCACCGTCACCTTTTACTTATTAAAATAATATTATTATTTCACAATACTCACTTTTTTATTCATAACATCAGACATAATTCTATTTAGTCTCTACTTCTAGTGCTCTATCTCTTTGATTTTACTATCTCAACTAATGCGAGCTATCTCCTTGATGCAGTCAACCACTCGATGAGTTTATATTACCAATTGACCAATGAGAGTTGCGCTTATATAATGACATCCAATCACAAGCCATCACTGTTATTAGGAAATTCCCTTAACGGTGATGCAATTAAGAATTTTAAACAATGCAATGTTCTTCACAAATAAATATAATTTATGTCATTTTAAATGCAACTAAAAGCCTTGACAAACGTTTGTGATGGGTTAAAATAACATTAACGGTACCAATTTTCCTGCACCAGATGATCATTTCGACAATACATGTCTCTTCAGTGATGCTCATGGATAAAAAAATATTTGAAACCCAAAGCTTATATGAAAGGTGATTTAAAGCTATAATCCAAAAATCCAACAAGTATAGCCAAATCCGTGAAAGGAATCAGAGCTTTGCATGAGTGGAGATGCATTCCTAAATTTATAATAATTTCTAACATTTTGTAACAGCAAATTTTAATAACACATAAAAATCGAAAAAAGGCACACTGTTCATTATATCTAGTTTAGTACAAATCTCATACCGTATTTCATGCATTCCAAATTTATGATGACACACTCGACCTCGGATGAGTCGAACCTCGGCGCTATATAATGACATCCAATCACAAGCCATCACTGTTATTAGGAAATTCCTTAATGGTGATGCAATTGTAAACAATGCAATGTTCTTCAGGAATAAATATAATTTATGTGTTTAAAATGCAACTAAAAGCCTTCAAAACGTTTCTGATGGGTTAAAACAGATACAAACTACTGTATCGTGCAACAGATAGTCAACAGATAATGAACATTATAACCAATACACATCAAACATGTAAGTATCACCTAGATCGGTGACAATCTTCAAAAATCAGAACGAGAGTTATTTACAGTCTCCAACTGCTCAGTGCAATTAGCAATCATACACAAAAGAAACCCAAACAGAAAGAGTTATAAGATGTAAAATTATACCAACATGAATCACCATATTATTATTATCTACAGTCGTAAATAAAAATCTATGGCCTACTTTCACTTTCCAACAGTACGAAAATAAACATTACATGTCTCAAAACAATACTCCACAGGTTTAAAAGTCATTCGAGATAATAGTTTTATAAGTACAAGCATAAGCATCTCCTGACTTATTCTACACTTTTGACAACCAACTTCTGGTTATGGATCATAACAACGACAAAAATGCATATCAAAACAACACTGAATAAATACGGGGAACGGGCATAACAATATTTGCCACTGGACAGCAAACATGCACGTAATATTTGCCACTGGACAGCAAACATGCAACAATCAATCAATCATATTAAGAATCAATTTCATACATAGAACATAATGTTGCTAAATTTGAGCTTGTTTTAAGAGCACAAGGGGTAAATATACTGAATAGGGATTATATTTTTGGCAAAACATTTTGATTCTTGACCATGTTGATGACTAATCAAGTGCACTTTAACCCCTATTTCTTGAAACAAATTAAAGCCATACAATTAGGAAAAATTCTGAAGGTTTTCCTAATGTAAAATAAACAATGCTCATTGATCCCAACAAAGTTGGCAACCACCAGACCCCACCCTTGTTCCTTTCATGCTATTCTTGCTAACGACCAATCCATAAAGCATATGACATTATGATGGAAATTTGCATTTATAAAATGCTTCACTGTATGTTCAAATTTGCAGGTAATATTTCTTAATTATTTTCCAGGTATTTTGATATATTGGAAGGAAGACGTACAACAAAAGAGACAACACTATGACATATTATACTAGTAAAACTCTTAAGGGAACCAGGAAGTATTAAAACTTAGTATTATATAAGAAAAACATTTATTTATAGATAAGTAAACTTGATTGTTGAGTACAGTACATAGCATTGACCATAAATGCTCATTCAGAAGTTTCTTGTTATTTTTTTTATTAAAGCAAATATTGCAACAACAAGTATGGAAATTGCATGAATTAATTTTACATAATTGTTTGTTTTTGAAGATACACAATTATTTTTGCATACATTAAATCATGATTTTACAGTATGTGGATGAAAGTTTTTACTTCTGCTACCAGGTGTTATATAAAAATTGTATAAGCCAAAATGTACGTACTGTTCACATGGTTTATACTTATATTTGTGTAACAGTAATAATAATTCTTATGTTTTTGTTTTCTTTTAAGTTTGGCAATTGCATTGTATTTGCTTTAGTGCAATCAACTCTTAAGTTTTATTTGTTCATTTTTTATTTATTTTTGCATCCTTTTGTTAAGAAAACATTTAATAATATTACTTTTAATCTGTTAACAATGGTATAAATGAGGATATTACAATTAAAGAAGGGCCACTGATTAGCCCCAGAAATTTTTAGAGATGATAGGGTTGCTCCAAAATTTTATATAAAAGATTTTAAAAAGAGACGTTTGGAATGATTTACTTGAAACCACAAGGCAAAGTATCTTAAAAAAAAACTCTTGTATGTATCATTGACATTTGCACACCAATTTAAATTTAAATGTAAGCAACGCATCATTTTGAAGTAGGTGTGAGAAATGTAAGCTGAACAGCCAAGTTATTTCATATTTCAACTTTTTTTGTGTAAAACTCTAAATTATCTTTGGTAATAAATCAATGCCTGACATTTTTAATTGTAAATCGTAACCATAAATATTGAAAAGTGTAAACCGCAAAGAACAAGTAGTTTTGATTCAATACTATATTTCTAGGTGAAGGGTCATATTGTTCAAGTGTGACATCTTGCCTGAACAAGTTAACAGGGTAATTAAGTTGGTATGTGTAGCAATTAAATAAATATGTCAATTTTTCACAAGTGTTGTAATACAATAACCTCTGGCAGTTCTTCAAATCAATAAAAAAAATTATAGGGTTAAACAGTTTTTAATAACTTCTAATCAACATGATCAATTAAGATAAACATCAAACATCAGTGGTATAGAATATAATGCACTATTAAAGTTTATAATTGGATCACTCAGACAAGTTGTAGTTTAATGTCAATAAAGCACTTAACTGTATATGATAAAGTGTCACACATAAATAGAAACCATTCAACTCTTCTACATCTTTTTCACAGAATATGGTGAAAATGTCTCTTAGTGCAGCAAGTGGCATGGTGTCGTCTTTTCTTCATCTTCATCGTGGTAAAAGATGTCTAGCTTATCTTCTTCGTCTTGTGCGTTTAGGTCAGCAGCTTTGACGTTTTCTTACCAAATTTTGTTGTCTTGAGATTAGTCATCGGCATTGGAAATTATGCATTTCTTGAAGGATCAGATGATGATCTAAGGGTCAAGCTCCTTCCATGCCTCTACTATCCAGGAACAGATGATGGGTAGTTCTGGCTTGCACATTCTACCAGTGTTGGTGAAAGAATTGTTATCTCCACTGATCCAGGCATTCCATTTCTGTTCTAGTGCAACAGTTATTGGCTTGTTGATATTGACATCTATAGCTTGTAAAATACCAACAGGGATGACAGCTGTATGATGCTTGGTCTTAAGTATTGTCCTCACCTCCTACAACCTGTGACACCTGAAGGCATCAGACACCAACAATGACTGGTTTCCTGCTCCTGGTCTCCTACCCCACACTCTGGCCACCCAATCTTTTGTAATGTGATCATCAAACCACCTGTTTGGATGTACCTGTACTATAGTACCTTTAGGCTCCAGCTTTGGCATGGTTTGTCTTTTAAATACAACATATGATAGTAGCTTTGCCAGTTATTCAAATAATAACAGATGATGTACCTTTGTGGTCAATTGTGGTATCTGCTGGCAAATCAAATGTAAGAGGAGTTTGGTGTGCATTTCCTATCTGTGATGTTTGATAATTATTCTGCTTTCGTAAATTTATGACATTTTTCTGGAATTTCAAAAGTTTTTCTTCTTAATAAGCTGGCAGTTTTTATGAGATGTGTGTAGGATGGCAGATAGACAAATCTTGTTGATGCAAAAACCCATTTAACGTCTATAGAGCCTTCTACTTTTGATGATCAGCCATTGATTTGGCTAAATAGAGTGCTTAAAGGTGAACTCTGTTGAAGAAAGGGCAAATCCTTGTTGTCTATGATCTTTTACATATTGAATTAGAGCTTTTTCTACTTTGGCATTTTCTGCAGTCAGCCTTTTATTTTTCTCCATGCATGGACACTGGACTCATCCATTGTATACTCCCTACCACCAGCACATTTGCTGTGAGCTTCAGCATTTGTGATTACTTTAAGTGGGTTTAAGAAGGACTGATGTATTTTACCCATTGTCTGGTAATGACAATTTTGAATGAAGTTTTGACAAAGCACTACAGTTCATTTAAAGCAAGATTTACATTCAATTCACTTTCATAAAGTATTTTACAACATTACAAGTATTCATTATGTGTATATTATGAGTGTCTATCACAATTACTTCATTTTCTTCTGTTTTTTTAGTCAAGGAACTTGGTAAATGAAGAAACCCGGGTTGAAATCTGATAGGGGTGGCCCATCTTGTTGCACTCTCTGTCTTATTAGTTTTGGTGACAGTCTCTGGTTGAAGTCTGGATCTGAGTTTTTGGTCTTTATTCTGTTTTGACAGGAAAAAAGCCCCTAATAGAGCACTGCATACTGTGGATTCATTTATTTTCGTGGGTACCAATTTTCGTGGATCAAGGATAACGTTCATGTTCGTGGATATTTAATTTCGTGGTTTTGCCAAAGTCTGCATACAAGCCTATAGCAATTTTGTCATTTGTTGAACATTTAATTTCATGGTTCACCTGTACCCACGAAATCCACGAAAATTGGTATCCAATGAATAATAATGAATCCACAGTAGTCAGGATAATCAACTGAGTAGTCTTAAGTAACTGAGTTCCCATTTGTTGTAGACTTGAGTCACTTCTGTTGACAAAGTTGTAGTTTCATGTCCAGGTAGTTGTTTGTAGCTATGTTTAAATCTATTGGTAGGTGGTTTTTTAAGGAAAACAGGTCAGTGTATCTTATCCATATGTCAGGATACTGTTTTCAGCTGGCATGTGTGCTGGATTAAGTAGCTTGTTGAGTGTCTCCAAGTGGCCAAGTGATTCTGGTTCAAACCGTTGTTGCAAGTTGGTGTTTATGTTGCTTAGATAAGCTGTTGCTGAATTTTGGAACTGCATACAAAGCGGTCTCTTTGTCATTGAGTGGTAGATATTTGTACTTTGAGTTGGTGATTGCAGTGAACACAGCAGTAAGGGTTGGTCCATCTTTCTGTTTGTAGAAGTCCAGGCACTCTTGTGTCGAAGATAACAGTGACATAACAGCAGATACTGGTTTGATTGTTTAAATTCAACATGTCTTTACATTCCCTGAATTTCCAAAGGAATAAGCTTAGATCTCAGACCCACAACATGTTAAAAGTTACAGTGGATTAAACAAGCAAGCTAGACTTTTTTCATGAGATTAAGGGATGAAAAAGGGGTGCAGATTATAGACTATGCGGACAATACACTGCTAAATATGGGATGCTTTTTTTCTATAACTTTTCAGTCTTAAATAAACCTTTACATGTTGAAAAAAATGCACTTCTGTGTGTTCCTCATACCTCAGACAATGATTTTAATGATAAAAAAAAAAAAAGTAAAATTTCTGATTTAAAAGATGTACAAACATTCAAAAATTTATAGAAAGCAGTTTCCACATATGTTGTCTTGATGAATATTTGAGATACTTTTCTTATTTTGTTTTTTTTTTTGTTTTCTGTAAAGTGTAAGTACAGTTTTTTTTATGAAAAGCTGCATAGGGTGGCTCAATTAAAACATGCATGGTACCAAGAGAAGTCAATTTGAAAGAAAGAGTAACCACCCATATAAGAAAGTTTTGGGATATTTTAAACTTGTACATCATGATATTTCACACCCAACCATATCAGCAAATTTAAGTTCTCTTCCCTGGTTGCCATGTGTGTTTTAATTGAGCAGCCCTAACATTCTTGAGAAGCACAGTGAATTTATTTACATACCTTCCCAATAAATATTGTATCGTAATCTGTGATATAATGAGTATATTTTCGTTAATAAATATATTTACATGCGTATTCTTATATATCTTGTATCTTTTTTAAGCATAAATGTATTACATGTGAAAAGTATCAGACACAGGGTTTCAAATTTCAGTTTTCTGGTGCCAACAATTGTCACATTTTAGTGATCAATGTATGCATGTTAAGATTTTCTATATGACTAAAATATGTCTGATCAGGTCATTCCAAAATTTAATATATGAATTGTTACAACTTCATATAAAAAACATATGAAACAATGATAGATGGTGTGTACAAATATAAGCATCCTAGGTATTTTATTCATGTTTTATGTGATATTTATGATTAAATGTTCAAAAATAATCATGATAGGAATTTTGTTATTGATTTATGTGATATTCATATTTCTATGTTTGATGTTATTGTACTAATGTGTGTAATGTGAAAAGTTATTAATGATAATTTTATCAAATTTTGATATTTTCAATATTTAACCTTCATTAAACATACATTAAGGAAAATATATGGAACTTTAGAATAATATACATTGATGTGGGTGATGGGTTAATCTAAATCAGTTGTTTATTTGTAAAGATTTAAAAGCAATAATGTACAAGATTTACCATGAAAGTATACCCCTAAAATGAGTTGTATTTTTTATTTTGATGTGGTTACATATTAATTAACATGTAGTGAATTCCTCAGCAAAAAATAGAATTACTGCCATATTCCAATTTTTCAATGAGTTCTTATCTAACTGCCATTTCTTGGACAGGCAAGAAAAAAGGTTCTGTTTGAACTTTGTGTAATCAATAATAGCTATTCAACAAGATATCTTAAGTTTTACATGTTTTAGTATTTATAATTATTTCTTAAGAGCTTTGATAACTTAAAAATCATTGTAAATTGTAAAGCTTAAGTGAAATCAAACACTTAACATGTATTTTGGTGCTATTAGACTGTTATTTTTTAACAACTTGATACATGTCACTGTAAAAATATTTTTTTGTAATTGACTTTATTATGTTTTAGTCTTTTTTTTAACCGTTGAAAACTTCTGAATAAAAATAATAAATTTTACCTTCCAGTAAAACACTAAAATTATATTTTTTAAACATATTTTTCTGGTATTGGTTGTGTTTTGTATTGGTGCTATTTTGACAATATTTATACATGATTCTAAAATACACAGACATTTTAATTTGAATGAACAATTTTAGAATGCATTTTATTGTGAAATATAAAGCAATATGATTTACTCAATGTGTTATAAATTTTGGTTGTGAATTTACATGGTGCTTTTATGTTTAGGATATTAGATATTTCCTTTTGTAGTAGGTGATCGTGATCAATACAGTGTAATCATGTTTTATCAGCAAGCACATTTGTTTGAAAAAAATAATAACATTTCTAACTCATCTAACTAAAATGGTCATGGACCTAAACTTTAACAAAAATAAGAAATAAGAAATAAAAGAAACAGCAAAGATTATAGTGATGTTTAAGAATTTGAATCTTCTCTGCAGGCAGATCCATAATAGCTTACATTTTCTCAAACAATATACTTTTACTTATATTGTCACTTTTTGTATTTAACATGCTTATGATTACTCTTTAACATGTATGCTAAACAAATAAAGGAATATTTATATGGCTTTTCTTTGTATGGAATGAAAACAGTAGTTATCTTCAACCAGGATATTGACATGTATCTTTGCCAAGTACCAGCACCATTAGTAATTCAGTTTATTTCAAAATCAAGTGTAAAAGAATTTAAGTTAAGATTGTAAGAAAAGCTTAAAAGGTAGGACAGAAATAGTATCAGTAAATTATTTCAAAATATAAATAAGCAGTTTTTATTCCCATTCTACCTTTAGTTACCTTGATGTTCAGACGCATGTTTTAAAGTTCTAGTTATTTCCTTTTTTCAATTTCAATCTTCCAAGCATTTACAATTCAGGATCTTCTTTTACAAAAAAGTCTGGAGAAAAAATACTAGTAAGTCATAAACATTTTAGTATAATCAACAATCAATTTTAATCGTTAGATTTTTTGTGAAAAGAACTTCAGATCTGAATGCTACTCAACACTGCACTAATTTTGATACGCCCGTTTACGGGACGTATTATGGTATACTGTTGTCCGTCCGTCGTCAACATGTCGAACAATAACTCAAAAACGCTTTAACCAATTTTCTTGAAACTTTGGTGAATTGTTTATATCTATTGACGTGAGCTCCCTTTTGATTTTTATAAATTTTGGATTTTATGTTTCCGAGTTATGGGATTTTATTCATTAAAAAAAAGGGATTTTCCAGTTTTCAGGACAATACCTCAAAATGCTTTGAGCAGTTTTCATGAAACTTTGGTGAATTGTTTATATCTACTGACATGAGCTCCTTTCGATTTTTATAAATTTGAGATTTTATTTTCCGAATTATGGGGTTTTATTCATTAAAAAGGGGATTTTCCAGTTTTCGGACAATAACTCAAAAGTGCTACTCAAAAGTGCTTTGAGCAGTCTTCATGAAACTTTGGTGACTGGTTTATATCTATTAAAATAACCTAATTTAGTTTTGTCTCGCCTTGATGGAGTCAAAAGCAAGATCTAGGTATGCTGTTTCTGGTGCGGGGCAGCGTCAACAATGTATTAGTTTGTGATTAGGTCTAGTTCATTGTGAACCACTAGTGGTAGGTCAGTGATATTTGGTATGTAGTTGTATTATCATTGGCACATCTCATTACCATGGAGATTATTTGGCCCCCCCTCAGTCAAGGTCTATTGACTTTAAAACTTTTGCTTAGTTTACATGTATTAATTTGTGATTAGGTCAGTTTAAGGGGAACAGTTAGTGGTAGGTCAATGATAATTGGTATGCAGTTGTAAAAGCATTAGCACATCTTATTTCCATGGAGAATATTTGGTCCTTACCCTCAGTCATGGTCTATTGACTTTGAAACTTTTGCTTAGTTTACATGTATTAGTTTGTGATTAGGTTTGTTTAAGATGAACCGCTAATGTTAAGTCAGTGATATTCGGTATGCAAATGTATTGGCATTTGCAAGTTTCATTCCATGGAGATTATATAACCCCACCCCTAATTATGGTTCATTGACTTTGAAACTTTTACATAGTTTACAAGTTCATGTTTGTGTTTAGGTTTGTTTAAACTGAACGACTTATGAAAAGTCAATGGTATTTGGTTTGCAGTTGTATTAGCATTGGCACATCTCATTTCCATGGAGATTGTTTAGCCCTGTACCTTCAGTCATGGTTAATTGACTTTGAAAATTTGCATAACTTACATGTTAAAGTATTGTAATTTTAATTTCAACATTTGCATTATCAAAATAACAAATAGGCGAGACATATCTTTGAAAAAGTGATGGGCGTATCATGTGCTCATGGCATAGCTCTTTATTGTACTGGGTGGCTAGCACTATAACAGTCAACAAATTTGTATAGCTGTTATTAAATTGAGATTTCAGTTGCTCTAACTCATAACTTAAGTGATAATTTTTAGGTAAAGGAATACCTCTAATGAAATTTTCATAATGAGACATGGTGTGGCATATTATATCAACTGAGACATATAAACCCAAAAGCCTTGGCTTGTTGGTATATTAGTACTCACAAGTGGGAAAATAGATATAACGACCTAACTTACAAATGGAAAACCCAAATCATCATGTTTTGTCATAGTTCTTTCATTTGCTTTGCAATTCAGCTTTAATTTCAGAACACCTCTCTGTATAATCCATAATTTACAATTCTCTGGAATATCTGAAATGTATTGCTGTCTAAATAATGATTCAGTGAAAGAACTCATCAGTTTATATATAATTCTCTTATGGTTGTGGCCTGTTATCTATTTCTTGCATGAAGAGATATTTCTCGTATTACACTACACAGTGTGTGATACGAAAAAGTGATACAAAATTGCGTGAATTTGATTGGCTTATCCAGCATCATGAGACGATATTACGACATTTCCATTGGGTATTTGTTAGGTCATTGTTGACTCCCATGACAACCGACATATGTGATTTCAGTAATATTCAAAACACTCACAATTTTCACCTGAAAATTTTCTTTTTGTCAAATTTTATTACATTCTGAAGCGTACAAAAGATTTTAAATGTCTGATGTTAAAGTTTGACACGGAACAGGACATGTTACGTTATACTTGAATCGCAAAAGACTAGATCAACGATTCACAGAGTTTTTAATTTAACACAATGAGAGTGTTGACCATAAGAGAAATTGGTTTAACAACTCATGAGAATTGGATATCACTTGATATCAACTTTTGTTATTTAATTTAATTATAGGTTTCATAACGAGTGAGAATTGTATATCGCTTGATAACAACTCGAGTTATTTGATTTCAATATAAAGGTTCGTTTATTATTACTATTTAAATTAAATAACGAGAGTTGATATCAAGCGATATCTAATTCTCACAAGTTATTAAACCTATTTCTCTTATGGTCAACACTCTCGTTGTGTTAAATTAAAATTCGCAAATAGTTGATCTACATACAAGTATGACGCCTTATGTCCTGTTCCAGTGTCAAACTTTAACATCTGACATTTTAAAACTTTTCGCACGCTTCAGAATATATAAAATTTGATAAAACGAAGAATTTCAGGTGAAAAGTGAGTGTTTTAAATATTATTGAAGAAATCAAATATGTCCATTGCCATGGACAAAATGTACATCGTCTTATCCTTTGAAAGTCATCAATGACCTAACGAATAGCCAATGGAAATGTCTTAATATCGTCTCATGATGCTGGATAATCAAATCAAATTAATGCAGATTTTTGTATCACACTCCTGCAGTGTGATACGAGAAATATCTGTTTATGCAAAAAATAGTTAAATGGCCGCAACCATAAGAGAAATAGTAATAATAAACAAGCCTTTGGGGAGTTTATTATTACTATTGAAATCTCGTTATGTAACCTATAATTATCTGGAAGTAAAATAGAAGAAGGTTTTACATAAATATTGCTTGATATGAATAAACAATACAAGAAATTCAGGACAGTCTGACGAGTGATACTCGAGTCCTGTTAAAAAAAATTATATAAGAAATGTTCTTTGTTGGAAACTGTTCACTGGGAGTTTTTGGTTGGTTTCATGTTGATCATTCTAGCTTACTAGCTTAAGTGTCTTGCGTAGTTTTTTTTTTTTCTTTTTGTCCATGTCTGTTTTTATGAGGCACAGATTTAGTCAATGTTATCATAATTAAGGAGCTCCTGAAATATTTCAGGACCTCCATAGTTCTATTTCAGGATAACCTGAAAAATATTTAAGGACCCCCACAATTCCATTTTAGGATATCCTTAAATCAATTTCAGAATATCCTTAAATCCAATTTATGAGGTCCTGAAATCAAATTGTGGAGGTCCTGAAATTGATTTCAGGATAACCTTAAATCGAATTGTGGAAATCCAAAAATAATTCAGGAGGCCCTTAAAGTCATATGATGCTTCAAATTTAACAAAAAAGATGAATATGTTTTATATACTTGAATTGCTAAGATTTACTTTAAAATGACTTGTACATAAACTTTCTTATAAAAAGAAAATCCTTTATTTTATCCAAGTCTCTAGAAATGTACTGTTATTTTATTTTAATTGTCTTCCCTGCTTTTCTGTATTCGGTTACCTTAACCATGACACCTTTAGTTAGAAATTTGGCAACCACACAGCACAAGTGTGAGGGAAAAATTCTAAAAGGTAATCAAACCTGGAATGTAGATAGTATAAATCAATTGTGAAAGAAAAGAAAAATTTTCATACACCATACTTTAGCTCAGCATTTGCCATCCTTTGCGTCCGACGTTTGGTGTAAACTTTTTCAAAGATCTCTGAAACCACTGGACCAATTTAAACCAAATGAGGGCTGAATGATTCAAGGTATCTAGTGTAAAGTTTGTGTTTTTTATTCCAGTCTGTCAATAAACTTGGCCGCCATAGCTAAAAATTAAAAAAAAAATAAAACAGGTGTAAAATGCAGTTTATGGCACATTTTTTTGGTATTTTCTAAATTTATCAACTGAGAATTTAGAAAAGGTATGTTACAAATCTTGTCAGTACCACAGCAATGACGGCTGTGAAGTTCAAATTGTTTTATGGTTTGAAAGCTGGCATGGAAAAGAGGCTACCTGGCTGGTACTGTGCAATCAATTCTTACAGTGTTGGGAGCCTTCAAAACTTTCTAAGATATCTATATATACATTTAAAACTTTCTAAAGTGTTTGTGTAGACTTTGAAAATATGTCTTAGGATATTTTGAGATTAACCAGAGGGTTAAACTAGTCAATTTCAGTAGCATTCTTGATGGAGGTTACTCATTCTTAGTTCTCAATGAGGTTGAGGGTTTCTATTAGAGATACTCAGATACTAAGTGACCTCCAATCATTAACTTAAGTCACCTTAGTGACAGGATGAATACTGCCTTACAGGATTGTACAGCAGCATCCCACAAAAAGCATTACAAGTAGGTGTCTTTAACTGATCTAATGCTTCATGATTTTTGTCTCGCTTGACGGAGTCAAAAAGCGAGACATAGGTATGCTGTTTCAAGTATGGCGGCGGCATCAACAATGTATTAGTTTGTGATTAGTCTAGTTTATGGTGAACCACTAGTAGTAAGTCAAAGATATTTGGTATGCAATTGTATTAGCATTGGCACTTCTCATTACCATGGAGATTATTTGGCCCCCCCTCAGTTATGGTCTATTTACTTTGAAACTTTTGCTTAGTTATCATGTATTAGTTTGTGATTAGGTCAGTTTTGGGGAACTACTAGTGGTAAGTTAATGATAATTGGTATGCAGTTGTATAAGCATTGGCATATCTTATTTCCATGGAGATTTTTGGCCCGCCCCTCAGTCATGGTCTATTGACTTTGAAATTTTGCTTAGTTATTGTCGAGCCTCGACTTTTGTTGCAGAAAGCTCCATATAGGGATAGTGATCGGGCGGCAGCGGTGGCTACGGCGGGTTAGCTAACTTCTTAAAAGCTTTATATTTTAGAAGGTGGAAGACCTGGATGCTTCATACTTTGTATATGGATGCCTCATGTTACGAAGTTTCCGTCAGTCACATGTCCAAAGCCTTGACCTCATTTTCATGGTTCAGTGACTACTTGAAAAAAGTTAACATTTTTGTAATGTTAAATTCTCTTATTATAAGTAGTAGGATAACTATATTTGGTATGTGCGTACCTTGCAAGGTCCTCATGCCCGTCAGACAATTTTCACTTGACCTCGACCTCATTTCATGGATCAGTGAACAAGGTTAAGTTTTGGTGGTCAAGTCCATATCTCAGATACTATAAGCAATAGGTCAAGTATATTCGGTGTATGGAAGGACTGTGAGGTGTACATGTCCAACTGGCAGGTGTCATCTGACCTTGACTTCATTTTCATGGTTCAGTGGTTATAGTAAGTTTTGTGTTTTGGTCTGTTTTTCTTATACTGTATGCAATAGGTCTACTATATTTGGTGTATGGAATGATTGTAAGGTGTACATGTCTAGCTGGCAGGTGTCATTTGATCTTGACCTCATTTTCATGGTTCAGTGGTCAAAGTTAAGATTTTGATATTTGGTCTTTTTTCTAATACTATATGCAATAGGTCAACTATATTTGGTGTATGGAAATATTTTATGATCTATATGTCAGTCGTGCAGGTTTTATTTGACCTTGACCTCATTTTCACAGTTCATTGCTCATTGCAGTGTTAAGTTTTTGTGTTTTGGTCTGTTTTTCTTATACTATAAGCAATAGGTCAACTATATTTGTTGTATGGAAGAATTGTTAGCTGTACATGCCTGTCTGGCATGGTTCATCTGATCTTGACCTCATTTTCATGGTTCATTGGTCAATGTTTAGTTTTCTTGGTTAATGTTAAGTTTATGTGACAGTTGTAATAAAGCTTTAAAGGTAAGTTAATGATAATTGGTATGCAGTTGTATAAGCATTGGCATATCTGATTTCTATTGAGATTATTTGACCCGCCCCTCAGTCACGGTCTATTGACTTTAAAACTTTTGCTGATAAGTTTTCATGTATTAGTTAATTGTGATCAGGTTGGTTTATGGGGAACCACTAGTGGTAGGTCAATGATATTTGGTATGCAGTTGTATTAGCATTGGCATATCTCATAACATGGAGATTATTTGACCACACCCCTCAGTAATGGTTTATTGACTTTGAAATTTTGCTTAGTTTACATGTATTAGTTTGTGTTTAGGAAAAGACTTTTTAAAGGGAATTACTTATGATAAATCAATGGTTTTGGTATACAGTTGTATGAGCATTGGCACGTCTCATTTCCATGGAATTTGTTTAGCCATGTACTTTCAGTCATGGTTCATTGACTTTGAATATTTGCAAAACTTAGTCATGTTAAAGTGTTGCTATTTTAATTTCAACATTTAGGAGCTACCATTTGATTTTTATGGGGGCTAGGATGAAAAATTTTGTCCTGCCTTTTTATTTTTCCCTCTTTTCGGTCCTGCTTTTTTATTTTTCTCTCTATTCGGTCCTGCCTTTTTTTTTAGTTTATCCTGACTATTTTTTTTTACATAAATTGTCGTCCTGCCTTTTTTTTTGCAAATAATCTCATCCTGCCTTTTTTTTTACTCAAAACTCCTGTCCTGCCTATTTTTTTCAAATTTCATCCTAGCCCCCATAAAAATCAAATGGTAGCTCCTTACATTATCGAAATTATAAAAAGCGAGACATATCTCTGTGATAACAGTTTATTATTGTGAGATCAATGCATCTAGTGGAGTAAATCAGAATCCCACTGAAAGTTAGTCACTACAGTGAAGTGTAAAATGTAATTCTAAAATGAAAATATAAGTTGACAAGACAAGGCATTGTAACATATGGCCAATAAACTCCTAGATGCATGGCTGCACCATATGATTATACAACAATATGCATCTGAAATCTGAACTTGGTAATAAAATGAATTATAAAATTTCAGCGAAAACATTTCTCCATTTTTTATGATATATCAATAGAAAATATTCTTTGAATGGGTTGGAACGTATGCTGATAATCAATATCATTAGGTAAAATCTACTGAATTAAGTTAATTTATGGGAAAGTGTTCGAAGCATGTTTAATTAATAAATTTTGCTGAAATAATTTTTTCCGAATTTTGTTCATGTTCGATCCGATAATGTTTTAATTTTCGACAGCTGTTTTTAACTTCCGGAATTTGCCGGTGCACTGTCGACGAACGTTTTCACATGTTTACATTATGGGGGCATCAAACAGCACCAGAAGGGTAGTTATAGAAGATTCAAGTGGTAGCGGCGTTGCAGTCACGGTACGAATGAGTACTAAAATGTTATGGCATTGTATGCGGCATCGGGCGTGCTTGACCTTATGATCGTTACGTGAATGTCATCTGGCAAAGTCATGATATATTTCTATTTCAAATTGAAAGTTCTGACATTTCTTTTCCTTTTTTGCCTTTCTTTTTGGATGTTAAGTCATGTTCAGAAATTTTACTAGCTTTTTAGATAACTTGATGTCAATGATGATATAGGGCTGCCAAAAGAGGGACGAAAGATACCTGAGGACAGTCAAACTCATAGATCGAAAACAAACTGACAACGCCATGGCCAAAAATAAAAGACAAACAGACAAATAATAGTACAGATGACACAACATAGAAAACTAAAGACTAAGCAACACGAACCCCACCAAAAACTGGGGTGATCTCAGGTCCTCCGGAAGGGTAAGCAGATCCTGCTCCACATGTGGCACCCGTCGTGTTGCTTATGTTATTACAAATCCAGAAATAGTCTAATTTGGTAAGTCACATTCGTGAAAAGGGAAGGGTATTGTAGTTACGACATAAGGAACATATCCGATATCATCTGTGAAACGGTTATTCCATAACGGTCAACCAACTCAGGGTAAACAATGGCTATAACTTAACTGCCAAGACTCACGCTTTTCATAAAGTAAAGTAAAGTAATCTTTATTTAAAGTCGGGTTTCATATATACATACTAACAAGGAACATGAGCTCTTAAGAGCTCTTTAACCGACTGATATTAATAAACAAAACACACATGCTCAGGGCCTAATCTAGGATTTTGAAGAGGAGAAGTGACTTCTCCTTCCAAGAGAGAGAAGGAGAAGTGGTCAATTTCTTGGAGAAGTGAGATTCCATTACCGTTTTGGTTACATAGTGTTTTCATGCTTATCACTAAGGAAATTGTTTTATATATATTCAATAAAAGATATACTTGCAGTTTTTCATGTGTTTTGTACACAATGTATATAAAGAAAGTTCTAAATAAAAGGTTTAGACAATATATAGTTGTTATTTATTTATTGATACCATTTGTGTTCTAAATAAAATTAGTTGATTGGGACATGAGGGAGTAGCCTAGTAATATTATCATGATTATGATGCATTAAATTCATGTGCATCTGCCTCAATTTATTTTTAAAAGTCCAGAAAAAATATAACTCCCAATTTACCTGATGAATTTCACATGACTGGGAATTTAATTTAGATCACCACTTGTCATTATTTTGTAAAACAGTATTGAATGTCCAGGACATTATGTTAGTTGTAAATTGAGATTATCGTTGAAGATTGCAAGTCTATAAATGAAAATATCTTTCAAACGCATATTAATTATCCGACAAAGAGCTAATTTCTATCATTTTTCAAAAATATCCATATCAACGAAATGGTCGTGAGAAAAAAATCCACTGCTGATCACAACCGGGTCGAGTTTCGTACGTTTGCAATCACATTATCCATCAGCAGTCTTTCTACCTTTCATATTTCAATTTTTATTCAATCAATATGATAAATCTACCCTTAATTCCCACATTTTACCTACCGAATAGTAAAATTGATCGACTCGTGCAAGTTATAAAAATAAAACAAATCAGCTGAGTGATTACGCAACATCCTCAGATGAAAATCATCGTAAAATGATAACTTAAACAGACGGTCAGTTTTCTGTTTGAATAGTTTTGAAAGTTATATCCAAGGATGTTCAAAGTCGCTGTTGTCGCTGTTGTATTTATTAATTTGATCGTTGACAATATTAATCCTGGGTCGTTCGAAAATCTCGATTTTTCCATGTCAGTCGCCATTTTTATCGACCGCAAAAATTTTGTGGTCGATATTGGTATGACGTTGGCGTCGCTGTCGTCCAGCGTCGTCGTCGTCAAGACACATTGGTTTTCGCACTCTAACTTAAGTTTAAGTGAATGGATCTCTATGAAATTTTACCATAAGGTTCAATATCACAAAAGGAAGGTTGGGATTGATTTTGGGGTTATGGTACCAACAGTTAAGGAATTAGGGGCCAAAATAAGCATTTTGTAACTTCCAGACATAACTTGTGTTTTAGTGTATGGATCTCTCTGACTTTGTACCACAAGGTTCCATATCACAAAGGAATGCTGGGATTGATTTTTGGGGTAATTGCCTCAAAATTTTAGGAATTAGGGGCCAAAAGGGGCAAAAACAAGCATTTTCTAGTTTCATGACAATAACTTGTGTGTAAGTGTATGGATCTTTCTGAAATTGTACTACAAGGTTCCATATCACAAAGGGAAAGCTGGAATTGAGTTTGGGGTAATTGCCTGAAATATTTAGGAATTAGGGGCCAAAGGGGCCAAAATAAGCATTTTCTAGTTTCCAGACAATAAATTGTGTTCAAGTGTATGGATCTCTCTGAAATTGTACTGCAAGGTACCATACCTCAAAGGAAGGCTGGGATTGAGTTTGGGGTGATGAATCATAAGGGGTTCAAAAATTTAGGGGGATTTTTTTTTTCCTTTTTTTCCTTTTTTTCTTTATTAATTAAGTAATCAGATAATTTTTTAAGGAAAGCGGAATTTGGCTATTATTTTAAATTAATTTTAAATGTTTTACGGTAAATTTTGGTTTTAGTGGTTTTAACCATATACAACTGTAAATAATTTAATTTTTTTGAAAGTTGGGGGAATTTTTTGACAAATTGATTTGTTCGTTTGCCCCCTGTTTAATTTTTTTTTGTTTGGGAGATAATGTATGTTTCGTTTTGCCCCGTTTAATTTTTTCGTTTTAACGGGGGGGGTATAAATTTTTAGGACGTTTGCTATTCCAACTCTTTGTTAAAAATATTTTATAATTTAGATTGGCTAGCCCATTTTCCTTGAAGTATTTGGACAAGATGGAGGCAGGCTTTTTGTGTATTTTTTGTTTTAGTTGGATAGGGTTTCTTTGTGAATATTTTTGTTTTAAGATTGGAATTTGTTTTTCTCTTTTTTTATTTTTTGTTTTTAAGATTTGAATTCGGTTCTTTGTTGATTTTTTCGACAAAGAGCTAATTTCTATCATTTTTAAAATATCATCCATATCAACGAAATGGTCGTGAGAAAAATCCACTGCTGATCACAACCGGGTCGAGTTTTGTACGTTTGCAATCACATTATCCATCAGCAGTCTTTCTACCTTTATATTTCAATTTTTATTCAATCAATATGATAAATCTACCCTTAATTCCCACATTTTACCTACTGAATAGTAAAATTGATCGACTCGTGCAAGTTATAAAATAAAACAAATCAGCTGAGTGATTACGCAACATCCTCAGATGAAAATCATCGTAAAATGATAACTTAAACAGACGGTCAGTTTTCTGTTTGAATAGTTTTGAAAGTTATATCCAAGGATGTTCAAAGTCGCTGTTGTCGCTGTTGTATTTATTAATTTGATCGTTGACAATATTAATCCTGGGTCGTTCGAAAATCTCGATTTTTCCATGTCAGTCGCCATTTTTATCGACCATCGCAAAAAATTTTGTGGTCGTATATTGGTATGACGTTAGCGTCGTCGTCCAGCCAGCGTCGTAATCGTCCGAACACATTGGTTTCGCACTCTAACTTAAGTTTAAGTGAATGGATCTCTATGAAATTTTACCATAAGGTTCAATATCACAAAAGGAAGGTTGGGATTGATTTTGGGGGTTATGGTACCAACAGTTAAGGAATTAGGGGCCAAAAATAAGCATTTTGTAACTTCCAGACATAACTTGTGTTTTAGTGTATGGATCTCTCTGACTTTGTACCACAAGGTTCCATATCACAAAGGGAATGCTGGGATTGATTTTTGGGGGTAATTGCCTCAAAATTTTAGGAATTAGGGGCAAAAAAAGGGGCAAAAACAAGCATTTTTCTAGTTTCATGACAATAACTTGTGTGTAAGTGTATGGATCTTTCTGAAATTGTACTACAAGGTTCCATATCACAAAGGGAAAGCTGGAATTGAGTTTGGGGTAATTGCCTGAAATATTTAGGAATTAGGGGCCAAAAGGGCCAAAATAAGCATTTTCTAGTTTCAGACAATAAATTGTGTTCAAGTGTATGGATCTCTCTGAAATTGTACTGCAAGGTACCATACCTCAAAGGGAAGGCTGGGATTGAGTTTGGGGTGATGAATCATAAGGGGTTCAAAAATTTAGGGGGATTTTTTTTTCCTTTTTTCCTTTTTTCTTTAAAATTTTCCATTTAAGTTGGTTATTTCTGATTTATATTTAAAAGCAAATAATAATGATATGGCAGGAGATACACAAACAGGATGTGTAAATTATTATATAATAGTATTGTGTAATAGCAGAAATTTTCAATTGCACAGTATTGCGCAATAGCAAGAAATCTTCAATTGCACAGTAGCATAGCAAGAAATATCCAATAGCACAATATTGCACAATAGCAAGAAATTGTCAATTGTACAGTATTGCGCCAATAGCAAGAAATATTCAATTGCACAGTATTGCACAATTGCAAGAAATATTCAGTTGCACAGTATTGTGCAAAGAAGATACTTTGTATAAATTGCTTATTTCTTGACCAATTTCAATGGGGTTTTATTCTTGAGCTCTTGGGGTTCTTCAATATGCTGAATCTAACCGTGGTTTTTTTTGCGGTCGTTCAACCCAGCGAGACTTGTCAATCACAAGTTGTCTCCCTTTACCGATTTTGATAGCGATTTGACTTCGCTATGAAGTCAGTCGGCTGGCTAGATTTAGCGATTTTCAAAATTCTTTGGCGACTTAAATCGTCATTTCACCGGCAAGATTATGGCCTGCATGCTTATTTGGCGGCATTTTCCTTTGATCTATTGTTTTTCTCTTTGATCTTTACGATTTTGGCCAAATCTCACGCATTTGCATTATTAAAAGTTGGCAGAGCTGGATGATATATAGACCCCAATTTGAGGTGTTATAACTTAAGTTATAGCCATTGTTTACCCTGGGTCAATTTTCTTTTTTGCCACCACTTTCGCCAAAGCAATATATTTTTCGCCATTTTCAATTTATTTTCGCCAACTTATATTAACATATTTTTCGTTAAAAACTTTCCTTCTTTCTTACAAAAAGAAACAGTTTGCCGCATTGTAACGTTGTCTATACACCTTATCGCTATTTAGTCCAATCTGGAAAAACAGTCACTTAGACAACTTCCTGTTTTGGTCAAGTGAAGCAAGAGCAAAGGTCACCAGTAATGAGCTGAGGCGGAAAACATGTAGAAAGGAACATTTTGAAATTTGTGTAGTTTATGATCCAATTTTTTAAACACAAATTAAAGTTAGAAAAAAGCTTTGTGTGAAGTGTATACAATGGTTTAAACATAAAACTTTTATGCACAGTACATTGTTTAAACAGGACCCCAGATAGCTTCAACTGGTTTGAAATAGTTGTGTAATTTTAGAACTTTTCCGTATTGGAATAAAAAGTGATAAGGTGAATTATAATTCTACATATCTATTTTTAATCTTACATTGTAATAAATAAACACTTCAAAATAATAATAAGCATTTACATTTTAATAGAAACTGTAAAATTGCAATTTAGATTATGAAATCATTAGTTTTACTTCTGGGAACATGGGATTCACCTTCATTAAGTTTATCAGATACTTCCTGTCTTGTTGAAGTATCAAGACTAAAGTCAGAGATTTTTCTTACTTTTGAATATATTTCTTCATAAAACCAGTTTTCTTTTCCTGACTTTTCGAGATGTAAACTATGCTTCAAACACGTGTGCTAAACAATTGTGAAGTACCTAACGCCACGGTACCCAAATTGCACCAGTACCCAAATTGCACCTGTTCAACATAAACAGCTGAGAAATTCTTAAAAGTTTTCTTTGAGACTAAACAATGTGTATTTTAGTTATTTGACATTATACACGTCTTACAAAATAGGTGAATATACTCAAATATACACTTAACGTTCACAGTTTATATCAACAGATGAAGCTTTCACTGGAAAAGAAAATGTCTGAAATCGCGCCATGCGACGTTCACAAAAAGTCATCTTTTAAAATGAACAAAAAAAATATGTTACAAGCATCCCTTTTAAAATAAATGAATAGTGAGCATGTACTAATGTCATATTGTTCTAAATATTTGAAAAATAAAACAAAACATCTGTTATTTGATTTTTAATGATGTGAATTTAAGCATGGATGCAATTTAGGTACTCCTCATTACGGAATCATGGATAGTTTGAGGTCGATTCAAACCCATTTTCTATGACTCAATAGGGATTAAAAATCAAATTCGTGGACCTATATAATAAAGAAGGATACGGCTACAAAATAAACACAGAATGGAAATTTTTGTCTTTATTATAAAAAACTTAGGTGAAAAAACTGTCAAAATAGGTGCAATTTGGGTACCGTCACGTTACATCAAAACAATTATTTCTATCTTACATGTCTTAGTTGAAAGAATAATGTTTAAAGTCAGAGATTTTCTTATTTTGAACATTATTCGTCACAACAACAGTTTTCTTTTCGGCCATCGTTAAAAAAAAAAAGAGGAGGCATAAAACTATACTTCAAACATGTGCATCATTTTCTTTCAAAGTTGTAAATATAACCTTTAGTTGACATCCGTGTGGCGTAATTAACCACCCTATTTCATTAAACAATACAATCAACCCTTTATTATTTAGTCCATTGTTGCTGATAGCTATAAAATGCAATCAGATGATTATTGATTTTCTATCAAAATCATAACGAGTTCCAGGTGAATTTCTTGTATTGTCTGATCAGGAAAAGTCTTAGAAACCGAAAAATAAACAAGATGCACAAGGTCAAACAGTTAAATTTCTTTCGCCAATAATAAATTTTAATCGCCACAATTTTTATTTTTGGCAGAATGCGAAAATGGCGACCGCCAGCAGAAACCCTGGTTATAGCCAAAAGGGATATAGAATTTAGAGTGAAAAAACTTCATTTTAAAATTAGCAAAATATTGAAAATGCAGTTGTTTGGCATGTTTAGTAGCAACTTTGATTAGTAACTTTTCAAGAAAATGGATAAGTTGCTACATTGATCACTCAGAAAACAACATCTCAAGTTATTACTGTTTTAGTCATCCTATTGTACAGTTATCTGTACATATACATGATATATATGCACTTTTAAGTTTACCAAAAATATTGTCAAGCAGTATCCAATTTTAGTTATTATTCTACTTAGATTTTTTTTTAGCCAAAATCATCAGTGACAGTGTTTTTTAAACATTTTAAAGGACATAAATCAAATTCTCCAGGTGGTGGGTGATATGAGGTATCAGGTGAATGTACTTCTAAAACTTTTGGACATTAAACAGATTTACCTCAAAAGAAAGTCAGCTTTTTTAATGTTTGTATTTGGCTGCATTTTTAAATCATGAGAATAAAATTAGTAACACTCACACTCTTTCACCATGTTCAACTTTTACAGAGTAAATGTTTTAATTATTACAAAATAAGTTAATCTAATGATGAATTTATTGATTTAAGATTGAACGTCCAGTGACAAATATAACATGCAATGGAAAATTTTAAAGAAAAAGCCGGCAAGATTATGGCCTGCATGCTTATTTGGCGGCATTTTCCTTTGATCTATTGTTTTTCTCTTTGATCTTTACGATTTTGGCCAAATCTCACGCATTTGCATTATTAAAAGTTGGCAGAGCTGGATGATATATAGACCCCAATTTGAGGTGTTATAACTTAAGTTATAGCCATTGTTTACCCTGGGTCAATTTTCTTTTTTTGCCACCACTTTCGCCAAAGCAATATATTTTTCGCCATTTTCAATTTATTTTCGCCAACTTATATTAACATATTTTTCGTTAAAAACTTTCCTTTTTTCTTACAAAAAGAAACAGTTTGCCGCATTGTAACGTTGTCTATATTAGTCTATACACCCTATCGCTATTTAGTCCAATCTGGAAAAAACAGTCACTTAGACAACTTCCTGTTTTGGTCAAGTGAAGCAAGAGCAAAGGTCACTAGTAATGAGCTGAGGGCGGAAAACGTGTAGAAAGTGAACATTTTGAAATTTGTGTAGTTTATGATCCAATTTTTTAAACACAAATTAAAGTTAGAAAAAAGCTTTGTGTGAAGTGTATACAATGGTTTAAACATAAAACTTTTATGCACAGTACATTGTTTAAACAGGGCCCCAGATAGCTTCAACTGGTTTGAAAGAGTTGTGTAATTTTAGAACTTTTCTGTATTGGAATAAATAGGGATAAGGTGTATTATAATTCTACATATCTATTTTTTAATCTTACATTGTAATAAGTAAACACTTCAAAATAATAATAAGCATTTACATTTTGATAGAAACTGTAAAATTGCAATTTAGATTATGAAATCATTAGTTTTTACTTCTGGGAACACGGGATTCACCTTCATTAAGTTTATCAGATACTTCCTGTCTTGTTGAAGGATCAAGACTAAAGTCAGAGGTGTTTATTACTTTTGAATATATTTCTTCATAACAACAGTTTTCTTTTCCTGACTTTTCGAGATGTAAAACTATGCTTCAAACACGTGGGCTAAACAATTGTGAAGTACCTAACGCCACGGTACCCAAATTGCACCGAGTACCCAAATTGCACCTGTTCAACATAAACAGCTGAGAAATTCTTAAAAGTTTTCTTTGAGACTAAACAATGTGTATTTTAGTTATTTGACATTATACATGTCTTACAAAATAGGTGAATATACTCAAATATACACTTAACGTTCACAGTTTATATCAACAGATGAAGCTTTCACTGGAAAAGAAAAATGTACGAAATCGCGCCATGCGACGTTCACAAAAGTCATCTTTTAAAATGAACAAAAAAATATGTTACAAGCATCCCTTTTAAAATAAATGAATAGTGAGCATGTACTAATGTCATATTGTTCTAAATATTTGAAAAATAAAACAAAACATCTGTTATTTGATTTTTAATGATGTGAATTTAAGCATGGATGCAATTTAGGTACTCCTCATTACGGAATCATGGATAGTTTGGAGGTGGATTCAAACCCATTTTCTATGACTCAATAGGGATTAAAATCAAATTCGTGGACCTATATAATAAAGAAGGATACGGCTACAAAATAAACACAGAATGGAAATTTTTGTCTTTATTATAAAAAACTTAGGTGAAAAACTGTCAAAATAGGTGCAATTTGGGTACCGTCACGTTACATCAAAACAATTATTTCTATCTTACATGTCTTAGTTGAAAGAATAATGTTTAAAGTCAGAGATTTTTCTTATTTTTGAACATTATTCGTCACAACAACAGTTTTCTTTTCGGCCATCGTTAAAAAAAAAAAGAGGAGGCATAAAACTATGCTTCAAACATGTGCATCATTTTCTATCAAAGTTGTAAATATAACGGTGTAAACGGGAAAATCTGATAAAAATCTCTTGATTCTTATTTAAATAAATGTATGAATGTGGTAGATAAGAGAATATCAAATTTTGAAAATAATTTAGAAGTAAATAATAGAGTACATAATACACCTATTTCCAGAATAAGAAATAAACTTCAAGAACTTTCAAAGCGGTTTGTGTTTGTACCGGCCGACAAAGCAGCCAACAATGTGGTGGTGGTATGTCGTAAATACTACACGGATATTCTTAAGAATGAAATTTTAAATTCATCTACATTCAAGTCCATCCGCTCCACAGAGAGTCATATAGTAAACAAACATATCACAACCACATCAAAGCTTAAGGCTTCTTCTGAACATTTGAAGGTCCCTACTATGTATTGGCTACCTAAACTACACAAAAAACCATTTAAATATCGTTTCATCTCGGCCTCTAGTAAGTGTTCTACAACTAATCTTTCAGTGCTTTTAACAAGTTCACTAACTACTATTAAAGAGCTTATCATAAACTATTGTAATAAAATATATGAACATAGTGGTATAAACTATTTTGGAGTGTAAAAATTCTTTGGATGTTTTAGATAAATTACATGCTTTTGATGGTCCTTTTGATTCTGTTGACAGTTTTGATTTTTCTACTCTTTACACTACACTCCCACACTATCTCATCAAACAAAAGTTTTCCTATTTAATTAAATGGTCGTTTGGTAAAGCTGAATGCAAATATATTTGCTGCAACTCATTTAAAGCCTTCTTCTCTAATGAGAAAGGCAAATATGCTAGATATATTTACTGGAGGTGTGATGAGATGATTGAAGCTGTTAATTTTCTCCTTGATAATATTTATATACGTTTCGGCAACAGAGTTTATCGACAGGTTGTAGGTATCCCTATGGGCACTAATTGTGCCCTTTAATAGCAGACTTGTTTTGTACTGTTACGAATCACAGTTTATGACTAAACTCAGTAAAGACCCGTCGAAATTGCATTTAATTGATAAATTCAACAACACTTACCGTTATCTTGATGATATTTTTCGTTAAATAATCAAGAATTTTCTCAATATACTGCTGAAATTTACCCCAAGGAACTTACTTTAAATAAATCAAATTTAAACGGTAATAACTGTCCTTTCCTAGGTTTAGATATTTCGGTTTTAAGCGGAAACTCCACACTAAAATTTACGACAAAGGGACGATTTTTCGTTCCCTATTGTTAATTTTCCATTTTAGATGGTGATATTCCTTTGGCACCATCTTACGGTGTTTATATTTCACAGCTCGTTCGCTATTCCCGTGTCTGTTGTGACGTTTTGATTTTAACGAACGTAATCTATGTATTACTGGTAAATTATTAAACCAGGGATATCGTTACCATAAATTACTTAAAACCTTTACTAAATTTTTCCATAGATATAAGGATTTAGTTTTGAAGTTTGGTTGTACCTGTAGAAAACTTATTTCAAACGGGATAGCACATCCTCATTTTTACGGAAATGTTGTTAACCGCCGGAAATTTAGAAATGATCCTTGTAAACTTATAGCTCCTTTAAATAAACTTATTCTAAAAGGTTACCAATTCAACACTGTAATAAGATCATTGAATATTGTTTTTATTGGTATAAATATTGATTTTGTTATCAGTAAATTAAAAGCAAACTAAATACTACTAGTATGTTTTATACATATACACATTCATGGATCTACAATCTGTCGATACCTGTATCTTGGCATTGCACAAGGTCATGTTTTCTCTGACTTTTATGACGTCTTTACACTAAATCCATTGGATGTTGGATGTGTACGGATTGATAATTTAGTCTTAGATGCATGATTTTTATTAGTTGTTAGTGGCTTTGAACTAGCTGTCAGATAACTGCAGTACTCTCAGATCTGTTCCTAGTGTCTTTTTGTTGTTTGGATGTACAAGTACCCTGCCACGTCCACTTGTATTTTTGTCCATCTGATGAGTTAAGCCTTTTCAACTGATTTTTATAGTTCGTTCTTATGTTGTACTGTTATATCACTGTCCCAGGTTAGGGGAGGTTGGGATCCGCTAACATGTTTAACCCCACCACATTATGTATGTATGTGCCTGTCCCAAGTCAGGAGCCTGTAGTTCAGTGGTTGTCGTTTGTTTATGTGTTACATATTTGTTTTCGTTCATTTTTGTACATAAATGAGGCCGTTAGTTTTTCGTTTGAATTGTTTTACATTGTCATTTCGGGGCCTTTTATAGCTGACTTTGCGGTATGGGCTTTGTTCATTGTTGAAGGCCGACGGTGACCTATAGTTGTTAATTTCTGTGTCATTTTGGTCTCTTGTGGACAGTTGTCTCATTGGCAATCATACCACATCTTCTTTTTATATTTAGTTGACATACATGTGACGCCAATTAACCACCCTATTTCATGAAACAATACAATCAACCCCTTTATTATTTAGTCCATTGTTGCCGATAGCTATTTTTTCTATCAAAATCCTAACGAGTTCAAGGTGAATTCCTAGTATTGTCTGATTAGGAAAAAAGTCTGAGAAACAAGAAAAAATAAACAAGATGGACAAAGTCAAACAGTTATATTTCTTTAGCCAATTATAAATTTTATTTAATCGCCACAATTTTTATTTTTTCCCAGAATGCAATAATGGTGACCGCCAGCAGAAACCCTGGTTATAGCCCAAAAGGGATATAAAATTTAGAGTGAAAAAAACTTCACTTTTAAAATTAATAAAAATATTGAAAAATGCAGTCGTTTGGCATGTTTGGTAGCAACTTTTGATTAGTAACTTTTCAAGAAAATGGATAAGTTGCTACATTGATCACTCAGAAAAACAACATCTCAAGGTATTACTGTTTTAGTCTCCCTATTGTACAGTTATCTGTACATATATGCACTTTTAAGTTTACCAAAAATATTGTCAAGCAGTATCCAATTTTAGTTATTATTCTACTTAGATTTTTTTTTAGCCAAAATCATCAGTGACAGTGTTTTTTAAACATTTTAAAGGACATAAATCAAATTCTGCAGGTAGTGTGATATGAGGTATCAGGTGAATGTACTTCTAAAACTTTTGGACATTAAACAGATTTACCTCAAAAGAAAGTCAGCTTTTTTAATGTTTGGAGTAAGCTGCATTTTTAAATCATGAGAATAAAATTAGTAACACTCACACTCTTTCACCATGTTCAACTTTTACAGAGTAAATGTTTTAGAATAAATCAGTATTGATCTGTTCATGCGTTTAAAATTATTACAAAATAAGTAAATCTAATGATGAATTTATTGATTTAAGATTAAACATCCAGTGACAAATATAACATGCATATTTATGACAATAACATTTCAATGAGAATACAAATATACACTGCTTTGAACCAGACTGACACACACAGTTGAATTTTTAAGACATAGCTAACAATATACAAAATATCACACATTATTCTGTCTCCAAGCTGACTGGCAGTCAGCTCTTATTCAGTTTTGTTTTGCTGAGAAGCAAATACCAATTTTAGAGTATTTGGTTTGTCTCAGCCAGGTATTAAACCCATGACCTCAAAAGGCTATCACAAGAGAAACCAAGCAGTTAAATAAACCAATAACTATTGAAAAACCAGAAGCCTTAAGGCCAAAATGATGAACAGCATATATATAAATGTTATTTTTGCTCATATAAAAATAAGAAGATGTGGTACGATTGCCGATGAAACAACTCTCCAACAGAGGCGAAATGACGTAGAAGTTAGCAACTTTATGTCATAGTTGCAAGCAACTACAATTTGAGAATATGTAGACCGACAAGTGCCAGAGAGGATGTTTTTCTTCTCCAATAATTACAACAATAAGGTATTTGTGCATACATTTAATCATAGATCTTTTATCATGTTTATTTTATTATTTCTGTTTAATTATTCAACTTTTTAGTTGTAAAGACTTGGAATGATTAAGAGCTTGTCTTATATGTATAACAGCTTTGTATTGTTGAAAACTGTATGGAACATTCTAAATATCTTCTAGTTATACCTCCTCGGTGGTCTCATGGTAGCGTGTTTGCCGGGAGTGCTAGAGGTCTTGGGTTCGTACCCCGGCTGGGTCAAACCAAAGACTTTGAAATTGGTATTTGCTGCTTCTCCTCTATGCACGCGGCATTAAGGAGTAAGAGCAAAGACTGGTCGGCTCGGGGTCAGAATAATGTGGCCGGGTAAGGTGATGTGTCTTCCTGCGGACGGTGGGCTCAGTGTGTCGGTCTGGTACAAAGGAGGTAAATATTCATATTAAATTAACATGTACTCGTCCTGAATATGCATATTAATTTGCTGCTGGATGTTAAGCAGCTATCCATCATCATCATCATCTTCTAGTTATTTTTGTCATTGGTTTGCTGTTTCATTGACATACAAAACTTAATTTTTTTCAATTGCACAACCTTAATATATTTTGTAGGTATCACAGTCTGTTGTTAGACGACTTAAAGGGGAAACAGAATCTGAACCAAAGACTGATCATACTGGTAATTTATTTTCAAAATAGCTGTGTTGTTCTATTTATTTTAGGGGACAAGTTGTAGTAGCAAAAAGTCGTTAGAGTTGACCAAGATCCCTGATGTACCTATTCTGATTTTTCAGTTCTCCATAATTTAATGAATAATAACAGACTACATGTACAATAACATGCATAAAAAAATCACAATCATTCAAATGTATTGAATTTTTGCAGAGTTCTGTCAAATCCTTGAAAGAACTTTTTACAACTTTTTAGATCTGGTAACCTTTTCTTGCAGAATGATGAGCTGATCATGATCATCTTATTTCTTGCTATTCAAATTTCTATTTTTTTGTGATGGCATGATCAACTACCACATTTTCTATCTTTTCAATTTTTTTAAAAGGAATACATTTTACTTCAAAAAATTTCAGTTCAATTAACCTTTAAGTGGGTAATGCTTCCAATTCTCCCAGTACAAGAAGGAGGAAAGAACAGTTAGAAATGGTAATGTTAATAAAAAATTTTAAAAAAATATTTAAATTATTTATGTTTTATGGTATTTTTAGAATTAAGAAAGTCTGAAGATTGCCTTTGGAATTAAACACATATTTGCCTTTGATGACAATCAGTACTAGTCTGTCCTGTTGACACACAGTTATATTTGAAGAAGAACATCTAACAAGTCCTGTTTATGTACAAATGACCATTAGAACAAATTACTTGCAATGTTAATAAAATGTAGATTTCAGAGCAGACACATAAAATATCTGGCATGACACTTGATTAGGACAGGGTAACATGTGATTATGTGTGAAGAAATCTACAGGAATTAGAAAGCTAGTATGTATCCTCAAAGCTATTGATAAAAGTACATTTTTATGTAATTATGGAAGATGTTTTATTTGTGATTGTGTTTTCAGAATCAAGAAGGGAACAATTTAGTGACACCATTACAGTAAGTTAACTGTCATTAGTTTAAACATATTTTATTATTCAAAGGACAAATGGATCAGACACAAGTTTTTTAACTTAGTAACACCTTCTCCATTCTACCTGTCATTGGCAACTTTTTATATTAATGACCATACATGACATATGCATTTGCATTAATGTGAAATGAAAATAGCACTCTATAAATTTTGTGTATCCCAAACCCCTTTTTTTGGTTTTTCTTTATCAGAAACCCTGAAACCAAAACTTGTAAGTCAAGGATATACAACTTCTTGAATGGAGAAGTTTACGACAAATTGGACCTAAAAATAATAGTTAAAATCCATTTCAGGTCAACTTTGTCTGATGTAGTTGGAACCTTTGAAGTTTTCTTAAAGATTTCTAAAGTTGTCGAAAGTGAATTTAAGAATCTTAACTGAAGATGAAAAAAAAAAAATACTTGCTTTTAAGTTTAACTTGCATTGGAATGATAAAGTTAATGAATAAATAATATTCAAGCCAATTTGCACTTTGATATTAAAGAAAGTTTGGTATGAAAAGATTAAAAGTGTTCATGGAGTTATAGGTTTCATAACGAATGAGAATTATCAACTCGAGTTATTTAATTTCAGTATAATAATATAGGAGCCTTTGGCAAGTTTATTACCACTATTTGAATTGAATAACAAGGGTTGATATCAAGCCATATCCAATTCTCACGAGTTGTTAAACCTATTTCTCTTATGATCAACACTCTCATTGGGTAAAATTAAAAATTCCTTGAATCAATGATCTAATCTTTTGCACATACCAGTATGACGTCATATGTTCTGTTACAATGACAAACTTTAAAATCAGACATTTTAAAACTTTTTGTACTCTCCAGAATGTAATAAAAAGTTGGACAATAAGAAGATTTTCAGGTGAAATGTGTAATTGTTTTGTATGTTACTGAAGAAATCACATATGTCTGTTGCCATTGATGTAATGTACATTGCCTTAACCTTTAAAAGTCATCGATGACCTAACGAATAGCCAATGGAAATGTTGTAATATCGTCTCATAATGCTGGTAAAGCCAATCAAATTAACGCAGTTTTCATATCACATTTTTAGTATCACATGCAGTGTAGTGTGATACAAGAAATATCTCGTCATGTGCATGAAATAGATAACAAGCTACAACCATAAGAGAATTGTGATATTTGATATTGTTTGGTCAAGAGTAATATATTGAAAATTGACATAAAATAAGGTTTAGAATAGCAAGAATAGATGTTTTACATTTGATATGAATGAAAAAAATTGATGTAACATCAAGGTTACAGCAACCCAAAAACACACATAAACAAAAAACATCTCTGCATTAAATGGTCAACCCAGTCTTTAACAGCAGACTGCTATCTATTCATCTGACTGCACTTGACTCTTATTTTATATGTCTAAATGTTTATTTTGATACATATTTATTTTAACAGGAAACAAGAATCCCTAGGGAACCTTCACAAGAAGTCAAGAAATTAGAGAGTTATTATCAAAGCAAACTTGCAGAATTAGAAAAGAGGGTAATTTAAATACATATTTTACAGTTCAAAGGTTACTCAGTGTTGCATATAAGTGTTTCATTTTATTGAAGGTTACTGTATGCAATACATACAAGTTGATTAGTTAAAAATCTCAGTGGTGAATTTTTTGCTGTGAATGGTGGTGTTTGTGAGTGACTCAGTCTGAAATATCTGTATACTCAATACATATGACAAGGTTTTAAACAAGAGTGTTATCACTCTAAGGTCACATGCAATTAGTCTGCATCATTTATGATTCACTCCACAAAAGGAAGGCTGATCTCTTACTGAATCATCAAATGTGGACTGTAATAACCAGTATTAATAGTATAGTAAAGCAAACCCTTAGAGCGTCAAACAATTAAAAACAAACTGAACTAACAAAATGTAACCAAAGACTTTCATCTGTGAACAAAAATAAAGAGAAACATTTGAGATATGGAATATAAAACATTCATACATGTTTAAATGTAATACATACAATATGTGATGCATGTACGGGTCTTTTCTGGATTAACTGTCATCATGAACTCTCAAAATCTACAGCTCTATTTCTCCACACCAATATTCTAGAGTTATATGTATTGAGCATTTAATTATACATGTGAAGTCACTATTATATAACTGGCAATTCATTTCTACATACATGAAGTAATGGGATGACTATGTTCAAGAGTTAAAGTAGGAGAAAAGTAAGAGAAAAATGACAGAATTATTTAATAGTTTTCCAAAATATAGTAATACATGTATCAGATTACATGTATTTAAAATATGTGATAAATCTTTTTCAACCTACAGTTTGTGTAAATTTCTCTTATTTCATAAAGATTATATAGGAGAGAACACACAATTATGTGGACTGAAAGAAAACTAGGTGATATAACTTTAAAATTAAGTTTGAGGACTCCCTAATATATCTATATTTTCAAAGGAGAATTAAAAAAGTATGACATTAATCATGTCAGTACCGAAGCACTGACTTCTAAGCTTATGATACCCTCTGTCAGTCCACCAGCAGAGGTCTCTACCCAGTGCTAGAAAATGAAAATAACACATTGTTAATTTGGTGTCTCAAGTTTTTTCTGGATTTAACTTCATCAGGAACATAGGAACATGACAATTCATAACATTTTTTGTGAATCAAAATCAGGTTAATTACTGGTTGCATTACTATATTAAAGGTGGTTAATTTTGGTCAAAATTTATATGAAACTTTTTGCATCCAAAATGGCCACCATGATTTTCATTTCCTTGAACTACCTTAAACTTTAAAATGGGGATTTTTTTTTTTATTGAGGCAATAATTGATATAGTTGTCATCTAAAATAAATTTTACTGAATTCTGTATTTTCTTCAGAATGCATCATTATTAAAACAAACTACAGCACAGTTTGCCGAAGCAGTACAGGAAGTAGAAAAGAAATTCTTGTAAGTATTAGAATCAAACTGACATTCGAAAGAAATTATATTTTTACAAGTATGACTTTGAGAAATTTTGAAATGATTGTCACAAATATTTAACAACCAATCTAGGGGTAAATTGTGAAAGAGGAAAGAGCATCACATAACATACCTGCAAAATTTTCGAAAATAAAAATTCTCATCACAAGAGGACCAACTTCATCTCTGTAAAATCTTGTCATAACTGTTTTTATCTAATATACTATATATAGTTATGAATGATTATATACATACTTACATGTAATTTAAAGTTAAACTCCTTTAAATGTCTGTTTTAAGGTTTTATGCCCCCACCATAGTGGTGGGGGCATTAAGTTTTACCCTTGTCCGTCTGTACGTATGTACGTACGTACGTCCCAAAATTGGTTTCTGTTCTCTAACTTGAGTTTGCCTCAACCAAATGTTATGAAACTTATACACAATGCTTATTACCACAAAACACAGATCAAGTTTGAATTTTGGTGGCGTCACTTTAACCGTTCTAGAGTTATGTCCCTTTATAAATGGAAAATTGCAAAATTTTTAGTTTCCGTTCTCTAACTTAAGTTTGCCTCAACCAAATGTATGAAACTTATACACAATGCTTATTACCACAAAACTCAAATCAAGTTTGAATTTTGGTGGCGTCACTTTAACCGTTCTAGAGTTATGCCCCTTTATAAATGGAAAAATTGCAAAATTTTTAGTTTCCGTTCTCTAACTTAAGTTTGCCTCAACCAAATGTTATGAAACTTATACACAATGCTTATTACCACAAAACACAGATCAAGTTTGAATTTTGGTGGCGTCACTTTAACCGTTCTAGAGTTATGCCCTTTATAAATGGAAAAATTGCAAAATTTTATTTCTTCTAAATATCAAGTAATTTTAAAATTGGAGTTATCTTCCTTTGTCCATGATTATAGTTGAATCAACTACAATCAATGCTTTATACAATGCAATGTTTAATTTTGACTTCCACTGATAAAACACAGATCAAGTTGAATTTGGGTAGTGTCACTTTAACCATTATTGAGTTATGCCCTTTATAAATCGAAGATTGCAAAATTTTAGTTTCCATTCTGTAACTTAAGTTTGCCCCAACCAAACATTATGAAACCTATACACAATATTCATTACCACAAAACTAAGATCGAGTACAAATTTTTGTTTCCGTTTTCTAACTTTAGTTTGCCTCAACCAAATGTTATGAAACTTATACACAATGCTTTTACTACATAATACAGATTAAGTATGAAATTTGGTGGCGACACTTTTACCATTCTTGAGTTATGTCCCTTTAAAACATAAAATTGCTAAATTTATCGTTTCCATTCTCTAACTTTAGTTTGTCTCAACCAAATGTTATAAAACTTATACACAACCGTTCTAGAGTTATGCGTGTTTACAAATAGAAAAATTGCTGAATTTTTGTTTCCTTCTCTAACTTAAGTTTGCCTCAACCAAATGTTATGAGACTTACACACAATGCTTATTACCACAAAACTCAGGTCAAGTTCAAATTTGGGTAGTGTCACTTTTACCGTTCTTCAGTTATGTCCCTTTATAACTATATGATATGCAAGCGGGGCATCATCTGTGTCCACATGTGGACACTATCCACATTTATTTTTAATTTTAACTTAATGGAAGATGTTACAGGAAAATCCTGAGCAAAACAAAACCAGAACTGATTTCTGTGCAAATGCTAAAGTCAGAAATACTTTGGATTCACTAGTATATTGTTTTATGTTGAATTTTCTCTGTATTGATTTTTCTACTGTTAATGAGGATTTTGTCATTTATTACATTGATATACATTTATAACAAGATTTATAATAACACTAAATTACATTACATTACATTAGGAAAACAACAGGGCCTCAAGTATGTTCAGACTTACAGACCAAGGTTTACCAGTGTTATCAATCTAATCCTGACCAGACTTTAGAATGTTCTTCGGTTGTAAAAGCCTTTGTAGATTGTGTAGAAAGAGCTAGACAAGTAAGTTTCATATAGCAAGTACAATATATTTTTGAGTAAGTCGGTTATCATGGAATGTCTAAAATATCTATTTTGCTATTACTTTTTTAACCTTTTAGAATTTAGTTGGAATGCCTAAATTATCAGAGATTTTATTTTTTTGTAGTATATAAAAAAATATACAGATTTTCCCAGTCCTTTTTGACAATCTGTAGTCAAGTTGCAATGAGTTGTATTACTTATTGAGCAACTGTTATCAGTTTTGGGGGAAAATTGCAAATACCGGTAGTTGGTTTTTCTTTAGAAATTATTTTAAGCTCAACAAAAATTTTACATTCATTCAGCCTGTCAGAAAAAGTATTGACCTTCTATATTTAGCATAAAGAAATATTTCAAAATTAATGTATACTAAAAATTAATTATTGATTTGAAAATAAATAAAGAGAATCACAGACTTTTTTGAGTGGTAAATCAAATATGTTCATTTTCTACTATGGTAAATTATAAGCAGTTATTTCTCTTGAACAAAAAAGCACAGAAATCAATGACAGCACTATTTACTTTTTAATGACTGAATTTTTAATGCAGTAAAAATTATTACAAAAATCCTTGAATATGCGCTTTAAAATTAAATAATTTATCCTATTTCTTTTTCAGAATGCACTTTTACGGAAAGGATGACCTAAAACTAAGATTAGATGACTCATAAGACTTTAAATGCATTTTAGAAGTTTTTGAAGTGGAAATAATCGTTTAATGACTGATGTAAAATCTTGTTTGATATATGAATTATCATGATGTTTGAAGATTGTGCCTGTTTTGTAATATGTGAACAATTATTAAATAATTGATGATTTGTTATTTTTTATTGGCTTGTTGCAATAGATATTGGTATCATTACGTCAATTGATGTTGTAAATTTCCATCTGTCTCCATATTTATTTAATTTTATAAATTATTGTGTCTATGCATGACCTAAGGAAACCCACACATGGTAAAATTAATCTTGATGTATTGCATGGATATAGTTATCATTGACTGATTGATTGTTGGTTGCTTATCCTCCAATAACATGATATTTCAGGCTTATTCAGGACAATAACAAATATCAAGTAATGCTATTTCTGTTCTACAGTTTCAGATATTGTTATTCATTAAAGGAGAATATAGTGTGAACAACATCTAGCATTAATTTCCACTCAAACCAGTGCTAAGGGCTATTTTGAGCTTGCAATGATAAGAGTTTTTGCTTCATGTTGAAGGCTTTTCTTTGACTTTGAGATGAAAAACAGCAATTAAAGCACCATTCCATGGGTTTTGGTTGTTGTCTGGCCTCTAGGAAGTAAAAAAAGTGAGACTTAGACAGGATGTTTCTGGTGGCATCAAAATGTCATGTGTGGTTCCTGAAAATTTGGGTTTTCTCGTTTTCCTAGTGGTATCTGTATTTTGTTTTTTATATTTCTAAATGTGATTACTACATTGATTTGAAAAAAAAAATGAAATTGAAAACTACTGATGCAGGTTAAATACATACTATATATCAATTTTATGAATAACTTGTACAGAAATATTCATACATGCTGAATGGCTATTGAAATAACAAGCTTGTTCCTAACAGCAGTTGGGCAGTTGACCTGTTGTAATTGGGAAATTGTGATCCCATTAAAAATGTCATCATTTCAAATTATGATTGGATTGGACATTCAAAGTTTAGCCAAAAAATAAGATTTTCACCTAGAATAGAGAATGGAAACGCGAATGTGTCAAAGAAAAACAGCATGACTAAAGAACAGAAAACAGCCAAAGGCCATCAATGTGTCTTCAATGCAGCGAGAAAATCCTGACCTAAACAATAATGTACACTAGTTCAACGTAATGGATGCCACACTAAACTCATAAACATACAAATGAACTAAAATTGAAAAAAACACAACTTACAACTCAACCAGCATTGATTGATTGTTAGTTGCTTAACGTCCAGTATCAAATATTTCATGCATGTTCAGGAGAAGAATAAATTAACAATAAATACAAAAAGTAGGTCCTGAAATAGAGGCCGTCTGGGATGAAGGTCGGGGGAAATTTGAACTGCCACAAGAAAATGAGGGTATATTGGATAGGTGCAGAAATTTAGCCTTGCAACAGGCCACATACGGAACCCTCAAAGAGTTGTTGCAAGGGTTCTTAACGTGAAAAGAGCATGGCACTCTCTTTATATGAGGCATCAGATTTAACGTCCCCATTCTGACCGGACATGGTTGTGAACTTGTATATCCCGCACAGCCAAAAAGACGCCCTACTTTGGGGAGGGTTTTTACTGCTGGTCGGAGGAAGACCAATGGTGACCATATTTCTATTCACCAGTCACCCTTGCCTTGGGGGGGGGGTCTGAACCTGCATTGAAATTCACAAGATGCCAAACATAATTATAATATTTTTTGTGGAGTTCATGTAAATAATTGAAAATACCTAAATGTCTTATTCCATCCATCTTTCAACTAGGTTAACCAAATATGTATGCAGAAAGCTCCTGATGAGACATGATCAGCCTAATCAATGACATCTAGCCTTGATCTCATTTTTGAGCCCCTTTTGCACACCTCCTTTCTGGTACCATTTGTCCACAAGTGTTCATACTTAAATATAATTAGTAAGATTGTTTGTCATCATATGTACTTGACTTTACTATAGTCATTTTGATTTGACATTTATCCTGGGAGTTATGGGAATTTGACCATTTTTGGGCTATTGTAGCATTAATGACACCATGTAAACCCTGTTCCTTCAAGGTCATATGTGGGAAGCATTCATATTCATAATTCATGATTTTGTTAACTTCTTAAGTTTCTTAAGTTTACCTTCAGGTGAAAATTAGTATGACAAAATTTTCACAACAGTGTCTAAATTCACCACATTTATATTGAAATGTAAACATTAAAGGAAATAATTAACAATAGAAAATGAAAGGATATGGAGTAAATGTACATGGGACAAAATCGCACACAATACATAGAAACATAGAAAATTATCAATGAACAGGGCTTTTATTCCTGTTCTTCATCTTGACAGTTGATGTAGGGCCTTCAACAATGAACAAATCATTCATACCCTACAACAAGGTCAAGACGGCCCCTAGCATCGACTTAAGCGGTACTATTGATAAAAATAAAGTAATTTTGAAAGACATCGATCGCCGCTAAAATATGCCTTGAAGTTACACGTCGGGAGCGGTCAATGAATTACATAATTTATAATTACGGGCGAGGTTTTTGAACATATATGTGTCATAATAGCACATTGCAATACTATAACCAAGCTGTAATGTGTGTGGCCTTTTCTCTGCAGTCTTCTCTTGAGACATACAATGTATTATAAGGGGCATGGGGGCATATATCCAAAGTGGAGACATATCTAAGAAATAATTCTTTCATGCCATGCTTTATGCTCATTTTAACATGGGTAGGCATTATAATTGTCAATATCTTTTTACGGAGCTTTAGCGAGGTGTAAAATATTGACAAATATAATGCCTACCCATGTTAAAATGAGCATAAAGCATGGCATGATAGAATTATTTCGATTCTGATAGGAATATTTAGAACTTTAGTACTTTGAAGCGGACCTATAATACACATTCAAAAGGCAGCCATTTTGATTTGATGAACCAAAAATGTTATAGAAAATCAACAGTTGAACGATAAAAAAATTAACATATATACGTAAACTTACTTTTAGAATGATTTTATTTAATTTCCTAGCAAGCAACACCGACAAAACTGTCCATTTGGACCTCCGGCATTGATCAAAATACAACTGATGTTGCAATTTCAATTGTGACATCAATCACGTGCAGCCCATGCTTTATTGTAATTAGAACATGGCTTTGTTTCCAAAGCGAAAGAAGGACATCATATTAGAATATAAATTACATTCATTCATCCAGTATGAACATAGCAAAATTAGAACCACTACAGGACTCGAAAATGCTTTAGTGAGGGGTATGCATATTCTGATTACTGTAAATTCAGAAATTATTGCGTGCATTTATTATTGTGATTTTTGAAGAATTTCAGGAAAATCTGCATACTGATATATGTACGAGATATTAGAATGTGAGTTCTTATTATTGCAATACTCACCTAGTCGCATTATTTGCATTTATAACAAGCATTCTGTGAGTATTGCATGGCAATACATAGTCCCCTACCGGTTAAAATTCATTGTACTGGAACAAAATGCTAACTTGATCTATAACTTGTCATGGTGTAAACGATATAACAAATATCAAGTCAATATCTTCAAGCATGACGAAAAAAAGTGTGGAAAGCTGATTATTTAAGTGAATTTTTTAAGTCCAAGGACCATAATGCTGCACAAAATCATTAGATCGGAACAAAATTCGAACTTGATCTGTAAATTGTCATGATAAAACAATACCCTAAATATCAAATCAATATCTTCAAGCACTAAGAAAAAAAGTGTGGAAAACTGATTTGACGGATGGACAGACAGACAGACAGACGGACGGACGGACTGCAAACCTAAAGTCCCCTTCGACTTTGTCGGTAGGGAACTAAAAACCTTGCTATAATTTCTGAATTTACAGTAAACCACTTAATAGAAACCAACTATGCATATGCAAATTCATTAAAAGGTAGTGATTCTTGATTAATATGCATACTGTGTTTCTTAATCTCAAATCTCATTTGAAATTGGTACAAAATCTCTTTTATGATATAACATTTTTCATCACCTTCATTTCAAATTTTTCCTGATCCAAAAAATATTGACTTTTCAAGTTGTTGCATGTTATGTGCCATTTAATTAATAATTGAGACAGGTGAAAAAAGACTCCTTGAAAGACATTTAAAGTCCTGTTTTTTTTTTATTTATTTTTGTTTTTTGTACAGGATTTGTATTCAGATGTATATTTTTTCAACAAGTATCAAAAGTTCAAGCAGTAAAATTACTGATTTGTAAAATAGTGATATTCTATGCAGTATTTTATGACATAATAATTTCTTGTTTTATGGTAAATTCTAGTTCATTTCCGTCACATCTGAATTTTATTTCAATTTTATTTAGAACTATCTTAAAACAAATTGGGGGTTGAAACTAAAAGGCTCATTTGGAACTCCCGATAATATAAATGGCCAGGCTTATAAAGCTGTTATATTCTAATATCAACCATTGTTTTAAAAAGCTCTCGATAACATCTAAAATTAAACTGACCAATTTTCGTGGACTTTGACAAAACCATGAAATCAAATATACAGGAAATACCATTTTTCCACAATCCATGAAAATTGATACCCACGAAAAATAAATGAATATACAGTAACACAACAGATTTTTTTTTAAATATGGCTATCTATGAATAAAACAAATGAAGAAAATAACTTTAATACATGTTTTATTAAGACAAAAGATAGAATTTCTGGGGGGAAAATCACAGATAAATTCAAAAGATCAAGGAATGTTATTAACATATTATGTAATAGCACCTATTTCTCACAACTATGAAAATTCAACAATTTTAAACACAAATAACTAACAATGGTATAAATAATCTCACAAAAATACTTTTAATTCCATTTCAGTAATACTCTCTTTTGGTTTCCTCACATTTCAGATCCATAAAATTTGAAATATTTAAACTAATATAGAATAAGAAACTGTAAGACTTCACTTAAATGGGAGAAATTTGATATTTGAGTTAATCGGTTTTTTTTACACCCATTATACCACTGCAACTCAGTTACAATATGAAGCCTCTTTTTGCCACAAATGTTTTATTTTTGTGTGAACTGCTACTCATCAACAAAAACAAATGAATTCTTCTAAATGAAAAAAGAGTTAAAAATCTATTTTTAAAAGAGCAAAAAAAATAAATATAATATTTTTTCTGTAGTTGCTGAGATTTATTTTTAAATTGAAAATGTCATTTCACTAAATTATAAAAGAGAAATCCATAAAACAACCAATTTGGTACATCTTCATAACTATTATGCATATTACATAACTTGTACAGCATGCAAAAAAAGATTACAACCCTTATCCCAAATTATTCAAATTAAAGATGGAATAATTTAATCAAATTGTGGATTTAGAATGTATTAACTGAGACCAAACTTAAACAGATACCAATTTTGTGAGGATATTTAATTCTTACATACAGTCAAAACTACATAATAAGAAGAGAAATATGATGAAAATGATATTACATTTATTGCACATGCTATACCCAATTCATGTATTATGTCAATATGAAGTCATGGAGTTGTTATGTGAAACATGTCAAGGAGTTGTTAAACAAAACAGGAGCAAAACATTACTACACACAGAAGTGTGTGACATGTGAAAAATAACCTTAAATCTGAAGGTTAGTCCCATAAGTCTGGAATCAAAATTAAGAAAATGTTCAAAATCAAAACTTATTTTACTTAAATTACCAAAAGGCAATACCAAGTTAGTGTATAACATGTGAAAATTCAATTATAATCTGACTGATAAAGTTCCGTAACTCTAAAAAGACAAACCAGAAAATATTCAAAATGGTAAGGGAGTTTCCTTTAATCAACCCAAATAACTGCATAAAGTTTTGGGCAAATCAATCTAGGCATATTCTCACATATTGTAAGTGTGCAATATGTGAAAAATTGCTTTAAATCTGACGGTTAAAGTCCTGTAACTCTTGAGCGACAAATAAGCTTTCTTTTATCAATCCCAACAACTGCATCAAGTTTTAAGTAAATTGATAAAAGCAAACTCTAGTTAAGTTAGTGTGTGATATGTGCAAAAAAGCTTCAAGAATGAGAGTTAAAGTCCCATAACCTTGGAAGGACAAACTGAAAAAAAATTCAAAATCGAAAGAGAGCCTTCTTGTGTCAATCCTAATTTGTTTAAATTTCATAAGAATTGATAAAAGCAAATTTGAGTTATCATACAACATATTGACATACAGACGGACAGACTATGGTATACCATAAGTCCTGTTGAGGACAGGTATATAGAAAAGAAACCAAACATGAATGTGTAATAAAAACAGAACAGATCTTCAATTGTACAAGTTTGCATGTACTATTATATTACTATTATATTTCTTCGGCAATTTATGCATTCAGAAAAACTCATTAAATGTTTTAATTTTATACAATAACGCAAGAATGTGGAGAAATATCTAAATTCTATAAACTCAACATGTTTAAACTGTGCAATCTAATTTATATGTAAAAGATATGATTAACAGTTCTTCTATATTCATAAGCTCAAATCCAATGGGAATAGTTCATATGATCAAAACTTTAATTAAATATTCAATTATATAATATTCAGTCAAAATTGTAAAAACAAGAATGTGTCCATAGTACACGGATGCCCCACTCGCACTATCATTTTCTATGTTCAGTGGACAGTGAAAATGGGGGAAAATCTCTAATTTGGCATTAAAATTAGAAAGATCATATCATAGGGAACATGTATTCTAAGTTTCAAGTTGATTGGACTTCAACTTCATCATACCTCGACCAAAAACTTTAACCTGAAGCGGGACGAACGGACGGACAGATGAACAGACAAACGGATGAACGGACAGACGGACGAACAGACGGATGGACGCACAGACCAGAAAACATAATGCCCCTTTACTATCGTAGGTGGGGCATAAAAATCTCCCATTTCACGAAATTTGAAGTAAATTAAAACATTCAAATCAGCTATAATCTATTACATAATAAACTAAACTACAATATACATATATGTGATAAAAGAGAAATATGTAAACCACAACCTTAAGCAAGTATGAAAAAATAACCAAAAAAAGTAAAACTTTGTATTATGCAACAAAAAATAACAAAATAAACAAAAATAAATAACAATTTGGATTTCAAAAATTTCATATGGAATGTTGCTATAGGATTTCTTTTTCTGCATCATCTTTAAAAGCTGTCTGCATCTACATAAAGAAATTTACATTTCATAGAACTAGAAAGAAACTAAACAAAATAATCAATTATAATAATAAAATTTGAAGTATCATAGGAAAATCATTCTTAGTCTTCCCAGATCTAAACATTGTCAATCTTTGAATACTTTTTTAGTTCTTTCTTAAATTCTATTATTTAAGGTTATTATCTACAGAAATAAACTGGTATAAAAGATTTTTGGTTCAAGTACATTTTCCTTCATAATTTTGACAGCAATGACTCAAATTTTTTTTTTAACTAGTTGAACCTTGATAATTACAAGAGAATATTTCAATTATAATACTTCAAACCTTGTTACTAAAAATTAAGAATTGAGATAACCAAAAGGCTTGCAGTGCTTAATTAACCAATCTTATGTTCCTGGTCACCACATTTATTTTTGGCAATCAAATTTTGAGTATGAAATAAAAACAAATGTGAATTCTCCATAACCAAGTGAAAATTTATAACAACAAAAATAACATAATATGAATTAACAACCATACATTCATTTACTCCATAAAAATTTACTTTTACATTGCCTCTCAAATTCCTGTAAAGTTGATGTTTTATACAAACCAAGTTTTACACAATTTTTCTTCCTATTTTCATTAAAATGTTTAACAGGAAATGGATTAAAAGGCTTTTCCATTTTTGCTGGTTTGCTTTTACTTTTGGCATAATCACTTAGGGCTTGGTCAGTTGAAAATGACCTTGACCTTGATATCAGATTGTCATCTGCTTCAAATGCCCCACTGGGATCTGCTGAGATGGATCGTTCTACAGAGGCCTTTTTTGAATCATGATGGACACTGTTCAATGGTGAGCTTTCTCCACTACTGTCTGACTTTGATTTACTGTGAGCTATAAATTCATGTGATGCAATGGAACCATTATGGTTACAACCACTTTCATCTCGTTGCTCTGTTTTTAAGGGAGATAATTCACTGGAATTTGTTTTCGGGGAATTATCGATTTCGAGAGAGTTGGTCGTTGAAAATAATCCAGAATCATTTGACAAATCTAAGCATCCTTGAACGTTTTCAGAACCTTCAATTACTAAAGAGTGTCTATGAGAATCTTTGTTAAACGTATTGCACTTGTCTGTGATATTGCTAACATTTTCACTCAATTCTGTGTTGCTGTTTGCAGATTCGTTCTGGTATGTTCCTGAATTTTGATTTTCAACAACATGTGAATTCTGACTAGACTTATTTGTGTCATCTACTACGCTGAGAGAAATCAAAGAATCAACTGGAGTGTTTGAGCTAGAATTTTTCAAATTTCCACTAATATACATATGATTATCAAGTTCATTCTCGTCCTTACTCTGTTTTGATTCTGTAGTTATATCACAGCTCTCAGCTACTGCAGAACCATGTCTGCCTACTTTATCCTCCTTTTCATTATGATTATCATCAATGTTTTTAATATCATCATTCTCTTGAGCAATATTCATATTTCTATCAGTTTTGACAATGTTTTCACATTCAACATTTTTTTCAGTTTTAACACTTTGTCCTTTGACTCCTAACTCTAATTTGGAGTTTTTCTGAATACTATTTCTCCTGGATGGCAGATCATTAGTCAACTGTGGGTAAACTGAAGCAATACGAGGACTAGCTGTGACACATCTATTCCTGGTTGTGGCATTATTCCTGCCAACAAACAGATGATTAAGAGCCGTTGGGGTTTCTATTTTTGGTGTAATTATCTTTGGCTTTTTCTGGTGCTGCTGCTGACTTGCTGATGCCGCTGTAAAAGAAAACATCAATTTCAATTAAAATTTTAGTATTTGGTGAACTAAACCTGCTACAGCAGTGTTTTGTTATTAATTCACTGTGCAATGATATATTAGCACATTTAGCTGTCATTTTGAAAATATCTCTTATTTCACATCATTAGCAGAGTGAAAAAATTCAAATAGTTTGAGAATATTATATTGCTCTGTTCTGTGTATCAAAGCAAAGATCTGTGTTTAAAAGATCTTTTTCAAACTGTTATAAAATTTGCTACTTGAAGTAAAAATTGAAAGAATATTGGAAAACTAATGTTTTTTACACTGAACATAAGACATTCCAAGCAACTGCACTGTTTGCCATTACAAAATTTGATTCTTATTGTATTAAAACAACATCAAAGTACAATAAGAAGATTTTAAATGTAATAACATCAAGTAAACTTCATTATGATATGAATAAATAGGATTTAGGTCAGTTTGTGTGGGATGTATATACATAGAAAAATTTTACATGTTGTTATTTTAATAAGGAAACATATTGTGCATGTTGTGTGACATGACACAATTCAGATATTTTCTTAAAAGAATGAATATGAATAAAAAAAAGATACGGAATATGTTTAAGAGAGAGTAACTCAAAGACACAAAACCCTCAAAATACACATAAGATCTTCAAACTAGAGGCTCTAAAGAGCCTGTGTCGCTCACCTAGGTCTATGTGCATAACCAACAATGGACTCTCTCCAACATTGTAGGCAAGAATAGAATTCATGACAAAAATTTCTTTTTTGTTGATCTTGTATTGCTGATCATTTTGTCTGTTTAGTTTCTCTCTATCTTCTGTAGTTTTTGCTCAAAACACAAAATAGGGTAACAAAAATCCTCATTTAAGGGCAATTACTCCTATGAAGAGTGACAGTCTACTAACTATATCAGCAAAATTTTACTTGTTTGTGGATCTTGCCTTGCTGATCATTTTTGTTATCTAAAGTTTCTATTTATCTATTACAATTTTAATTTTTATCATATAAGGCAAAATGCAAAAAATTGGTAAAAATCATCATTAAAGGGCAATAACTCTAATAAAGAATTGTTGGAAAATTTCCTCCATATTATCTTAAATGTAGATCTTGTCTTGTTGATCATTTTTTGCTTATTTAAGTTTCTATCTATCTATTATAATTTTTAAGATATAAGGCAAAAACGCAAAAAATTGGTAAAAATCGCCAGTAAAGGTCAATAACTCTAATAAGGAGTCGACTGACAATTACAACCATGATACTTATTTGTAGATCTTGTCTTGCTGATCATTTTTGTAACTTAAAAGTTTCTCTCTATCTATTATAGATTTCAAGGAAAAAGGCAAAAATGAAAAAAATGGTAAAATTTGTCTTTTAAGGGCAATAACTCCTATAAGAAGTCGCCTGATAGTTTTGACATCAATGAACAATTGGTAGAGCTCAACATTCTGAACATTTTTTGTCAGATTTTCTCTATTTATAACGGTTTTCAAAATAATAGACAAAACTTGCAATTTACCCCTTATGTTCTATTTTTAACCATCTTGGTTGGCAGGCGGGGTCATTGGACACATTTTTTAAACTAGATTCCCAAATGATGATTGTGGCCAAGATTGGTTAAATTTGGTCCAGTAGTTTCAGAGGAGAAGATTTTTGTAAAAGTTAACGGATGACGACGATGACGGAAAACGGACGACAAGTGATGAGAAAAGCTCAATTGGCCCTGTGGGCAAGATGAGCTAAAAATAAATAAGTGTCTATATAAACAAGCATTCTGAGAGTATTGCATGGCAATACATAGTCCCCTACCGGTTAAAAATTAATTGTACTGGAACAAAATGCTAACTTGATCTATAACTTGTCATGGTGTAAACTATATAACAAATATTAAGTCAATATCTTCAAGCATGACGAAAAAAAGTGCGGAAAACTGATAATTTAAGTGAATTTTCTAAGTCCAAGGACCATAACTCTGCAAAAAATCATCAAACCGAAACAAAATTCAAACCTGGTCTGTAACTTGTCATGATAAAACTATATACCAATTATCAAATCAATATCTTCAAGCATGACGAAAAAAAGTGTGGAAAACTGAATATTTGAGTGAATTTTCCAAGTCCAAGGACCATAACTCTGCACAAACTTATTAGACCGGAACAAAATTCAAACTTGATCTGTAACTTGTCATGATAAAACAATATACCAAATATCAAATCAATATCTTCAAGCATGAAGAAAAAAAGTGTGGAAAACTGATTTGCCGGACTGACAGAAGGACGGACAGACAGGCAGACAGACAGAGAGACAGACAGACAGACAGACAGACAGACAGACAGACGGATGGAGTGCAAAACTAAAGTCCCCTTCGACTTTGTCGGTAGGGGACTAATAATATAAATTTGTTTGAAACTTCCATTTTTTTTTTTTCTCTAGATTTTGTGAGTGCTAATATGACCAAAAATGGTAAAATGCTCAAAGGGTCATACTGCTGTGTACGTAATGATCTCTGTATGTATTTGTATTTGTTATTGAAATGTATATCTGTAAGGTAAATACTTCATAGTTTCTAATTTCATAATCTATTTGCAAATGGAGATTTTGAACTTCCATCTGAATGTATTAATTTTCATACAAAAGTTCTCAATAAATTGCTTCTCCGAGCGCAGCTGGATATAACCGCAGAGGTCCAACCCTGAACAGCTGGGGCAAAATTGGACACAATATTCGCACTTGATACAGGTCTGAATTTGGATTGTAATTAAATATTTGACACATAATAGGTTTCTGACACAGAATAACTGTAGTCAAAGAACTTGAATTGGTTATGTGATTTGAATTTATATTCATTTTTTTGCTTCTGTGCAATACAGAGGTATAATTTCAGAGAGATCCATACACCATTCCACAAGTTATTGTCTAGAAACTAGAAAAATGCTTATTTGGGACCCTTTTTGGCCCCTTATTCCTAAACTGTTGGGACCATAAACCCCAAAATCAATCCCAACCTTCCTTTTGTGGTCATAAACCTTGTGTTTAAATTTCATAGATTTCTATTTACTTATACTAGTTATTGTGCGAAAACCAAATGTCTTCAGACTACGACTTGATAGAAAATGAAAGGATATGGAGTAAATGTACATGGGACAAAATCGCACATAATACATAGAAAACAGAAAATTATCAATGAACAGGGCTTTTATTCCTGTTCTTCATCTTGACAGTTGATGTAGGGCCTTCAACAATGAACAAATCATTCATACCCTACAACAAGGTCAAGACGGCCCCTAGCGTCGACTTAAGCGGTACTATTGATAAAAATAAAGTAATTTTGAAAGACATCGATCGCCGCTAAAATATGCCTTGAAGTTACACATGTCGGGAGCGGTCAATGATTTACATAATTTATAATTACGGGGAGGTTTTGAACATATATTTGTCATACATTGCCCAACAAAAGACCATTAATTTGAAACAACAAATGATAGACAATACATATATAACTAAACAACAAATGATAGACAGCACTGGGCACATCGAAATATATGTAAGAAAACCTAGCAGTTTAAAATAGTATGAAAGGGCAATATACAAAACAGATGACCAGACCAGTATTTTGAAGAAATTTAACCAAACATGAAATTTTGACGGTGTATTAATATGAGAAATTCTCACATGAACAAGCACACCATAACTGTAAATATTATAAGAGCATACACCTCAAGCACGGGGAAACGTTCTACTGCCTCCACACAGCACTAGAGACAAACTCTAGAATCAATAGAAAATGAAAGGATATGGAGTAAATGTACATGGGACAAAATCGCACACAATACATAGAAAACAGAAAATTATCAATGAACAGGGCTTTTATTCCTGTTCTTCATCTTGACAGTTGATGTAGGGCCTTCAACAATGAACAAATCATTCTGATACCAATATATGACCGCAAAAAATGACCGCAAATTTTTTGCGGTCGTATAAAAACTATAGGCAATTGCCAAATATAGAATTTCTCATCGGTCTTGTAATTCTGTGCATCTGTTTGACTATTTCATTAATGTATTGACCTTAAGTTTATGACACAAATCTTAATTCATCGTTTAAAAACATTTAAAAGATAAAATCATATTTGTCAATTTTATACCTTAAATCTGCAGTAATGAACAAAGAACAGGATAACTGCATGTTGAAAATCAATGATAATCAACAATATGCTGAATGATTTTATTCTTAAAAAGAACTATTTGAATGATACAGGACGTGCAATGTGCATATAACACTCCTTGAGGAGAGATATTTTAAATACATTTGTATAATCACCTTCATGCTTTGATGCTTTTTTTTTTTTTTTTTGTTACAAAAAAGATTACCATTTAAAGAGAGAAATTTGAAATTGCAGGTAACCATTACATGTTACAATTTGAAAAAAAAATGAACCACATAGTGATTTTTGTTATTTACAGATAAGTTGCATATATATTGTTTCATTTTAAAATCAAATACTGCACCATATGTCTCAAAGTAGCATATTTATTGAACAGAGACATGAAATAAAAGGTTAGAGAGTATACAGACAGATAAATACAATGTTTTGAATCTTTGGTTGGTAAAATAATCTGTTGACACAGAGATTTGTCTTGCCTGTATATAATTTTTATAGCAAAATGCAAATGTTGAAATCAAAAAAGCAATACTTTTAACATGTAAATTTTGCAAAATACTCAATAAACCATGACTGAAGAAACAGGGCCAAATAATTTCTGAGATCTAAGCTATGTCAATTTAGGTTTACTTCTCCTATATCATGAACAATGCAGAAAATCTTGACTGTATGCAATGCCTTAAGTCATTTATTTTGGATATATTTGATACCAAATATTGGATAAGAAAAAAAATAATTACATATTTTACAATCTCCTTCAAAAAAAATAATTATCTTAAAACTCAGAAATGGGAGACTACTATTCTATTTACTTTCAGCATTACCTTGTGGTAGAAAGCTAGTGAATCACACATTCTAATGTTTTTTCTCTTTGAAAGATTAACTTTATTGTATATGTTTAAATGACCACAAAAGATCAAATAAAAATAGTAAATACTCTAAAATAATCTTATTAAACAACAGTGGTCACCCCATTCAAAAGAAAGTCACATGAGATCACATGGAAAATTAAAATAATAACATGATTTCATGATTTCATAAAAATGACATCTGTGTTCACAACACTTGGCAACATCTTGTGACTATTGAGTTTCTTCACTCCCACATGATGATTGGCATTTATCTTTGACAATAGAATATTTCGTACCAAATTGATTATCCTGTACTTTTCTTATATTGTTCTTTTTTTAATATGTATTTGTTTTTGTTTTGAATTACGTCAGTTCTCCCCCTCATAACTTGTTTTTGTACTGATGTCATATTGTGAGAATTTAACTCTACTAAAATTATATCATCTATAAAATAAGAAGACGTGGTATAATTGCATATGTTGATATTATGTTGAACAAAATACATATCAATTATATAGCTTTTTTTTTTTTTTTTTTTTTGGGGGTCTTTTCTTTAGATTGAAATGTAGGCAGTAAAGTCAAGCACATGAGATGAACATTACATAGTGCGATTTAAAATTTTTAAACTTTAAAAAAAATGTCCAAGTTGTATGTTTATTGTCTGTTTCAAAGTTGTAATTTATTAAGTCTATTTCACAAGGTGAAGGGAATACAAGTGTAAATAGGGGGGGTTTATAGTTTCTTTATTGTAAAAGACAATTGGTCTACAAAGAATACATCAATGATTGCTCAAACAACTATATCACAGAAAACAATTTTTTGATTTATATCAGACTAGAATTATGCCTTAGGTAAAAGTTTATCTCAAATATGACAATACTGATTCTGATAATTAGTAGACAGAGAAAAAAGATTTGAAGATCTAAATAACACATCTACAAAATTGCACAGCTCAATTTTTTCCTCTGGGTGGCTGAAATGTCATTTATATCTACATTTCCCTTTTCAGGTCGTCCTGAACATGCAGGCAATATTTGCCACTGGATATTAAGCAACCATCAATCAATCCTTTTTCATGACCAAACTATGTCAACAGGTCCAAATATAAGCCCAAAAAGTAGGTTATCTCATCACAACTTTATGACATCATGTCCTTGACAGATTACCTTAAATTAAGAAGTCCTCCCATTAGGAACTCATGATTGAAGATATTAGAACAGGACTGGGCTATTATTTTAATGCCTAACTTTTGATTTGGTATGATACTATAATGAATTTTCCTTTGAATGTTTTAAATCTTAATACACTGCGTACTGACCTGTGACATCTATAGTCACAGTTATGTTAGTTGTCTGTCCTTTTGTATCACACTTTTCAAGAAGGAAATTAGTCAATTATCTGCTCATAATAAAGGGAGATAATTAATAATCATCCTCCCTCTCACCATAAATACTCAAAAGGACAATATTAAAATTGCCTCTACTAAGTGACACTATCAAGTAGAGAACTAACTTTAAAATATCTCATAATTTACAAATCGCTAAAGCTAATACCTGCAATAATGATATGAGCTTGATTCTGTCTCTGCTTCAGTCTATTGTACTGTTTCTGTAGAGAGTTGATATCTGTACACATCCTCTCCATGTAGATAGATGATGGTAACTGTTGTGTCTCACCACTAGCACCGTAGGCCCCTGGTCCTACTTTAGATATATCAGCATTATTTTCCTCCCCATCACTTCCTGTAAATAGGAAATTTAAGACTTTTACAATTTTGATTATATAGGAGCTGCGCTGGATAGAAATCGACCTTATGCAAATGAATATCAATACATCTGTTAACCTATTTCAGGTTGAAAAAAATGTCTAAAGAAAGTCTGTAACTGTTTGAAAATTGAGTTGTCATAAGAACCCTACAAAAGAGACCAAAATTCGTCTTTTATTTCGTATTTGAATGTTCCAAAATCAATCAAAGTCATATACAAATACATGTACACGTGCAGTTGCATAAGGTAGATTTCTATCGACGTAGCACATATTCTGTCTGTTTTTATTAAATATACCTGCATTTTATGACATTCTGTAAAGTACTTATAATGAAAATACATCATGATCACCATCTGTTGTCTAGCTATTGTATAATTGTAAAATTGATGATATCAATGAAGGAATCAAACTTCAAAAGATATCTATTTTAAGACTTCATCTTTCACAAACTGTTAACACAGAGATATGTCTCACCTATTTGTTATTTTGATAATGCAAATGTTGAAATTAAAATAACAATACTTTAACATGTAAGTTATGCAAATATTCAAAGTCAATGAACCATGACTAAAGGTACATGGCTAAACAATCTCCATGGAAATGAGATTTGCCAATGCTAATACAACTGCATACCAAATACCATTGACTTTGCATAAGTCGTTCCCTTTTAAGAAACCTAAACACAAACATTAACTTGTAAGCTAAGCAAAAGTTTCCAAGTCAATAGACCATGACTGAAGGGGTGGGGCCAAATAATCTCCATTGAAATGAGATATGCCAATGTTTATACAACTGCATACCAAATAACATTGACCTACCACTAGTGGTTCCCCATAAACTGACCTAATCACAAACTAATACATGTAAACTAAGCAAAGTTTCAAAGTCAATAAACCATGACTCAGAGGGGGCAGGGCCAAAAAATCTCCATGGTAATGAGATGAGCCAATGCTAATACAACTGTATACCAAATATCATTGACCTCCCACTAGTAGTACACCATAAACTATACCTTATCACAAACTAATACATTGTTGCTGCCGCCGGAAACAGCATACCTATGTCTCGCTTTTTGACTCCGTCAAGGCGAAACAAAACTGACATAATTAATTTCCTAAATTTCAAAATCAGAGTGATGTGTTTATTCTTTAAAGCATTTGAATATCAATTAATCAAAAATTATGTACAACATTTATAAATAAAATTGATCCATATTGTGCCAAAAAGATTCCTAGCAGCAATTTTTCACTCAATTTTGAAGCTGTAGAATTGTCGCTCCCCTAGAGGATCATCCACTCATTGCAAGTACTCTTATATTAGCTTGACTTAAATGATACATTTCCTGTAAAATAAGGTCACTAAGATTGCAATTGCCTTAATTTCACAAACATAAATAAATTAAATTACAAACAGGGGAATAACTAGAATTTTAAAGCATATCCCTGAACTTGACAGAAATTCAAGTGGTTTTTTTTTTTCTTCATTTTTTTTGCCATTTTATGAATTTTAAAGACATTTCAAGCACTGAAAATATGTTAAGAAGATCATCAAAAAAAGTGGTTCACTGTATTATATATATATAGATATAAGAAGATGTGGTATGAGTGCCAATGAGACAACTCTCCATCCAAGTCACAATTTGTAAAAGTAAACCATTATAGGTCAAAGTACAGCCTTCAACACAGAGCCTTGGCTCACACTGAACAACAAGCTATAAAGGGCCTCAAAAATAACTTGTGTAAAACTATTAAAACAGGAAAACCAACAGGCTTATCTATATAAAAAATAAGAAACACGAAACACTTATGAACCACATCAACAAACGACAACCACTGAACATCAGGTTCCTGACTTAGGACAGGTGCAAACAAATGCAGCGGGTTTAAACGTTTTAATAGACTCCAACCTTCACCCTACCTGAAACAAAAGTGTAACATCACAACATAGAAAGACACACTATAAAATATCAATTGAAATGGCTCAACTATAGTCTTCATTTGTGCATTAACTTGCACCATATGAAGAACTTAAGAGGTTGAGTATAAAAGATTGTATAAACAGGACATAAGATCCTTTAATAGGAAAATACCAAAACAATTAGAATGTCACAAAACAATAAGAAAAAGATAATAAATGAATCCATGATTTCTGAGAAGCACAATAAAATATGACAGATTCAACACAGGCACTCGTCTCAGAAAAAAAATTTCCTATATACCTTTAGTGTTATATAAAGGTATATAGGAAATTTTTTTTCTGAGACGAGTGCCTGTGAGATTCAACCTGTATTCCTTTCACAAATCTAAGTATTTCTATTATAACATAACTCTTGTAACGTAATAAGAGAACTTTCTATACTGCAAGCAACATAATACAAGAAAAAGCCCTTAGAATTACTAAAATCTGAAAAAACAGATTCTGTGTCCATGCTTAACTTGCAAAGATTGAACAAACTTCTGTTTTAATTTTGTTCTGACAATTTTAATGTCAACCAATGAAATTTCTGCCTTTTCAAATTCACATTTTTAAAAGGTTTGTATCATTAAAACAATACTGGCAATCCCAAAAAGGTTTTCATGACAGAAATTAAATCAGGGCATTGTTTGTCACATAATTCTAATTATAAATTAGAACTATTAGAACTTTCAGGGTTGTTAAGTTAATGGCAAACAAAATGATTAAAATCTTTTAATTAAAAAACTTAAAAAAGAAAGAGAAAAATGTACCAAATGGTAATGAAAAGTTTTCTGAGTATGAATATAATAGCACTATGCTAAAACAAAATGCAAATGTAAAAGTTACTTACTCCTTGTGAATTTAGTCAAGAGAATGTGTTTATTTACTTTTATAAATCACCTGTGAACATTTCCTGTTTTAAAGGTTTGGAAGTGACAAAAGGATTATTGTAAATAGAAATGATTCAATAGTTAAGCCTTAAATAAACTATTTAGTTTTCCATTTTGCTTGGTCTGATAGTGGGATTAATTTACGTTTGTTTGACTTTTGAAGTTTAAACCTAAATCATATTAATTTTCAGACATCACTGAAAAACTAAACAAACTTTGTAAATGGTATCTACAATAAACAGTCAAACTCAGTGAAGTTTATTAAATGTCAATTGAAGTACAGAAATCTCTTGAGCACAAACGTCTGAGATTGATCGTGTCATCTGACAACAAATTGCACGCACTGATTTGTGTTGATTAACATTTTCTAATGACTCTTACCCAGAACATTAATATAAAAGGCCAAATATAAATTTGCAACAAGAATGTGTCCCCAGTACATGGATGCCCCATCCGCACTATCATTTTCTATGTTCAGTGGACCGTGAAAATGGGGGAAAATCTCTAATTTGGCATTAAAATTAGAAAGATCATATCATAGGGAACATGTATTCTAAGTTTTAAGTTGATTGGACTTCAACTTCATCAAAAACTACCTCGACCAAAAACTTTAACCTGAAGCGGGACGAACGGACGAACGGACAGACGGACGCACAGACCAGAAAACATAATGCCCATAAATGGGGCATAAAAAGGAAATTGTAAGGGAATATCATCCAATTTTTTCAGTTTAAATCAAGAGTTTTTTTTTCACATGCTGATTCTTCGTTTGAAATGTTGCAGCTTACTTTTTTAATTTGTGTGGATTAGCAGTGTGAAAATTTGTTTTCTATTTTTTTTACTGGTAAATTATTTTCTACTTTAATTGGGGAAAATATTCTTGGTCAAGATTATTTACTGTCACTTCTTACTTCTTGGTCAAGATTATTTACTGTCACTTCTTATCAGGCCAGCATTTTCATTTCCATAATCCTCCCAAGGTTTTTTGCAATTTTACTCAGGATCTTAAGCATTGTAACATACAAATGACATCTTCTTCTTACATTTTTCAAGGTAGAGTGGGAATAGTAAATCAAACTTTCCTACATGTAGTAACCTATCCCTATCCATAAGTCAAGCAGCATCCTATTCAACAAGATACCTTTAGAAGATTCTTATCAACAGTGGGTTAAACTTTTCCATGTTCAGTAAACCACTACATGGAATTGGTGATAGGCTTAGATTAAATTTAAGGTTTTTTGTGTTTTGTTCTTATTTTCCTGGCTAAGTCAGTGTTAGTGGTTGGGGTGATCTAGTTGTAGTATGTTCAATATTCTTGGTAATTCCTGTCAACATTTTGATGTATTATGAGAGGCAGAAAGACCTTAGTCGCACCATCGTAATTGGGTCTTTATTTTAGCTAGAAATCCGAATTGACATTTATCAGAACTCTGGAATTAATGATTATCTTATCAGGATCCAGGAAAGAATGCTATCTTTTTTTATGAATTTGGGATCCAGCATTTATTTTTCTGGGAATTCAGGATCACACTTTCTACTACCTCCCTCTATTATCTTGAAATGGGGTTAGCATAATGTAGAGCTCACTTAATTAGATAGATACTATTAAAGCTTAGGCTCCAAGGATAAGCATGTGCATACAGATGGAGTCCTAAACTGCTTGTCACAGCCATTAACATGGGACACTGATTATGTAACAAAATGAGAATTTTTTACACATTTAATGTCGTCACGCTGCTCACATGAAGCTTATCTCAGTTATTTCCTAAGGTTATGCAGAATTTGTAACTTAATTATTTAAATTTTAATTTCATAATATGAAACTTGCCTCATAAAAACAAATTTATGAGTACATTTATCAAATAATTCTATAATTAATAAATGCATGGTTTCAATGATAATCAATTCTAAATTGCACATCTGCATGTGCATAGAAGAATTTTAGCTGTCAATATAATTAATTTAATAACCTTTTGATCAAAAACTTTGTCAAAGCAAAATTCAATACCACAAGATAGCACACACTGAAATGTCTTAAATTACTCATCACCAGAGACCAAATAAGTAAGCATAGTTATTTTCAAGTTTTTTTTTTATCAATATGTAACAAAGTTTTTTTGGAATTTTTGGTCCTCAATGCTCTTCAACTTTGTACTTGTTTGGCTTTATAACTATTTTGATCTGAGCGTCACTGATGGGTCTTATGTAGACGAAACGTGCGTCTGGCGTATTAAATTATAATCCTGGTACCTGTGATAACTATTAACATAACTAACATCTTTAAAATATAAGCACTTTAAGCTTCTAAGATAATAGCACTTGCATGTATATTTGGACTAACAAAAAAAATGCATAATTCCGAAATAAATTTTAATCAGTGTGGTTTAATACCATAAAGTAAACAAAGTATTGATTTTGTCACCTTAATCACTTGAAGATTGACTTTTATTATACCATTGGGACCATCATGCATTACAGTTAAACTGTCTCACCACTTATTCCACTGGGACCATCATGCATTACAGTAAAACTGTTAACATTTCTATGTTTATACCTATATTAGTCAGAATACAACGGTAATCAAGTTTATCATGTCACCTCTCAACAGAATTTGTTTCTATAGAATTGTATATGCAACTTTATACTTGAAAACTATTTTGCATTTTTAGGATAACAAGCATTCTGAGAGTATTGCATGGCAATACATAGTCCCCTACCGGTTAAAAATTAATTGTACTGGAACAAAATGCTAACTTGATCTATAACTTGTCAAAGTGTGGAAAACTGATTATTTAAGTGAATTTGCTAAGTCCAAGGACCATAACTCTGCACAAAATCATCAGACCGGAACAAAATTCGAACTTGGTCTGTACTTGTCATGATAAAACTATATACCAATTATAATCAATATCTTCAAGCATGACGAAAAAAAAGTGTGGAAAACTGATTATTTGAGTGAATTTTCTAAATCCAAGGGCCATAACTCTGCACAAAATTATCAGACCGGAACAAAATTCAAACTCGACCGGTAACTTGTCATGATAAAACAATATACCAAATCAATATCTTCAAGCACGAAGAAAAAAAGTGTGGAAAACTGATTTGCCGGACAGACAGACAGACGGAGTGCAAACTTCGTCTGCAGGGGACTAAATTTTTTTCCTTTACAATAAAACAATACCATTTTTGTAGGACAAAGTTGAGGATGGATCTTAAAAAAAAGGGCTGGTACTCTTGATAGCTATTTAAAAACAATATGCAAAATAATGGTTTAAAACCTGACACCTGAAAAAAGTTGTTCAGGTTCTTTTACTTGCATGGATACTGATACAGGCATTTATTTTAACTGAAGTTATTGTCTCCAATCAAATTTGAAGTGACTGTGTATTTATGCATCCCTGATACATAGCCAATTTGATGCTATTCTCACCAATGATCTTGATGCTAGACAGATCTCCAGGAAGACCTTGCAGCTCCTTCCCTGAACAGCATCCTATAGATGTCAAAAGTTTTCTGCAGAATGCAAGGTCAGTGTTATTTTCTCCATAGCTACCCATATCTGACTGAGACTCGTATTCATTCGTGAGAAAAATAGGAGAATGAATGAATAAACACAGCTTCAATAATTACAGCTTAACTTTTCAAGGTTTTTCATCATATAGACTGACTGACCCCTTTAATCCATAAAAATTACAGTCATTGAAAAAATTAATACCTTCTCAGCATAGGCTAATTCTGCAGATCAAGGTTAGGGCACAACATTTAATTCCAAATAATTTTTATGACTATGTAAATCATAGGATTTGTCATAATATAGTTGATGAAAATGTTAAAACTAACGATTTATTAAAGTGATGAAAATTGTAGAAATGCTACATTTGTCAATAACAATGATAATTCAATGTTGGTATATAATCATACATGACAAAAAATTAATGTATTTGCATATTTGCAAGTAAGACATGTTTTATGAAAAGATTGTGTTTGTCTATTATAGCAAGCTGTTGACATAAAAATGACTGACTTTTCTTGGTGAACCCTTACATGGTATTCTGCATCACAAATCAAAGAAAACCTTTCTGGATTAGAATTGGTTTTTTTTCTCTTTTTAAGTTGATATAGCAGTATTTTTGCTAAAACTACAATGATAGAATACTAATTAAGTTTGATCCGTTGGTTTATTAAAATAGTTATGTACTTAGTCAAACCAAACTATTTGCAACTATTCTACCATTATTTCCTGGTAAGTTATCTAATAAATATCTTGATCTGCCCGTGGTTGTTTATATATATGTATATTGGTTCTGTATTTTGGGTGAGATTTTTTAGTTAATTATGTCAATATCTTATTTTATAATTTGTTGATACTACCCTAGTCGTGTTCTTCAAATGCACTGATGTAGCATGTGCACCATATAGCAGAGAACTCAGATCAAACTGTTACTTACTGGGGGCCTTCTTAAAACTACCACAGATGTTAATCCTATATACAAAGCCTAACTGTGACTTTAAGATGAAGAACAGAAATCAAAGCATTTTTTTTTTTTTTGTTAAATTTTTATCCCCATGTATGTAGAGATTTTGCGTCTTGAATTAAGACTTCATATCCTTTCTTTTACACTATAGTTCAGTCTCACAACGATACTGTTAGTAACTAGATTTTCTGTGATGTTCTTAATAAGACTTCAGAATGTTTAGACTTTTTTACTTTAAACTTTTTCAACAGTCAGATTAGAATGACTTTAAAACAAAGGTGTACTTTGTCTCTTAATTTTGAAGTAACCATCTTATATATTTATAAAAAAAAAAAAAAAAAAATTATCCATAAGATCTGAATCTTGAGGTGCAGGTTATGACACCTATTGTTCAACTTAATCATTGAACCATTGAACTGTTGGTCTTTAAGACAAATCTTTAAAAGACTACACTTATAAGATTTTAAAGTTCTTTGGATTTGTGAAAGTAGAAAGAGGAGGAAGAAAACATATTCATCTTTCTAACCCAAAAGCAATTAACTTTTCAATAAGCAAAGGATGACATTCTTTTCCTATCACATCTGTAGCCAAAATTTACTAAGAATCAATATGATTCCTCAATCCAAACTTCATTTAAAATTTCTAACATCTGAATTTTCCATTTTAATTTAAATTGTTTTCAAAAGTTATTCATAAAAACACATCTTAGGAATCTTTCACATATTATCTTTTAAAAGGAAAATCAAAAGATGATATAAATATGTTTGCACAGGACTGATGATAGTGCATGTACATCAAATATGTAACCAGTCAATTTAATATGAAGAACAAAGAAATAATTTCAATATTTTGCTTTGATCTATTCTGTTGTAAAGAATCTTTTTCCAATGTTTTTTTTTTTAATTTTTTAAGCAGATTTGTTTTAGACATAGTAGTTTCAAACAAGTGTGAAACATGAAGTTCAATTTCGATGAAAATATGGAAAATTAAATATTTCTACCACACGCTACAATAGAATGCAAAGAACCAAATGCTGACAATGCTATTTTTAGCAATTCTTTTCTTAAATATAGCACTTTTAATAAATTTTTTGGAAAAACTGCTGTTGTCTAGTAGGAGCTCCATTTCTATTTGTGATTTTACTGCACATAAATATATATGATTTTGCAGAAAAGTTCCCAGAATTTTGATCAAAATAAAAAATAATGTCTGGTTTTAAATAATATACTTTTGAGGACAAATTTGTGCTTGCATGAAACTTTATTCATAATGCTTTTCAGGGAAAAATATGCAAATGATATAACAACCAATCACAGATAGCCAGCTATTTCTATCTCTATGTCATGTTCCTTCACAAATGGCAGCACCCATGTAACTTGATTTAGTATATTATAACCATTACCAGCTATCTGTACTGTAGATGTAACAGGTAACACTGTTACAATTCAGATCAAAATCTGCTGTACAGAATTCCAAACTCCACTGTGTATTGCAATGGCAAACAGAACAGAACAGCAGAAAACAATTGTTTTGAATGGCAATCTGGAAACATAGTCTTATATCTGCCTCAATGATAGCCGGTATTATAGTGTGTGTACACATAAATATATTAAAAGTTTGTCCAAAATTCAATTGTCCAAGTTTTATACAATAATATGAAAAGAAATTATATATTGGTTGATTGTGATGATATAAAATATGCATATTATCAATTCATTAATTACCCTTATCATAACATGATAATATGCACACTTAAACAAATTTTATATTCTTTATCATGAGCTACCTAAAATTTAAGAACAGAGAAATCAAAGTTAAGTAATATAAAAATAAGGAGACGTGCTATGATAGCTGATGAGACAATTATCCACCAGAGTTGAAGTTCTCAGTTAAAATGACAAACATAAAAGCAATTATAAGTCACTATATCGACTTCAACCATGAGACACAAACTCAGCATATCAAAGAACCCTAAGAATTCAATTTTGTTAAAATCAAATTAAGTTTAATTTTGGACCCTTTGGACCTTAATGTAGACCAATTTGAAAACAGGACCAAAAATTAAGAATCTAAATACATGGTTAGATTCAGCATATCAAAGAACCCCATATATTCAATTTTGTTGAAATCAAACAAAGTTTAATTTTGGACCCCAATTTGGACCAACTTGAAAACTGGGCCCATAATCAAAAATCTAAATACATGATTAGATTCAGCATATCAAAGAACCCTAAGAATTCAATTTTGTTAAAATCAAACTAAGTTTAATTTTGGACCCTTTGGACCTTAATGTATACCAATTTGAAAACATGACCAAAAATTAAGAATCTAAATACGGTTAGATTCAGCATATCAAAGAACCCCATATATTCAATTTTGTTGAAATCAAACAAAGTTTAATTTTGGACCCTTTTGACCTCAATGTGGACAAAGTTGATAACGGGGCCCAAAAATCAAAATCTAAATACATGGTTAGATTCAGCATATCAAAGAACCCCATATATTCAATTTTGTTGAAATCAAACAAAGTTTAATTTTGGACCCGATTTGGACCAACTTGAAAACTGGGCCCATAATCAAAAATTTAAAGACATGTTTAGACTCAGCATATCAAAGAACCCTAAGAATTCAATTTTGTTAAAATCAAATTAAGTTTAATTTTGGACCCTTTGGACCTTAATGTAGACCAATTTGAAAACAGGACCAAAAATTAAGAATCTAAATACATGGTTAGATTCAGCATATCAAAGAACCCCATATATTCAATTTTGTTGAAATCAAACAAAGTTTAATTTTGGACCCCAATTTGGACCAACTTGAAAACTGGGCCCATAATCAAAAATCTAAATACATGATTAGATTCAGCATATCAAAGAACCCTAAGAATTCAATTTTGTTAAAATCAAATAAGTTTAATTTTGGACCCTTTGGACCTTAATGTATACCAATTTGAAACAGAACCAAAAATTAAGAATCTAAATACACGGTTAGATTCAGCATATCAAAGAACCCCATATATTCAATTTTTGTTGAAATCAAACAAAGTTTAATTTTGGACCCTTTTGACCTCAATGTGGACAAAGTTGATAATGGGGCCCAAAAATCAAAAATCTAAATACATGGTTAGATTCAGCATATCAAAGAACCCAATATATTCAATTTTTGTTGAAATCAAACAAAGTTTAATTTTGGACCCTTTGGACCTTAATGTATACCAATTTGAAAACGGACACCAGGAAGACCTTGCAGCTCCTTCCTGAACAGCATCCTATAGATGTCAAAAGTTTTCTGCAGAATGCAAGGTCAGTGTTATTTTCTCCATAGCTACCCATATCTGACTGAGACTCGTGAGAAAAATAGGAGAATGAATGAATAAACACAGCTTCAATAATTACAGCTTAACTTTTCAAGGTTTTTCATCATATAGACTGACTGACCCCTTTAATCCATAAAATTACAGTCATTGAAAAATTAATACCTTCTCAGCATAGGCTAATTCTGCAGATCAAGGTTAGGCACAACATTTAATTCCAAATAATTTTATGACTATGTAAATCATAGGATTTGTCATAATATAGTTGATGAAAATGTTAAAACTAACGATTTGTTAAAGTGATGAAAATTGTAGAAATGCTACATTTGTCAATAACAATGATAATTCAATGTTGGTATATAATCATACATGACAAAAATTAATGTATTTGCATATTTGCAAGTAAGACATGTCTTATGAAAAGATTGTGTTTGTCTATTATAGCAAGCTGTTGACATAAAATGACTGACTTTTCTTGGTGAACCTTTACATGGTATTCTGCATCACAAATCAAAGAAAACCTTTCTGGATTAGAATTGGTTTTTTTTCTTTTGTTGATATAGCAGTATTTTTGCCAAAACTACAATGATAGAATACTAATTAAGTTTGATCCGTTGGTTTATTAAAATAGTTATGTACTTAGTCAAACCAAACTATTTGCAACTATTCTACCATTATTTCCTGGTAAGTTATCTAATAAATATCTTGATCTGCCCCGTGGTTGTTTATATATATGTATATTGGTTCTGTATTTTTGGGTGAGATTTTTTAGTTAATTATGTCAATATCTTATTTTATAATTTGTTGATACTACCCTAGTCGTGTTCTTCAAATGCACTGATGTAGCATGTGCACCATATAGCAGAGAACTCAGATCAAACTGTTACTTACTGGGGGCCTTCTTAAAACTACCACAGATGTTAATCCTATATACAAAGCCTAACTGTGACTTTAAGATGAAGAACAGAAATCAAAGCATTTTTTTTTTTTTTTTGTTAAATTTTTATCCCCATGTATGTAGAGATTTTGCGTCTTGAATTAAGACTTCATATCCTTTCTTTTACACTATAGTTCAGTCTCACAACGATACTGTTAGTAACTAGATTTTCTGTGATGTTCTTAATAAGACTTCAGAATGTTTAGACTTTTTTTACTTTAAACTTTTTTCAACAGTCAGATTAGGAATGACTTTAAAACAAAGGTGTACTTTGTCTCTTAATTTTGAAGTAACCATCTTATATATTTAAAAAAAAAAAAAAAAAAAAAAAATTATCCATAAGATCTGAATCTTGAGGTGCAGGTTATGACACCTATTGTTCAACTTAATCATTGAACCATTGAACTGTTGGTCTTTAAGACAAATCTTTAAAAGACTACACTTATAAGATTTTAAAGTTCTTTGGATTTGTGAAAGTAGAAAGAGGAGGGAAGAAAAACATATTCATCTTTCTAACCCAAAAGCAATTAACTTTTCAATAAGCAAAAGGATGACATTCTTTTCCTATCACATCTGTAGCCAAAATTTACTAAGAATCAATATGATTCCTCAATCCAAACTTCATTTAAAATTTCTAACATCTGAATTTTCCATTTTAATTTAAATTGTTTTCAAAAGTTATTCATAAAAACACATCTTAGGAATCTTTCACATATTATCTTTTAAAAAGGAAAATCAAAAGATGATATAAATATGTTTGCACAGGACTGATGATAGTGCATGTACATCAAATATGTAACCAGTCAATTTAATATGAAGAACAAAGAAATAATTTCAATATTTTGCTTTGATCTATTCTGTTGTAAAGAATCTTTTCCAATGTTTTTTTTAATTTTTAAGCAGATTTGTTTTAGACATAGTAGTTTCAAACAAGTGTGAAACATGAAGTTCAATTTCGATGAAAATATGGAAAATTAAATATTTCTACCACACGCTACAATAGAATGCAAAGAACCAAATTCTGACAATGCTATTTTTAGCAATTCTTTTCTTAAATATAGCACTTTTAATAAAAAATTTTTGGAAAAACTGCTGTTGTCTAATAGGAGCTCCATTTCTATTTGTGATTTTACTGCACATAAATATATATGATTTTGCAGAAAAGTTCCCAGAATTTTGATCAAAATAAAAAATAATGTCTGGTTTTAAATAATATACTTTTGAGGACAAATTTGTGCTTGCATGAAACTTTATTCATAATGCTTTTCAGGGGAAAAATATGCAAATGATATAACAACCAATCACAGATAGCCAGCTATTTCTATCTCTATGTCATGTTCCCTTCACAAATGGCAGCACCCATGTAACTTGATTTAGTACATTATAACCATTACCAGCTATCTGTACTGTAGATGTAACAGGTAACACTGTTACAATTCAGATCAAAATCTGCTGTACAGAATTCCAAACTCCACTGTGTATTGCAATGGCAAACAGAACAGAACAGCAGAAAACAATTGTTTTGAATGGCAATCTGGAAACATAGTCTTATATCTGCCTCAATGATAGCCGGTATTATAGTGTGTGTACACATAAATATATTAAAAAGTTTGTCCAAAAATTCAATTGTCCAAGTTTTATACAATAATATGAAAAGAAATTATATATTGGTTGATTGTGATGATATAAAATATGCATATTATCAATTCATTAATTACCCTTATCATAACATGATAATATGCATACTTAAACAAATTTTATATTCTTTATCATGAGCTACCTAAAATTTAAGAACAGAGAAATCAAAGTTAAGTAATATAAAAATAAGGAGACGTGCTATGATAGCTGATGAGACAATTATCTACCAGAGTTGAAGTTCTCAGTTAAAATGACAAACATAAAAGCAATTATAAGTCACTATATCGACTTCAACCATGAGAATAAAATGCTCCGCAGGCGCAGCTTGATACGACCGCAGAGGTCGAACCCTGAACAGTTGGGGCAAGTATGGACACAACATTCAAGCTTGATACAGCTCTGAATTTGGATTGTGATTGACTATTTGATACAGCATAGGTTTCTGACACAGAATGAATGTGGTCTAAGAACTTAAAAATTTTAAATTGGACATTCACCTATTATGGTCCAATATCCAAAATCTAAATACATGGTTAGATTCAGCATATCAAAGAACCCTAAGAGTTCAATTTTGATGAAATCAAACAAAGTTTAATTTTGGACCCTTTTGACCTCAATGTGGACAAAGTTGATAACGGGCCCAAAAATCAAAAATCTAAATACATGGTTAGATTCAGCATATCAAAGAACCCCACATATCCATTTTGTTGAAATCAAACAAAGTTTAATTTTGGACCCTTTTGACCTCAATGTGGACAAAGTTGATAACGGGGCCCAAAAATCAAAAATCTAAATACATGGTTAGATTCAGCATATCAAAGAACCCCATATATTCAATTTTGTTGAAATCAAACAAAGTTTAATTTTGGACCCGATTTGGACCAACTTGAAAACTGGGCCCATAATCAAAAATTTAAAGACATGTTTAGACTCAGCATATCAAAGAACCCTAAGAATTCAATTTTGTTAAAATCAAATTAAGTTTAATTTTGGACCCTTTGGACCTTAATGTAGACCAATTTGAAAACAGGACCAAAAATTAAGAATCTAAATACATGGTTAGATTCAGCATATCAAAGAACCCATATATTCAATTTTGTTGAAATCAAACAAAGTTTAATTTTGGACCCCAATTTGGACCAACTTGAAAACTGGGCCCATAATCAAAAATCTAAATACATGATTAGATTCAGCATATCAAAGAACCCTAAGAATTCAATTTTGTTAAAATCAAACTAAGTTTAATTTTGGACCCTTTGGACCTTAATGTATACCAATTTGAAAACATGACCAAAAATTAAGAATCTAAATACACGGTTAGATTCAGCATATCAAAGAACCCCATATATTCAATTTTGTTGAAATCAAACAAAGTTTAATTTTGGACCCTTTTGACCTCAATGTGGACAAAGTTGATAACGGGCCCAAAAATCAAAAATCTAAATACATGGTTAGATTCAGCATATCAAAGAACCCCATATATTCAATTTTGTTGAAATCAAACAAAGTTTAATTTTGGACCCGATTTGGACCAACTTGAAAACTGGGCCCATAATCAAAATTTAAAGACATGTTTAGACTCAGCATATCAAAGAACCCTAAGAATTCAATTTTTGTTAAAATCAAATTAAGTTTAATTTTGGACCCTTTGGACCTTAATGTAGACCAATTTGAAAACAGGACCAAAAATTAAGAATCTAAATACATGGTTAGATTCAGCATATCAAAGAACCCCATATATTCAATTTTTGTTGAAATCAAACAAAGTTTAATTTTGGACCCCAATTTGGACCAACTTGAAAACTGGGCCCATAATCAAAAATCTAAATACATGATTAGATTCAGCATATCAAAGAACCCTAAGAATTCAATTTTTGTTAAAATCAAATAAGTTTAATTTTGGACCCTTTGGACCTTAATGTATACCAATTTGAAAACGGAACCAAAAATTAAGAATCTAAATACACGGTTAGATTCAGCATATCAAAGAACCCCATATATTCAATTTTGTTGAAATCAAACAAAGTTTAATTTTGGACCCTTTTGACCTCAATGTGGACAAAGTTGATAATGGGCCCAAAAATCAAAAATCTAAATACATGGTTAGATTCAGCATATCAAAGAACCCAATATATTCAATTTTTGTTGAAATCAAACAAAGTTTAATTTTGGACCCTTTGGACCTTAATGTATACCAATTTGAAAACGGACAAAAATTAAGAATCTAAATACACGGTTAGATTCAGCATATCAAAGAACCCCATATATTCAATTTTGTTGAAATCAAACAAAGTTTAATTTTGGACCCTTTTGACCTCAATGTGGACAAAGTTGATAATGGGGCCCAAAATCAAAATCTAAATACATGGTTAGATTCAGCATATCAAAGAACCCAATATATTCAATTTTTGTTTAAATCAAACAAAGTTTAATTTTGGACCCCGATTTGGACCAACTTGAAAACTGGGCCCATAATCAAAAATTGAAAGACACGTTTAGATTCAGCATATCAAAGAACCCTAAGAATTCAATTTTGTTAAATTCAAATTAAGTTTAATTTTGGACCCTTTAGCCCTTAATGTAGACCAATTTGAAAACAGGACCAAAAATTAAGAATCTAAATACATGGTTAGATTCAGCATATCAAAGAACCCCATATATTCAATTTTTGTTGAAATCAAACAAAGTTTAATTTTGGACCCCAATTTGGACCAACTTGAAAACTGGGCCCATAATCAAAAATCTAAATACATGATTAGATTCAGCATATCAAAGAACCCTAAGAATTCAATTTTTGTTAAAATCAAACTAAGTTTAATTTTGGACCCTTTGGACCTTAATGTAGACCAATTTGAAAACGGACCAAAAATTAAGAATCTAAATACACGGTTAGATTCGGCATATCAAAGAACCCCAATAATTCAATTTTGATGAAATCAAACAAAGTTTAATTTGGACACTTTGGACCTCAATGTGGACCAATTTAAAACGGGGCCCAAAATCCAAAAACTTAATACACGGTTAGATTCAGCATATTAAAGAACCCCAAGAATTCAAGAATAAAACCCCATTGAAATTGGTCAAGAAATAAGCAATTTATATAAAGAATCTTCTTTTGCACAATACTGTGCAATTAAATATTTCTTGCAATTGCGCAATACTGTGCAATTGAATATTTTTGCTATTGTGCAATACTGTACAATTGACAATTTCTTCCTATTGTGCAATATTGTGCTATTGGATATTTCTTGCTATTAGCAATACTGTGCAATTGAAGATTTCTTGCTATTAGCAATACTGTGCAATTGAAAATTTCTTGCTATTGCACAATACTTATTATATAATAATTTACATATCCTGTTTGGTGTGTATCTCCTGCCATATCATTATTATTTGCTTTTAAATATAAATCAGAAATAACCAACTTAAAATGGAAAATTTTAAAAAAAAAAAAAGGAAAAAGGAAGAAAAGGGGGAAAAATCCCCCAATTTTTGAACCCTTATGATTCATCACCCCAAACTCAATCCCAGCCTTCAATGAGGTATGGTACCTTGCAGTACAATTTCAGAGATCCATAGAAAACCCATACCACATTCTAATTTTGAAAAAAAAATTTTTGTTATGATGAGAATAATAGGAGATATGAGACAGCAACCAAACAACACAATAAAACCATGAAAGACATATGGAAGACTAAATGTCTTAATACTAGCGCTGTCTTTAGCAATTTACAGATTTCTATACAATAAGTCAGGTTCTAATTGACAAAAAAAAAAAACACATTAAGATACAAATCTTTTAAATCATAAAGAATCCCTTCACCAAGTAATTCTTTTCACATTTGATGACCTTATATGTATTAAAAACTTTAATGAAAGGGTTCACCAATGAGGAATAAACTGAAACGAACCACCACCTGAATGCATGTATTCTGTTTTTGACCTTTGCTACTTTTGTTACATTTAAATAATAAATAAAAATACAAAGTCTTCCTTTAGTGTACAAGATAGCCTTACTATCTTTTTCAAAAGTAAACCATGTAATTATTTGGTAAACAATCTCACACACTAACTATTTATAACAATGAAAAATCACACACTAACTATTTATAACAATAAAAACACAAAAACAAAACAAAACATTTCAAAACTTGTACAAATTGGACACTTAAAAAATGTATATTGGACTATGTATACAGATTCAAATCTTTTCAGACTTTTTCCTTCTTTTTAAGAGATAAAAAGCTTATAAGGGAAATTTTAAAAACAGTTAAAGCAAGATTAAAGTTCTATCAAATGAAATCTTTTAAAATCTTTATAATGAAAAGTAACTTACTTTATAAAAGTATCAGGATTTTTTTTTAAAAGTTGAATTACCACTGCCTTCCAAATGCTGCAGGCAACAATCAATATTCACATATTATTTCAATTTAACTCCATGTAAATAGTTAACATGTGGTTGGTAAAAATAAAGCGTAAAATTTTAAATCACCGAGCTCTACAATTGTGAATAAATTATCGATCAATACACAGGTTCAAATGACATATCTTCCGTAGGGCAGTATCCGGTTTTCCATTTTTCATTAGAGAAACTGCAATATGTTGCGCAGACCGAAATAATTGAAAATAAAAGATATACTGCTCATTCGTTTTGTAAATGTAACAATTTAATTATTGCCTTGTTTATTGTGGATACATTGTCATGAAAATCAATAGGTAATTATGAATCATATCTCCCTCTGAAGGTTAGAGTAACATATTGCAGTGTGTACTCAGAACAAGTGCTTGCAAATTAACCTGCCTACAAATGGCCAACCTCAAGTGCCACTTAATGCTATTCTTTATTAACCCTTCTGTAATATTCATATGATAAAAGATCTAAAGTTCTGATTTATTGTATAGAAAACTGGAGTCTTATTAAGCCCTTAAGATCAACCATACTATGAATAAAAGGAGATGTGGGGCATACTCAATGAGAGGGACAAAAACAATAAAAAGACATCTAGAAGGTAACAGTTAGTCTTCAAGAATAAACAGGAGGGTAACAGTTAGTCTTCAACAATAGACAGGAGGGTAACAGTTAGTCTTCAACAATAGACAGGAGGGTAACAGTTAGTCTTCAACAATAGATAGGAGGGTAACAGTTAGTCTTCAACAATAGATAGGAGGGTAACAGTTAGTCTTCAACAATAGATAGGAGGGTAACAGTTAGTCTTCAACAATAGATAGGAGGGTAACAGTTAGTCTTCAACAATAGATAGGAGGGTAACAGTTAGTCTTCAACAATAGACAGGTGTCTACATCAACATGTCAAGCTCTAAATGTCTGGATGTTTTGGTGTCATTAGTTTAAAATCAGCAATAAGACTGTTGTAACACAGAGTTTTAAGCAGCCATTGTCACATTAAATAATAAATGTTTATGTTACCTGCATACCCCTTCTCTGGTCATCTTTAAGTATCAAAATAATTGGCTTATTTTCAAGAAAGATTCCCCTTCCTTCTAAAAATTGTCAAGAATGAAAATGTTAGAAAACCTTTTTTTCTTGCTCATTTCGCTGTTTCAGTTGTTCAAGTTTCTCTGTAACATTGTCTATTGATTCTGCATAAACAAGAATTTACAACAATATCTCATCACAAATGTTGCTATAAACATGGTGGTGAAATCATGATTAATGAATGCACAAGGAAAAGTCATTTATAATTTAATTGTAAAATCGGTGAGAAATTATTATGATCATTGTGACCTAGTTTGTCACGTAATCCCTGGATTATTTCTTACTACAATGAAACTACAAATGATTTTTGTAATCAGAAACAGCTACATCAAATCAAAGCGATATAGGAAAGTTCAAAGATTGATTTTGTGTACCTTAAAAATTACCTTTTCAACAATGAAATAAAAGAATAGTTACTTCAAATAATATTTAATAAAACAGAAAAATAAAATATGCAAACTCAATTAGGTTATTAATAATTTGAAAATCCATCCAATGTAAGGACATTCTTTACATATTTTTTAGAACAAAATGGCAGTCACCAAAGCAACTCTAACAAAAAACCACCTTGCTTTACCTTGGTTATCATACATGATCTGATTGTTTTCAACATGACATGGCTTTCAACATGATACTACATGTACTTGAAACGGGTCAAGACAACTCTTTTGGTGTTCCACCATACTTTTTTGGACAGATAGAGGGTGCTTTTATTACAAATATTTTTTTGCAGATAAAAAAGACTTTTTTTTTATTTCGTTTTTTAAGGTATACCGATATATGGGAGACAATTAAGATATCAGAAAAGATGATTTTTTTTTTTTAAATATACAATTCATAACGAAAATCACATTTGTGTATATCATTAAGAATTTAGGATCCTATTATCACATGTAGGCAACTGTAAACCAACTTAAAAAATATAATTGGGCATCCAACTAAATAAAATCGGTTCTTATTTAACTACTAAAGTTAGACGAATAGAATTTGCATACTAGTATCTCATTATAAATGGAGCAATTCAACAGATTTACCTACATTATTTATATTAAATGGTTATAACTCAGTAGTCTATTTTATAGATTTAGCCACTGGGAATTCGGTCATTGAATAATTTTAACATCCATATGTTATATTTATAATAATTACAGGTTTAAATAATGGAACTTGACGGCTTAAAATGTAGATTGTTGCAGGATGGATGAGTTTGAAAGGTCAAAAAGTTAGGAGACTGAAAAAATTGAAGATTTATGTTTTAAGAAAAACAGTTATTTTCAAATCATATAAACTTTGTTGTGGATATATTTTGAAATACTATATTCACAGATTTGATTTGATTTTATGTGTTTTTAACACCACTTTTAAGCACCGCTTTTGGACTATTTCGTGGTGGCCAGTTTTTATTGGTGGAGGAAGCCGGAGTGCCCGGAGAAAACCACGGACCTTCGATAGGAAAACTGACAATCCTAGTCAATTAAGATTGGAGTCGAGTGCACCTGCACGAGCGGGGTTCAAACTCACAACCTCAGTGTTGACTGGCTAGTGATTACAGTAGTAACTACTTAGACCACTTGGCCACCGAGGCCCCTCTTTATTCACTGTATTATGTTTATTCAGTAAAAAAGTGCTACACATTAGCAAGTCAGGTTAATATTTAGAACAATTTGACTTTCAACACACTGCATGATGATCCAGTCAATTACCTCTTGCCAAAATTATAATTATTTTTTCAATCATTGTATTGCTCCAACTTTTAACAGGTTTGGTTACCCTTTGTCCTCGGGTGACCAGGTTTTCTTTTAAATTCTTTACATTATCAAGGTTTAGGGTTACAGGATTAATATGTATTAATACTAATTGTCATCCCCTTTTTTTTTTGTTATTTAATGTTATTCAGGGTTATATCTGGTCTATATACCAGCTTTGATAAGTGTTAGGTACTAATATAAATTTCCACTTCGTACTATGAACATCAAAATTATTTATTTTGTTAAAATATTTCCTTTCTCTATTGTAACTGTATACGTATACCTAACAACAAAATTATTTTATTTACCTGTGTTTAAAGTTATTGCAAATGGCTGATATTTTGTTCGAGCATATTGTTTTTCTTAAATTATTTAACATTTCATACCGATATAACATGTTACTTTTATTATTCTTCCCTTAGTTTATTTATTTTGAATTTACATTGTATCATAGGTCAAATTTATTTGTTCAGTGTATGTTCAATGGTGTTTCTATGTCCTTTGATTGAGTTAAGCTATTTCAGTTGATATTTTATAGTGTGTCTTTCTATGTTGTGATGTTACACTATTGTTTCAGAAAAAGGGTGAAGGTTTGGTACCATTAAAACGTTTAAACCCGCTGCATTTGTTTGCACCTGTCCTAAGTCAGGAATCTGATGTTCAGTAGTTGTCGTTTGTTGATGTGGTTCTTAAGTGTTTCTCGTTTCTCGTTTTATATAGATTAGACCGTTGGTTTTCCCATTTGAATGGTTTTACACTAGTAATTTTGGGGCCCTTTATAGCTTACTGTTCGGTGTGAGCCTAGGCTCCGTGTTGAAGACCGACTTTGACCTATAATGGTTTACATTTACAAATTTTGACTTGGATGGAAGTTGTCTCATTGGCACTCATACCCATCTTCTTATATCTATTGAAAGTTTAATTATGAATTTGGTGATGTTTAAGGGTTGTACAAGAGATATTTACCAATTTTCTATTGTATAGGAAGGCTTTTTCACCAGATATGACTTAACAACATTTTTAACTGGAGCAAAACACTCATTGTCACTAGTGGACAAACAACTGCTGATACTATGGAGCACACAAGTTCATCCTTGATTTTTTATGATGTTCGAATGATGCTCAAACTTTAGTTTATCTGAGTAGTGTTTTATGACTGCTGTTTGTTTTTTCATTATTTTACTATGACTGAGCAAGGTGTTGTCTGTTTTTTTGATTGCCTATTTGGTACCTTATTTCCCTTTTATACAAAGTCATAAATACTTTATTGCAATACAAACTAGAGGCTCTAAAGAGCCTGTGTCGCTCACCTTGGTCTATGTGCATATTAAACAAAGGACACAGATGGATTCATGACAAAATTGTGTTTTGGTGATGGTGATGTGTTTGTAGATCTTACTTTACTGATCATTCTTGCTGCTTACAATTATCTCTATCTATAATGAACTTGGCCCAGTAGTTACAGTGGAAAATATTTTGTAAAAGTTTACAATAAAATGCTCCGCAGGGCGCAGCTTGATACGACCGCAGAGGTCGAACCCTGAACAGTTGGGACAGTTGGGGCAAGTATGGACACAACATTCAAGCTTGATACAGCTCTGAATTTGGATTGTGATTAAATATTTGACACAGCATAGGTTTCTGACACAGAATGAATGTGGTCTAAGAACTTAAAAATTTTAAATTGGACATTCACCTATTATGGTCCAATATCCAAAATCTAAATACATGGTTAGATTCAGCATATCAAAGAACCCCAAGAGTTCAATTTTTGATGAAATCAAACAAAGTTTAATTTTGGATCCTTCTGACCTCAATGTGGACAAAGTTGATAACGGGGCCCAAAAATCAAAAATCTAAATACATGGTTAGATTCAGCATATCAAAGAACCCCATATATTCAATTTTTGTTGAAATCAAACTTATTTCTTGCTATTGCGCAATACTGTACAATTGACAATTTCTTGCTATTGCGCAATATTGTGCTATTGGATATTTCTTGCTATTGCACAATACTGTGCAATTGAAGATTTCTTGCTATTGCGCAATACTGTGCAATTGAAAATTTCTTGCTATTGCACAATACTTATTATATAATAATTTACACATCCTATATGGTGTGTATCTCCTGCCATATCATTATTATTTGCTTTTAAATATAAATCAGAAATAACCAACTTAAAATGGAAAATTTTAAAGAAAAAAAAAAGGAAAAAAATCCCCCAAATTTTTGAACCCCTTATGATTCATCACCCCAAACTCAATCCCAGCCTTCCTTTGAGGTATGGTACCTTGCAGTACAATTTCAGAGAGATCCATACACTTGAACACAAGGTATTGTCTGGAAACTAGAAAATGCTTATTTTGGCCCCTTTTGGCCCTAATTCCTAAACGTTTCGGGCAATTACCCCAAACTCAATTCCAGCTTTCCTTTGTGATATGGAACCTTGTAGTACAATTTCAGAAAGATCCATACACTTACACACAAGTTATTGTCCTGAAACTAGAAAATGCTTATTTTTGCCCTTTTGGCCCCTAATTCCTCAAATTTTGAGGCAATTACCCCAAAATCAATCCCAGCCTTCCTTTGTGATATGGAACCTTGTGGTACAATGTCAGAGAGATCCATACACTTACACACAAGTTATTGTCTAGAAGTTACAAAATGCTTATTTTGGCCCCTTTTGGCCCCTAATTCCTAAACGTTTCAGACAATTACCCCAAACTCAATTCCAGCTTTCCTTTGTGATATGGAACCTTGTAGTACAATTTCAGAAAGATCCATACACTTACACACAAGTTATTGTCCTGAAACTAGAAAAATGCTTGTTTTTTGGCCCCTAATTCCTCAAATTTTGAGGCAACTACCCCCAAAATCAATCCCAGCCTTCCCTTTGTGATATGGAACCTTGTGGTACAATGTCAGAGAGATCCATACACTTACATACAAGTTATTGTCTAGAAGTTACAAAAATGCTTATTTTTGGCCCCTTTTTGGCCCCTAATTCCTAAACGTTTCGGGCAATTACCCCCAAACTCAATTCCAGCTTTCCCTTTGTGATATGGAACCTTGTAGTACAATTTCAGAAAGATCCATACACTTACACACAAGTTATTGTCCTGAAACTAGAAAAATGCTTATTTTTTGCCCCTTTTTTGGCCCCTAATTCCTCAAATTTTGAGGCAATTACCCCCAAAATCAATCCCAGCCTTCCCTTTGTGATATGGAACCTTGTGGTACAATGTCAGAGAGATCCATACACTTACACACAAGTTATTGTCTAGAAGTTACAAAAATGCTTATTTTTGGCCCCTTTTTGCCCCTTATTCCTAAACGTTTCAGACAATTACCCCCAAACTCAATTCCAGCTTTCCCTTTGTGATATGGAACCTTGTAGTACAATTTCAGAAAGATCCATACACTTACACACAAGTTATTGTCCTGAAACTAGAAAATGCTTATTTTTTGCCCCTTTTTTGGCCCCTAATTCCTCAAATTTTGAGGCAATTACCCCCAATATGAATCCCAGCCTTCCCTTTGTGATATGGAACCTTGTGGCACAATGTCAGAGAGATCCATACACTTACACACAGGTTATTGTCTGGAAGTTACAAAAATGCTTATTTTTGGCCCCTTTTTGGCCCCTAATTCCTTAACTATTGGTACCATAACCCCCAAAATCAATCCCAACCTTCCTTTTGTGGTATTGAACCTTATGGTAAAATTTCATAGAGATCCATTCACTTAAACTAAAGTTGGAGTGCGAAAACCAATGTGTCTTCGGACGACGACGACGCCAACGTCATACCAATATACGACCGCGGTCGTATAAAAATTTACAAAATTTATGAAAATTGTAAAAAATTTACTATACAGGGCAATAACTCCTTAAGGGGTCAATTGACAATTTTGGTCATGTTGACTTATTTGTAGATCTTACTTTGCTGTACATTATTGCTGTTTACAGTTTATCTCTATCTATAATAATATTCAAGATAATAACCAAAAGCTGCAAAATTTTCTTAAAATTACCAATTCAGGGGCAGCAACCCAACAACATGTTGCCTGATTAGTCTGAAAATTTCAGGGCAGATAGATCTTGACCTAATGAAGTTTTATCCTTGTCAGATTTGCTCTAATTTTTTTGGTTTCAGAGATATTAGCCAAAAACTGCATTTTACCCTATGTACTATTTTTTAGCCATGTCAGATAGATCTTGACCTAATGAAGCCATCTTGGCCATGTCGCCAGTGAGGCGGGTCATCGGACATATTTTTTAAACTAGATACCCTAATGATGATTGTGGACAAGTTTGGTTAAATTTGTCTTTGTAGTTTCACAGGAGAAGATTTTTGTAAAAGATTACAAAAATTTACGAAAAATGGTTAAAAACTGACTATAAAAGGCAATAACTCCTTAAGGGGGTCAACTGACCATTTTGGTCAAGTTGACTTATTTGTAAATCTTACTTTGCTGTACATTATTGCTGTTTACAGTTTATCTCTATCTATAATAATATTCAAGATAATAACCAAAAGCTGCAAAATTTTCTTAAAATTACCAATTCAGGGGCAGCAACCCAACAATGTGTTGCCTGATTGGTCTGAAAATTTCAGGGCAGATAGATCTTGACCTAATGAACAGTTTTATCCTCGTCAGATTTGCTCTAAATGCTTTGGTTTCAGAGATATAAGCCAAAATCTACATTTTACCCCTACGTTCTATTTTTAGCCATGGTGGCCATCTTGGTTGGTTGGCCGGGTCACCGGACACATATTTTAAACTAAATAGCCCAATGATGATTGTGGCCAAGTTTGGTTAAATTTGGCCAAGTAGTTTCAGAGGAGGAGATTTTTGTAAAAGTTAATGGACGACGGACGATGGACGACGACGGACGGCAAGTGATGAGAAAAGCTCACTTGGCCCTTTGGGCCAGGTGAGCTAAAAATTGGTAAAAAATACAAGTAATGCATTAAATTGATTGATGGTCTAAAAGACTCCTACTTATACAAGAACTGCCTTTGATGTCTTGTGATAGCATTCTCCACTCAATTGCAAACAAAGAGTCCTCAATTGGATCACAGATTTAGTTGGTCAAATGAACAATTAAAATCTTGCATTTGCTGCCTCTCTAAGCTTGTTGTATTTGAGAATGAGTGAAAAGATTGGTCAGCTTGGCAGTTAGAGTAATGTGTCAGAGTAGCATCAAACATATTCATTGTGAGCTACCATGTTAAAGACCGGGGCTAGGGTATAAAAGGGAGACAATCCATGAAAATATGGATATATTCAAATTTATGACAGGGTTTAGGTCTATGGAACATTTTTTAATATTTCTAATTCATTACTTACTTTTTTTTACTACAAAAAAAAGTACAGAGGTGGGAACATAAACAAGACCACCCATATCCAAATAGGCTTAATTGCTGTAGGGGTGTAAAATTTTCTAGGTAATCCCCAGTCTTTAAACCATGTCAGTATAGTACAATGCAGGAATCTTATACTAAATCATCTCATATCATATCAAAATGTTCCCAACATAAATATCTCTAAAAGATCACCTACTGGACATTTATAATCTATCCATCCATTAGCTTACTATACATTATGGATGTTGCTCATTGTTGAAGGTTGTACAGTGTCCTATAGTTGTTTACATTCTCACCCTTTGGTCTCATGTTGATAGTGGTCTAATTGACAATCACACCACATCAACCCATCCTTATTTCATATTGTAGTCTGCACTTAAATATGCAATTACATTTCACATGGTAAAATCAGACATACTTTATTAGTCAGACATATAGGAAAAAATCTTTTCCAAATTATCATAACCAGAATACTCACTGGCATTTATGCCTAATAAAACAAAATAACTTGAAGTCGAACTGTTCTCTAGAGCTAGCAGAAATTTGATTAAATTTTCAATTACTTTCAAGTTGAGAATACATTGGTATAATGAATTCTCAATTTTGTTGTACTTTTTTCAACTTTGTCAACAGTTTTGTCATGTTCTAAAAATATCTTTTTCATCCAATTTGCTAGATTATTTAACCATCACTTTATCACAAGTTGCAATATGATCATGTCTACATTCATAAGCATTCCTTCTATTTTTTAAAAATGCCAAAAAAGGAAAAAAGAACTCGTATCTTAATTATAAGAGAATATTTTAACAACAGAATTTGACTTAATTAAGAACAAGTTGCATTATTTTTTCTTGAACATGCAAAGATAATTTAAAAAGAAGCAGACTTACTTCTGAGGAAAAAACAGCCATTCATCTTTATATCAAATGTATATATATAATATATAAATATATATTCAAATGTAGTTACTTCCCTTTAACAATTACATTTCATATTTTGTTATTATCACAAAAATCTACTGTAGAAATTTAAACTTCTCGTCTTTTCTTCAACCTCTACGTTTTTCAACCTATTACAATACCTTATTCATGCTCTTCAAAACAAACTGATAGGGACAGTTGTCAATTAAAGGATGACTCTTTCAGAATAACACAAAAGTTTAAATGTCTGCCCTAATTCTACTATAGCCTTAATGTGACATCCTTTTAAATTTCTGTTAAACTTTTTTTAAGTGAATTCATTATAACAGTCTATTTCAAATGGGGTTAAACATAATTTTGATTGATCTAAATTGACTAAAAATGTGGTTGGATTAAATAGATTTTTTTAAAATTTTAACATAATAAGCAAGATTTATCTGAATCTGAAATAATTATTCTCTTAAATAACACTGAATGCTTTATTTTGCTCTTGTTAAGATTATCAAGATTGGTTGATTAATAAATGGTGTTTTAACACAGTTTTTTGTTGGTGGAGACATCTGGAGTCCCTGGAGAGAATGGAACATCAGTAGGAAAACTGGCAATCATAGTCAATTAAATTTGGTGGAGACATCTAGAGTCCCTGGAGAGAATGGAACATCAGTAGGAAAACTGGCAATCATAGTCAATTAAATTTGGTGGAGACATCTAGAGTCCCTGGAGAGAATGGAACATCAGTAGGAAAACTGGAAATCATAGTCAATTAAAATTGGAGTAGAACACACCTTGCTATGAGGGAGGGGGAGGGGGGTTCAAACGTAATACCTCAGTGTTGACAGGCTAAAGATCACTGTAGATGAACTACTTAGACCACTTGACCACTGAAGCCAAGATTGTTTGGAAAATAAACACACAAATTCCAAACAATTTCTATATTTGTATATAGTATTCAAACACACAATTTATGAATGGTATGCTTCACTCATGGAACAGAGTCACGATATGTGAATTAACCACTTATTTAGAAAGTACATTAATTCAAATGACAACAGCTTAACAATGTAATTTGACAAAATTACCATACCTCGCCTGAAGAATATAAAGATTAAATCTAGTATTTTGATCATAATATACAATTCTATTTTTATTTTTACAAAAGTTCACAATGACACAAATATTATATATCTTTAAAATCAAATCTGAATATCTGTGACTTTACATCAAAAGAAGGGTTTTTAGTTTATATAACTTCAACAAGCAATTAATAGATATCAAATTGTTTTAGTGATTTTTCTACATTACACAAAAATTAAAGAGAATTTCACAATTTAAAAGGGAGTTGGAAGGTGGACATTTAGTAGAAAAGGGCAAAACTTTTACATTGCTCACTCAAAACTACTTTCACAGACAACATACTGGGGTATGTCAAGAGAATTCAAAGGCTTTTTCTAAAGAATTTACCTGTATGACTTACAAAATTTAAAATTTGTAAGGGTTCCGCAGAACCCTGTGCCTCGCCTATGATTTCTGCTGTGAGTGTAAAAGTGTAATGTTGACTAAAAAAGTGAGTCCATTTATCAGTAAAATACAGAATTCAAAAAAAAAATCAAACTTTTTGTTTAGATGCTATTTCATGGTCATGAAGGTTAGTTTCTGTCCAAATTTCATGACAATCCATGAAGGTTTACAAATTTATCATGTCAAAAAAGTTTAATCCGAGACTGCTTGTAAATGTTAACTGTAAAAAAACTAAGTCCATCAATCAGAAAAATACTGAAAATGAAAAAAAAATATTTTCAAAAGTTTGCTTCAGACATTATCTCTTATTCATAAAAGCTTCTGCCAAAGTTTCATAAAATTTTATGAAGGTTTGACAAAGTAATTGATGTGTAACAAACTTTAACCAAAGACTCTCTACTTGTTAACTGTAAAAAAACTAAGTCCATTTATCAGTAAAATATGGAAAAATGAAAATAATTATTTTCAAAATTTTGCTCTGGATACTGTGTTTAGGTCATAAACAAGCTTCTGTCCAAATTTCATAAAATTCCATGAAGGTTTGACAAAGTTATTGATGACTGAAATACTTTGACCTCAGATTGTATCTACTTGTATCTACTTGTTAACTGTAAAAAAACTAAGTCCATTTATCAGTAAAATGCAGAAAAATAAAACTAAATATTTTCAAAATTTTGCACTGGATACTGTCTCTTGGTCATAAACAATCTTCTGTTATTTCATAAAATTCCATGAAGGTTTGACAAAGTTACTGATGTCTAAAAAAAACTTTAAACACAGACTGAACCTTTATGTTGACGCCGTCGACAGAATCTAGGATAGTTATGTCTCGCTTTCGCAACATAAATGTCGCAGGCTCAACAATAAAAGGAGATGTGGGGGACATCAATGAAACAGCAACCCAACAACACAAAAATCGAAACAATTAGTATTGTAGTTGAAGAAAAAAAGCTTTCTGAATAACTCAAAATAGGAAATTTTGACAAGAACACAATTCTACAGAGTTCAAATTAGACAGGCTGTGCTTTTTTAGAGAAAACTTTTAAAAAAAAATCCTTTCTAAAGAATCTTATGGGAACCTAGGAGCTGTCATAGCATGTGTGGAACTTTTGACATATAGATTCTAAGATAAACAGGTGTTCAATTTGAACTTCAACCACAAAAGTGCCATTAAAAAGGGGTTTCTGACTGCCTGATATTCACCCTGACCTACCAGAGCACAGCAATCATATATGCTGTGGAATCACAGCAATGAACATTAGTCTTGCTGGCTGACCTGAACATCTATGAATTCATTTTATATGGCTAAAGTATTTTAAGAAGAGCTTATTTAACAAAGAAATATTTAAAGGGAGATTATCACAGATATGAAATTCAATTTAAATTAAGAACATTTATCTTGCAATAAAAAAAAATTAACGTTTTGCATGTGGCAGTTTTAAAAAAAAAATATCAACTCAAAATCTGATTTCCCATTAGATGTCAATGTAAACTTTTATTTTCCTTGGTGCCCATTATGATTTTCAAAATGGCATCAATGTAACAATACTTACATAACTGAGTTTCAATTTGTTTACTGGTTCTATAGAATATCTTTTCAATTTAGATCATTTTGACCCTTTGGCACATGGAGCTATACTGGAATTAAATACTTTTTAATAAACATTCCTTCATGGTTTGATTTGATTTCAATTCACTTTATCTGTCATTGAAAATAAAAATCTAAATCCATTTTTCAAAATGGATTTAAATGAAAACTAAAATCTCTGCTGTTGGCCAGTGGCAGAGTTACAGCTCACATGGGCTTTCCCAGAAAATAGGAAGAACAAAATGTTGGAATGATAAACAAAGCTAAAAGTATATGCTGTGGCTACTAGGTACACTAAGTAGAAGGGATGTAAAAAGCAAATCATTACTTACCCTTTGCCTTGCTGCCTGGTACTGGCACTGGAAAGAATCCAGGGAAACAGTTTATAGCCTCTAAATCTTCTTCATCAATCTCATCTTCATCGCTAGGTAACAGCATGTTGCTAAGGAATGATCTACTTTTGTTGTTATTTGTATTTGCAGAACTACTGAATGGTCTAATGTTGTAAGTATATTTCTCCCTAAGTTCTATTAATAGCTGAGAATCAAACGCAGCTGTAGTGTAAATACTCTGAAAAATTAAAAAAAATAGTTGAAAAATTTACACCAAAGTAGAGTTATTTCCCATCTAATTTTTCAGTCACAAGGATGAAATTGAGTTATCTCCCTTATATCAAAACTACTTATTCTTAACAAACAATTTAAATAGACTTTCCATTGAATCTTGTAAATGAAGTGCAAAGTTCTAAATGTTTTTCCTGGTATTACTTCAATTTTCCTTCATACATAGGACAAACAACTGCCATTCACTCAATTCATTTGGTCTCCAAGGGAAAATTGACTCATCTGTCAAAACTTGGATTATGACAATTAAATTCAAAGTAGAAGATACATGGTGAAGAATTTTAACAATAACTTTTTTATTTCTTGTACAAATTTTCAGCTCCGTTATTCAGTAAAATTTCACTTCCTTAATTGCATCAATTTTAAAAGAAACTAACCTTTATCAAGGAGTCACCAGTAATCATTTTACCAGACATCATATCCTGAGTTAATGATCCCATTAATGAGTAAAAGTCATCAGCACTACCGGCAGATAGTATCCTCCTGGAAACAGAATAAAATGAACACTAAAAAAATGAAATATTTTGCAATTATAGAAGATTTTGCATCAGTTATAAGATTGTTTTGCTGTGAGAAAAGTAAATTAGTTTCATTCCTATATGAAAAGTATTTATATATATGCATTGACAAAAAAATATGCATGAAAGTCCGAAGAACTGCAGTGGCTTTATAAATAACAGTTGTCAACAGATGTTCATTTAAAGCATGATCTTAATCAATTTTTCTTTATAACAACTGAAAATTGTAAAGGAAACATTTCAAATTAGATATGACCTCACTAGGTTGATGTTCAAAGTGGAAACTCTTCCCATTGGTTTTCTGGTGTTTAAAAAAATATATATGAATTTCTACCTGCAGGCAATTACCTCCCTTAAAATGGTCACTCTGGAAACAACATTTTTTACTTTGGAAAAATTTCAAATAAATTACAAGGATATCAATTTTGAAATAATTGTGAAAAAAAAATGTGGTAGTTTCCAGGTCATGACCCTTTTGTGTGTTATATATGCTGCTTTAACAATTTGATTATTAATGGACTAACACTTCCTGTTACGATTCATACTCAATTAAATGCTTAAGAAATAATATACAGTACTGAACTTTATTGTCTTTTGTATGGAAAATATAGATGAATATTGATTGTACATTTTGCTTTAGTTGTCCATTTCTTAGAACAATAACTTATGGTATGCATTGGAAGTGTCCATATTGATTAGCTTATACATTCATTTTATATAATTATCTTTACAATGTAATCTTCATGAATCAACTTAGTTATATATACAGCACATGAACAAAAATCTCTCCTTCTTCAATGTCTTTCCAAGGATTTATAAAAAATACTGATGTTATTTTTAATCCAATTTTGCAAAGTTTTCACTATTAAATATAGAACTGCCTAATTGTTTTGATATTCAGGTGCAGGTTATAGAGTTCTAAAAATTTCATAAAAATTTGAAATACATATACTTTGCCTTAAAAAGTTTCAATTATATGTAACCAACTAAGGGCTGTTCCATTAAAACATACATGGTACCCAGGGAAGGCACTTTAAAAATAGGGTAACCACCTATAGAGGCAAATTCAAATTTCACTTACATTTCCACTATGCAAAAACATAGATGACACTCATCCATAGTTGAGGATTGGAAGTGCCTTCCCTGGGTCCCATGTATGTTTTTATGGAACAGCCCTAAATATAATGAATGTAAATTAAATGAAGGGTTTCAGTCTTCCAGAATAAGTTGCTAACAGTAATACTACCGGTAACCGACTGCAAGCATGATGCCGAACTTACCTAGATAGTTTGCCCCATATTGCCAGGCCAGTTCTGAGTAAAATTTCTGATCCTTCTAACAGTAATGAGTCCCACACCCTGAGTACAATTTCCTTTGGAAGACAAGTAGCAAACATGGTCAAAAACCATTGCATAGTGAAAACATTGGTAAGAGGAGGCTCATAACAGGCACCTACAAAAAAAAAATACAAATATATAATATAATGTAGTAAAATGCATTTAATCAAACAAAAACAAAACTTCAAGGTTATTATTTGCATCTTAGAGTTAAACATGGTATTATTAACATATATTATATTATTTTCACATTAAGTTTTTTTCACTGTCTTCATAAAACATCAATTATTGCCAAATTTACAACTCACATTTTACTGTATATAAAGAGAAAAATTCTACATATCACAGTTCAAAGAAAAAACTTAAACTTGATCAGTATTATTTTCTAAAATCAGAATTTGTTTTTTCATTTTGTCATTACAATACATTAAATAGAAAATCACTATGAAATCTTACACCTTCTAAAATCCCTAAAGATAATGAAAACATTACTTTTCTAAAACATACATTTTGGTAGCTAAGGGTTAAGATCTGGTCTAAATTTATATTAACCATATCTCTTTTTTATTTTTGTTGAAGATTATGTATTATCTGTATGTTTTACATCTTCGCTAACCAAGGGTTACAATCCGGTCTATTACATAAAATACAGAGTCTTCAACAAAAATAAAAAGATATGGTTAGAGCTATTTTCCTAATGCTTGTAGTTAAAAGGTTTCATTGACTTGCTTGCTTTGTTTGTATAAATGTTTGCCCAAGCATTGTAATTATGATTGACATCTGCAATCAATAGATAGGTGGGGCTTCAGCTTGTATACATTGTACTTCAATGTTATTGGATGTTAAGTATAATGCAGAGTATAATGTATACAAGCTGAAGCCCCGCCTATCTATTGATTGCAGATGTCAATCTTAATTACAATGCTTGAGCAAACATTTATACAAACAAAGCAAGCAAGTCAACCAAACCTTTAAACTACAAGCATTAGGAAAATAGCTCTAAAATAAAAATAAAAGATTATTAATGAGGTCAAAAATAAGAATGCAAGATTTTCTGGGGATAAATTGAAGAAATATGACCTATTTTACCAAAACATTTTAGATTCAGAGTATATCTCTATATCATATCATCCTTAAACTGTCTACTTCATTAGTTTATTAGACCAAAAATATACCAGTAGTATTATCTTGAGCAGCATTCTGTAACATGTCTAGATGACGTGACAACTTAGGATAGGTAATCCTCAGCAGATCTCTGAACACTGCCATGTCTACAGACAACGCTCGCAGGTTGTTGACATAATAACTCTCAGGCAAAACATGGTCTATGATGTAGATCATCACCTGAAAAATACACACAAATTTAATTAAGCTAATAAATAATAGTTTTCAGTACTCAATCAGAAATAAATGTTAGTAAGTATTAAAGTAGGAGGTGTTCATTAGCAATATATGGTTAAGATTGTGAGAAAATTTCAATAAATTGTCTTAAGGGGTTAAGGAGTTGTAGATACACAGTGGGTCCCCTGATAAAAAATAAAATAGGAAGTGCACAAAAGACTTAAATGGTTAAGATCGTGAGAAAGTTTCAATAAATTGTAATAAAGGGTTTAGGTGGAGTTGCAGATTCAAAATAGATACCATTCAAAATAAAGCCATGGCAAAGTCCATTATATAACAAAGTTTCTCAATAAGTTTTTTTTTACATCCTGTATTTTAAGCATTTCAATATACTTTATATCATGCTGCCAATAAATTTAAATAATTCAGTTTTCTAATGAACAGTTTTCTAAAAAACTGACATGATACTCAACATTCTGTAACCTTTATGCATCACTATGTGTAGTTAAACACCACTTTCAATTAATTTCCTTATGGGACAATTGGGACATATTACTTGACTTCACATTCAACTTCATTACATTTTACCTAAACAACTGTAGAGTTGTTATGCATTCGTTGTAGAGAACAAAGCAAATTGCTATTAATTATTGATATGACCAGTCAGAAAAATACACAAACTTGATTAATTTGAATAGCTCATAATTGCACTTTAATGGCTAATAATTGTATCTTTTTAGTTGATTTGTTTTTTGTTTTTTTAGGTCGCATTCTGCAGTTTATTTATGTAATATTGGCAGTTATAAACTTATCCCTGCCAGTAATCTCTGTAAAATAAACCACAAGTTGAATTACTGCATTAGCTAAGCATGTCTAGACTTTCATAAGCCACAGGAAACATTGGACTTAATGTTTTGTATGCTATAACAGTTATAATTATAAAAAGATCACAGAAATTTATCGAGACTTAGTATAAATGTGTTTTTTTATAACAAACCAAGAAATCAGAAATGTGTAATGATAAAATCCATAGTTTGGAATATTTAACAAGTATGATATCAAGAGAATCAGAAATAATATCCAAAATAAGTCTGGGATTTCATAGGTTAACTATAATTAAAGACTCCATTATTAATGCAAGTATACAAGAAAAATTAAGCTTGGCAGGGTATGCGGAACCAATTATAATGACAAGATTTCTTATATTAAAATCAATACACTTAATGCAACAGTACAAAGACATAAAGTTCCGGTATATGAATACAGAGAAATTTAGGGTAGTCATTAGAATCGCCAAAAATAGTCATCAAGGGTTTATCTAAATCCCTGAGCCAGATCTACAATGGGCAACACCAAAAGCCATGCAAGTGGAAAATAAGGCAAAAAGAAAAAAAAATCTTATTGCCTATCACACAAATGCATCAATATTTGACAACAGATAAGACATTGAGAGTTTTCTCTTATTCAATGTTTGTGAAAACTATAGTAGATAGAGACAAGACTACAGCCTGTAATGTTTGAATTTCAAATTTTGACCAAGTCTCTTTTTAAATTTCCATACCAACACCTACCTTCAGTGCATCATCTTCCCTTCTCTCAGTGACATCTAATAACAATGCTGCAATAACATTAAAACCCTGACAATAACCGATGGATTTATTCCAACGAGCAAAGCCCAGTAAGACACGCTTCAATGATGCTCTGTCTTCTTCATTTTCATGACCACTGAAACCACTGCAGCCGGTTCTGTGTAAATCCTGAAAAAAATATTGAAACTTTATTCAACGAAGGTGTTGCATCACCATGATATTAAAGTTTTAGTTTATCACCAGCATTCCTTCCTGTTACTCTTTTATTGTACTGAATCTTAATGGAAGTGGTACTACAAAATGTACTATTATTTTGTATTGATGTAATGTTCTCGTGTTGATTTGAGACTTTTCCTGCATTATGAGCAAAGTATTTGGTAAAAAAACAAGTGTGACACTGTTGTGCTTCTCAAAAACGGAATACAACTCAAGCTGAACTAATCAATTACAAGATGATTCATTAACACCTATGGCTTGGAGTTCTCTATGACAAGGTAAATTAATACCATCAGAGTACTGTATGTCATGAAACATTAGAAACTTGGTAAAAAAAAATAACAAATTGCTTCGCCGAGCGCAGCAGGATGCGACTGCAGTGGTCCAACCCTGAACAGCTGGGGCAAAAATGGACACAATATTCGCGCTTGATACAGGTCTGAATTTGGATTGTAATTAAATATTTGACACATAATAGGTTTCTGACACAGAATAACTGTAGTCAAAGAACTTAGAATTGGGTTATATGATTTGAATTTATATTCAATTTTTTGCTTTTGTGCAATACACTATGCTGTTGCGAATTGATTAAAAAAAAAATGTTTACCCCCGCGCCCTTTTTTTTTTTTTTTTTAGCAAAAAATAAAAATATTTGAAGAAATTTTCTTTTTGATTTCTGAAATCTTCAGGAGAAAAAATTGTCCCCCTCCCCCAAATTTTTTTACCCTCCCCTTTTTCCAATAAAAAATTCTTTCACTCAAGATATGGTCATAATCTCAATTCAAATTTCCAAAGGAGTTTGCAACCATAAAAACCCATTTAAATACATCGTAAAAGTATTAAAATAGAAAATGACATACACAATCATGGCTAAAATTAATATACCTTCATCAGCATTTAATAGTAACTTCTAAAAATAAATTGACAGCTAATCACCTCAAGACAATACAACATTTCTTTATAACAAAACCATTGAAGGGAGGTAACTCTTAATGCAAAATAAACTGTTAACACAGAGATATGTCTCACCTATTTGTTATTTTGATAATGCAAATGTTGAAATTAAAATAACAATACTTTAACATGTAAGTTATGCAAATATTCAAAGTCAATGAACCATGACTGAGGGTACAGGGCTAAACAATCTCCATGGAAATGAGATGTGCCAATGCTAATACAACTGCAAACCAAATACCATTGACTTTTCATAAGTCGTTCCCTTTAAACAAACCTAAACACAAACATTAACTTGTAAACTATGTAAAAGTTTCAAAGTCAATGAACCATAATAAGGGGGTGGGGTTATATAATCTCTATGGAAATGAAACTTGCAAATGCCAATACATTTGCATACCAAATATCATTGACTTAACATTAGTGGTTCATCTTAAACTGACCTAATCACAAACTAATACATGCAAACTAAGCAAAAGTTTCAAAGTCAATAGACCATGACTGAGGGGTAAGAACCAAATATTCTCCATGGAAATAAGATGTGCTAATGCTTCTACAACTGCATACCAATTATCATTGACCTACCACTAACGGTTCCCCTTAAACTGACCTAATCACAAACTAATACATATAAACTAAGCAAAAGTTTTAAAGTCAATAGACCATGACTGAGGGGGCGGGGCCAAATAATCTCCATGGAAATGAGATATGCCAATGCTTATACAACTGCATACCAAATATAATTGACCTTCCACTAGTGGTTCCCCATAAACTGACCTAATCACAAACTAATACATGTAAACTAAGCACAGTTTCAAAGTCAATAGACCTTGACTGAGGGGTGGGGCCAAATAATCTCCATGGTAATGAGATGTGCCAATGCTAATACAACTGCATACCAAATATCATTGACCTACCACTAGTGGTTCACCATGAACTAGACCTAATCACAAACTAATACATTGTTGACGCCGACGACGCCAGAAACATGCATACCTATGTCTCGCTTTTTGACTCCGTCAAGGAGAGACAAAAAAAACAAACAAATGATATTGATTACAAAATAAACAAATTTATTACCACTGAACCCTTTGATATACACTATTATTATATTATATATACTTCCATCACAGTATTTGATGTTTCTAGAAACAGCTAAAAAATAATTCATACTAGAACTAGCAGACAACTTTACTTAATTTAAAAGCAATGTAAGGGAGGTAATTCAAATATAACATTGTATTTATTATCCTTTAAATTTAATGTTGATTAAATCAAACAAAACAAATTTTATAGGCTTAGGACCAAAATTTGGACCAATTAGAAAATGGGACCAACAACCAAATACACAGTTAAATTCAGCATATGAAAAAAATTGTAATACTAATAGCATGAAAAATTGTAATACTTATAGCAAGAAGTCCCAACATAAAGAATCAAAGCTTTCTCAAAATCAATAAAGAGCAGTAATCCAAAAATAATGTTCTCTTCTATATACTGCAAAATATCATGAATCAATCGAATGCTATCCCTTATATAATGCTTAATGGTCCAATAACTATTTCATAAAGATCCAAAGACCAATACTTAAGTAATTGTCCATTAACCAGGAAACCCTTGTTTTCCCCTTTTGCCCCTAATTCCTTAACGGTTTGAGCCGTAACCCCCCAAAGCCAATCCTTACCATCCCTTTGTGGAATGGAAACTTGTGGTACAATTTCAGAGAGATCCATAACCTGCTCCACAAGTTATTGTCTGGAAACTAGAAAATGCTTATTTGGGCCCCTTTTTGGCCCCTAATTCCTAAACTGTTGGGACCATAACCCCCCAAAATCAATCCCAACCTTCCTTTTGTGGTTTCAAACTTTGTGTTTAAATTTCATAGATTTCTATTTACTTATACTAAAGTTATTTTCCGGAAACCAAATGTCTTTGAACACCGCTGAAGCCGACAATGACGACGAGGACGTGATACCAATATACAACCGCAAAATTTTTTGCGGTCGTATAAAAAAAAAAAAAACCCTAAACAAGTCATTAAATGTGACAAAATGATAATTAAAGCTATTTCTTTTGATTAATAAAAATATTTCTGTCTACTTCTTTAGGCTATACAATACTAATTTACAAATTTCCATGACTTTGCAAAAGTTTTGTTTTCCCTAAAATAATATTTTATATTGAGTATTTTCTTTGAATGTTCTATTGTATAACTCATAATCTACTGTAGTCATAAGAGTATTTAGAAAAAAAGGAATTTGCTTTTTACAATTAGATTTTTCCATTTTTCATAATTGCCAATAATATTTTTCCTGCAGTGACATAAACCTTTTTAAGATAATTGACTGTTTTTGCACTGTTTGATCTTAACTGTTGTTCTCATTAAGATATTGAATTGCAGGAAAACATTAATTTAATGAGACATTAAAACAATTGTCAACATTGTAAATGGTTTTAAGGCTCTATGCCATATAAACCTTCGTCATAGATTTCTACTAGAAATTGTATAAATGAATGAACGATTTATAGAGCTACTCCCACCTGCGACACAAAAACAGTATGACGGAATTATCGACAATCCTTAGGATAAATTTGTCTAGAGGTTTCCGTGTAGAATAATCAGCCGTGTATTGTTCTGTCAAATCTTTAGAAAAATCTAACAAGATTTTATCTAACAAGATAGTCTATGATATTAATTATCACAAAAAATATGTCAAGATTTAATTTATCATTATGGGATGGGGAAATTATTTCTTTTAACTATCACATGATTTAACGATAAAATATGGTCTTAATGGATGGTATAAATAATGTCATTACTTTCTCTGCTATAAATAATGTCATAACTTTCTCTGCTATATTTATGTTCAGAAAGATGCTGAAAATAGAAAAGGACCTAGTTATTATTTTCCATACTGTAGTACTAAAAATTAAATTTACAATTGTAGTACTTCCAATTTTCTACTTAAAAACACTTGCGATGTTAGTCTTCAGTAGAAAATCTTCTGTTAAGATGCTTAAAACTGTTTCATTCTGCTATTCAATGATGAGTGCAAACTCATGAAAATGTAGAGAAATCTTTTCAAAGGGCCGGTACAACACATATAAAAATACCAATGAAATGTCCTCATCTAATTTGAAACTACTGTGTGTGATTGTAATCACTCAATCCCACAGTAATGCTGGACATTTTCTACTGTTTGAATCTTGACTAATATATGTTCTTCTGAGCATGATTTTATGAGCATCAATTTAACATGTTTTTCCTATTCATTCAATCGTTTTTTGGGTAAGAAGTGTCTAAGAGAACAATCTGATTATCATGATTATATTAATTTTTTACGCCAATAATGAATTTTCAATGCTATCTTCATACCTGTTGTAGGAGAGTAAAATCTATTGCACAAACATGGCATATTAGACTACGTATTATTGCTTGATGGAAAAGATAAATCATAGACTGAAGACATTACACAGTTCCTGAACATCGTATTACTGCCTTTCAAGAGACAAATGAATATTGATGGGTTAACTGATTTATGAAATCACCTCAATCAGGTTTTACTCACAAGATCAGAAGCAACAAAGACAGTTTAGGTAGTGATTCATCAAGATGACAATGAAATCAGAACCTGTAGAATTATATTCTGTGTTATTGGTTCTAGATCATTAGCCTCTACATGATTTTTATGATTTTGAAAAATGGTTTTATTTCTTCTTAAATATTATATATAGATAAAGCATATCTAAATAAGATTTTCACAATAAAATGTTTTTGAAGTGCAATTAAATCAAGAATATTTATCAGCTTGAGTAAATCAGTGTTAAAAAGGGATACAAATATAATTCAAAGTGTAAAGATAATTATGGTAAATTGAACTAAAATATTGTCATGTTTTCGCCCCATCTGTATAATTATACTGTCACTGTGAATGATGTTAAAGATTGGTTATAATTGGAATCTGTCATACTATTCAACCCACTTAATTTATTTCTGTGGATAAGGTAGAAACCTGATATGTCAAATATAGCTGCTAGCAATAACCAATCCTTAGATCAAAAACTGATCCATAAATGTGTAAAAATCTTAATCAAAACAAAAAACTTAATATGAACTGAGATATATAAAAGGGATATTTCTCAGATTCCATGTAATAAGATAAAGCAATTTGATTGCTGAGAAGGTTTACAACATTTATGAAACAATTACATAAGCTTTGCATAAATAAGAATACAAGCAATAAAACGTGATGTAATTTCTTCAATCTATCTTCCAATATCAAAAGAAGAGTGCACTCGCTGAAATGTCTTGCCTGCTTTAATACTGACCATTGATTTTATGTTGAAAGTCTTAAAGGTTTTACAACAAGTATCACATAAACTTAACATTTTTAAAGATCCATGTCAATGAGGTCAAGGTAAGATAAATCCTGTCAAACAGACATGTACACCTTACAATTATTCCATACACCAAATATAGCAAATCTATTGCTATTAGTATTTGAAAAACAGACCAAAACAAAAAATTAACATTGACCAATAATCCATGAAAACAAGGTCAAGGTCAAATGATACCTGATAGATAGACATGAACACCTTACAATCATTCCATACACCAAATACAGTTGACCTATTGCTTATAGTACTTGAAAAACAGACCAAACACAAAAACTTAACATTGACCAATGAACCATGAAAATGAGGTCAAGGTCAGATGAAACCTGCCAGATTGATGTATATCCCTTACAATCATTTCATACACCACATATAGTTGACCTACTGCTTATAGTATCCGAGAAACGGACCTAATCACGTAACTTTAACCTTGATCACTGACTTATGAAATGAGGTCAAGGTCAGGTGAAACCTGTCTGACAGACATGTAGATGTTGCAAGGAACCCATATACCAAATATAGTAATCCTATTACTCATAATAAGTGAGAAATTCACATGACAAAAAACTATAATTAATTTCAAGCAGTTGCTGAACCAAAAAAATGAGGTCAAGGATAACGGACATATGACAAACAGAAACTTTATAACATAAGGTATCTGCAACAAGCTTTATACAAATAGTTTACAGCGGATAGTAATCCCTATATTGTCATCTGAAAACAGTCTCTTCAAATAACAGCTCATGTATCATGTTGATCTTTAACAAAATCTAATAGCCCAAACCTTTAGAGAGATCAAGTCAATCCCATAATTTCAAACTAGTAGAATTCTTTAGGTTTGACAGGCAAAAAAAAATTAGGTTTTGAAAATGAATTAGATGATGTTATATTCCATCTGATTTCTCTGGTGTGTCTGATATATGGAGCTTTACTAAACATGTAGTTTATACTAACCAATGTCATAGAACAAGCACATACAAAAGTATTTTAAGCTCTTATGAATATAATAAACTGTTAACACAGAGATATGTCTCGCCTTTTTGTACTTTTGATAATACAAAACAATCTCCATGGAAATGAGATATGCCAATGCTAATACAACTGCATACCAAATAGCACAGACTTATCATAAGTCATTCCCTTTCAACAAACTTAAACACAAACATTGACTTGTAAACTATGTAAAAGTTTCAAAGTCAATGAACCATGATGAGAGGGTGGGGCTATATAATCTCCATGGAAACGAAACTTGCAAATGCCAATAAATTTGCATACCAAATATCATTGACTTAACATTAGCGGTTCATCTTAAACTGATCTAATCACAAACTAATACATGTAAACTAAGCAAACGTTTCAGTCAATAGACCATGACTGCGGGGGTCGGACCAAATATTCTCCATGGAAATGAGATATGCCAATGCTTATACAACTGCATACAAAATATCATTTACTAACCACTAGTAGTTCACCTTAAACTAGACCTAATCACAAACTAATACATTGTTGACGCTGCTGCTGCCGCCGCCGGAAGCAGCATACCTATGTCTCGCTTTTTGACTCCGTCAAGGCGAGACAAAAATGGGGTAATTGATATATACATCAATGAAATAGCAACAAAACAACAAGACAAAAACAAAAAAGACAGAGAAATCAGCCTTCAATATTACAGATGGCCCAGAGTTGCATGTGAAAAAGCTAGATTTGATCAAAAATATGACACCAACAATAAATAAATAATAGAAAAAATTACAAACATCTGACTCTGAGCAAATATTACCACTTATAACTTTGCTAATTTGGAATAAGAGTTAGGTTTTATAATTAACATAGTTACTTTTGATCAAGCTGCATTCTTCACAAAGAACTTTTTATTTAATACCGGTAACCTTATTACAAGTTTCTGTTGCAATCAAAATTGAAACAAAATACTAAATTACTTGACTGATAGTCTCTGCTGTAAAACATTTTACTAACCTTGACAATTTGATGACCTAAATTATTGTCATCTGGATTACTCTTTTCATTGAAGACAAATCTCATTGTCTTCTGCCAATCAACTCTCTGTTCTCTTATATGATTGTCTGCCAAACTTAACCATACCTGTTAAATAATGGACAAAAATGAAATTAATATTGAGCTACAGAAAGCTGAGGCTGCTATATGGCCTAGGGTAAATGATTTCGTCTTTTACTGGTGATGTTTATTTTCTGAAAGTTAATTTCCTTTTTTCTGCAATGAATTGATTCAGGGTGTAGTGTTTACATGACATTTTTTAAGCATTGCAAGAGGCATAAAGAGTGATTCTTTTTACTTGCCTTTATTTAAGCAATGTGTGTTACATTGCTTTTGCTGGCCTGCTTAGTTGTGCTGATTACATATATATGTGTAATATGCTAGCTTGGCTTTTATCTAACTAACAATAAATCAATACCATAGCATATTACAGTCCATTGTTAATGGCATTCAAATTATTTTCATCATCATAAAATAATATAAATGTGGATGCAAATGTTATAGTGTAGATGTCCTTTGGTTTTTTGTGTTGTTGAGTTGCTGTCTCAAATGTTCTTGTCCTGAATGTGCATGTTCATCATCCTATTATTCATACCAAAATGGATGAGAAATAAATGGAGAATGTGTCCATGGGAAAAAGATGATGCCCCTGCTTGCATATAATGATATAAAGGGGCAGAACTCAAGAACAGTAAAAAGTGACGCCACCCAAATTTCGAACTTGATTTTGTGGTAATAAGCATTGTGCATAAGTTTCATAACATTTGGTTGAGGCAAACTAAAGTTAGAGAATGGAAACCAATTTTGGGATTTACGGACAGACAAGGGTGGCACTTAATGGCCCCTTCTGACGACGGCAGGGACATAAAAATAGCATAAGAATCTTTAAACTTTGAACTTTGTTACTTTTAGGTTTTTAAATTGCACTTTTTCAATGGTATTTAACCAAGATGTCCTAATAATTTTATCAGTTTAATAACTAATTTTACCAGTACTTATAGGTTCTATCCTTTTATTTTCTTACAAATCAACTAAGTTATGTATTTTCTTCACAAAACTTATTGCATTTGGGTTCCGTCAAATTCGATAAATTCAATTCCTTTTCTAAGCATGCTAAAGTAATGTACAATTTATTGAAAAGCTTCAGAAGATAAATCTATATTCCGTTTGAAATGAAAGCAACTTAGAAAAGAAGAGCTCTGACATTAAAACTAAATCCAATTTGTGTTGAATAATCAATTACAGTTAAAGAACGTAAAACGTGATGTGTAGATTTGTAAAGTCTGTCACAACAAGCAAATGAAGTAGCCTTATATTTCTCAGTCTTGTGTACTTATTTTGACCTCTGTCTCACAAATATACTTCATTAGTTCTTCACGTATTCCCTTGAGGAATAGAATAACAAATAAGGAGTAGTAATCTTATTGCAATCTATGACCAATTCAATAAGTCCAAGTCATTCTTGCATTGATAAATGGCTTGCATATAAAAGTTTTCCACATAAATTTTTGCACATACAATTCACTACTTTCCATAAACTATATATACTATTGCTGTTAAGACATTATTTTTTTTTACTATAAATCATTATTTAAAAACTTTCAAGAAAGCTTTAGCTTTTTTATATCTTCTTTATCCTACGATTTGTAAATAAAAGAAGAACGTGTTCATGGGACACATATGCCCCAACTTGTAAATATCTGTCAAATTCAGCAATTTTAGGATTTACAAAGGCAAATAACTCAAGAACGGTAAAAGTGACGCTACATAATATTCGAACTTGATCTGTGTTTGGTAAAAAAATATTGTGATCAGTTTTAGAACATTTGATTGCGGCAAAGCAAAGTTAGAGTGCAGAAACTACAAATTTGCCAATTTTATCATTTATAAAGGGACATAACTCAAGAAAGGCAAAAGTGACGCCACCCATATTCAAACTTGATCTGTTTTTGGTGGTAATAAACATTGTGCAAAAGTTTCATAACACTTGGTTGCAGGAAACTAAAGTAAGAGAACAGAAACTAATTTTAGGATGTATGGACGGATGTACAGACAGACAACGGTAAAACTTTATGCCCCCTCTGCCGTGGTTGGGGCATAAAAAATCCTTTGCTACAAATACCCTTATTCTTAAAAGGTATCAATATTCTTAGCATCGGTAAAACTTTTCGGTTCAAAAAAGCTTGAATTTGTGATTTCAAATTTGAAAGGCAACTTAGTATTCTACTTATTAGGTCTTTCCACTTTTCCGTGGAAAGACCTATTAGTTTTCTTCTTCTGATTATTATTTTTTTTTTTTTTCTTCCGCCTAATTTTTTTCCTTCGCTGTTTTTTTGTTTCGCAAGATGTCGCTTAGATATTTGGAATATGATATCGAACAGTTTATACGCTTTTGAAACTGACCCTGCTTAACCGAATACTTCCCATATAAGAGTTATCTCCCCGATCACTGTTTTTCTTGTTATTTCTAAAGCTTCGCAACCGTATAAGAAACCAACAAATTTATTTTTCCAAATTGCTCGTTATATCCTCAGGATGTTCTGTTTTATCTTGACCGAAGCCGTATAGAGATTCTATATGAGAGTTATTTCCCCTTTTGTATTTAATATAAGTGAAATGTATTTTTAACTGGAAAACCATAAGTGATAGAGGCCTAGGGCCTTTTGATTTGAGGTCCTTGGTCCATAAAAATGAAAATGAGGTCAAGGTCAAAGGTCAAGGTCATGTTCAAAATTTTGATTTTGGCTTGTTATCACTAATTTTCAGAAATCTTATAAGATATCAACAAAATATTTTACAGAATTGTTAGTTGCGATATGTCGTAACAGGTAAATTTGAGCTGAAAGCGTACAGAGACATTTAATGGGAGTTTTCTCCCCTATTATATTTAAAATTACACGTATGGTGATATAACTCATTTATCATATATAATTAAGACCTAGGGTCTTTTGATTTGAGGTCCTTGGTTTATGACCTTGAAATTGAGCTCAAGGTTATAGGTAAATTTAACATTCTAGATTTTGACCTTTGCTTTTACCACATAAGTATGCATGATAAAGCCATGGGACTTTTTGCATTAGGTTGCAAGACAGTTGAACTTGAAAAAGCCAACCGGACGTGACCTTTTGTAAACCGGAAGTAGCTATTTTTTGTATTAAATTAATGTAAAAGTATATAGAACCATATATTTTTGGAATCAGTGTCAAGTAAACTATCAAACAATACCAGAAGTGACATTTTTCAAACCTGAAGTAAAAAATTATCTCCCTATTTATATCTTTTTGTATAGAAACCATATATTTTTGGAATCAGCGTACAATAAGCTGTCATTTGACTCTGGAATTGACATTTAAAACCAAATTCTAATATTTTCATATCAAAATAGATCCTTACTGGTGGAAAGACCTTCAATTGTTTTATGAACAATTGGTTTTTAATTTTATAATTAAAATTATTCCTATTATTCACTTATAAAAACTTGACATAAGGAAAATTATATACATTGACACATACCAAGTAGTATTTTATAACGGAAAATTTTAAACAGTCACATCTCTTCTTAAATTTATCACATCAGCTAAAATCAAGCATGGTTAACTTTGGAAATTAATAGATGCATATATGGTTTGCGCAAATAAGTTGTTTTTTTTAACATTTTACTCTGCAAAATTTAAAATGGTTGTATCAGGACATCTCTGTATACCATAAACAGCATCTATGTAAAAAATTAAGAACTTCACATAAGCAAGTAACCTAAACATTAAAATATACTGCAAATTACCATCTCAAAATTTCCTAATAGCTTTTGACAGCAGACACTTTGCTTAAATTCATACTATTCAATAGAAAACATACCACCATAAGAGTCATTGATAGGAATTGTTTCCCTACCTTTTTACGAAAACTGTCTGGTATACCCATAGGTAACCTTGCCACAGCCTTCATGGCATCTTTCCACTGTTCAAAGGCACTATCTCCAGGTGGTGGTTCTATACTGAATTTCATCCTTGTGTCTATCCCTAAAAATGAAGAACAGGTTAATGAATTTAAAAACACACAAATTACAATTTAAGTTAAAGAACTGATACTCTCATCCAGACACTAGGTGAGCGAAAGATGTGAAAATGCATTACACCTCACAGCTTACCAAATTTAAAATAATTGTAAATATTCTATGTAGCCCCTCTTGTTGGAATGGATATGTACCCCATGTTGATTGAGTCCATGATATTGTTAAAGAAGCATTGCATGCAACTCTTTGAAGTGTTTGTAGCTGGCTTGAAGCAAGGCCAAATTTCTAACACTATCAGATATACCCTCTTCTTCACTGTCAGTCAATATTTCTTGCCCTTTTACCAGTAAACCTTATTGCACTTTGCAGTATATTTTTTCGAAATGTATTGTTGAATTTGTTTTTGTCCAAAATATGAAATATTTGCCACTTGACATTAGGCAAATAACAGTCAATCAATCAAATCATTTTGAACCACATGGTTGCTTAGAAATCAATTACTGAAAAACTGTGACAGAAGAAAGACAGCTATTCTAGCATGAAGAGATGTCAACATTTTAAGTGCAGCTCTGTGAAAGAAAGAGTTGAAAATGTTTTGATCAAAAACTTTAATGTACTACAATTCAAGATAGAAAAAAAGCAACAACCCCATAACATTTTGTATATGGAAGCAGCCTTGGTTTGTGAAAATAGATCATTGTTTTCAACAGAATTTTAATACAAGTTCAATCTAATGCAAAAGTGTTATTTAACAATAAAAACAAGCAAAATAGTTTTACTGTCAACATTTCAAATACCATAAGATATTTTTATTATTCTTCACCCCAATACAAGCAGCATTAAAGTGTCATTGCTTTTATGTCCATTCACATGACTGAAAACTATAAACTAAAGATCAATTGATTTCAACTCTTATCCAAGTCTGACTACAAGTATCAAAAGGCATACAAAATGTAAACAGAACTGTCAATTAAACATCTCTTCTTTTATGTTGTATCATAAAATTTCCTTGAACATTCCTGGGTTTTTCTTTGTTCATGCCAAATTGTTTTTTTTTTTTTTTTAACCTTAAAGCATTTAAAACAAGTAAAACTGTGAGCTACTGCTCAGTGATGATACCCCCGCCCAAATACTTGACGGTAAACAAGAATCTGAAAACGCATCACACAGTATACTTGACTTATGTAAACCCTGAAACCAAATTTCAGAAATCCTTGTAATGTAGTTCCTGAGAAAAATGTGACGAAAACTTTCAACTTGGATGTCGTGTGTTTAATGATGTAAGTGTTCGGTAAACAGGAAGTTGTTGAGTGATGAATCTGAAAACACATCACACGGTATAGCTGACTCATATAACCCTTGACACCAAATTTCAGAAATCCTTGTAATGTAGTTCAGGAGAAAGATGCAACAAAAAATATTTAAGGGACGGACAGACCGAAGGACGGATGGAAGGATGGATGGACAGACAGACAGAGGTAAAACAGTATACACACTTTTTTTAAAGCGGGGGTATAATTACTGTTAACATTGCATTTCTTACATTTCCAAAAAACTGGCCACAAAGACATTCTCTAAGAATCCCAAATAAAGTATTCAATAACCTACTCACTATGCTTCATTTCTTAAATTTGATCAAAAAGAAATTTATTTCATGTAAAGAAACAAAATTCCACAAGAATTACTAAATTCCCACAATTCTGTTTTGAAGGCATCTTTGCATTTCTACTTGACATTTTTTAGCATTCACATCAAAACAAGTACATGTATATGTACCGGTATGCTATAAACAAATTTATTATACTATTTTGACTTTTATTTCGTTTTACCATTGTTGAAAGACAGAAAAGTATATGCACGCTAATATCTAATTTTTTGTTTTGGTAAGGAAAACAAATAGTCAAGTTAACAAAACCACAACTTATTCAAAAGACTTCTTTCTTCTAGCAGACAAATAAAAATAAACAGATATTAATCTGAAAAGGAAAGGAGTGTTAGAAATACTTTATTTGATTGTAAGAGGAAGCAGTAGGATTTTTCAATTAAATTTTACTGCTGAAATCATGCTAGTCCAAATAACTATGATGTTATGTATTGAAGGCTTTTTTTATTTTTCTAAAAGCTTAACAAGACTTCATAATTATTTGGACTAAAATCATACATGCATTAACAAGATGAAATTAAAAAATACAAAAAAAAAAAGAAAATTTTTAAAATAAGTTTATAATTGGTTAATTGTTCCACTTATTATCTGGGAGAAGAAACAATCTTCTATGCAATTTCTAATTATCCCTGCAAGAATTCTCTGTATAATTTATTAATTAACAGTTGCTGGAGATAGTATTCATAGATAATCAGATCTAGTTTCAAAAACAGAATTTGCGTTCCAACTCCAATTATGTTCTATGCTGTCTAATTCAATATATGAAGCCATGTAATTGATTCTTTCTTAACTCAAACATCATAATAAAACGTAAATAATAAAAGAAAATTTTAACTATCTTTTACTGCAATAATTGTCAGTCAAAAACCCACTGCTCATTATAGATAAATGTAATTATTGAAATTCAATAAAGTTATTACTCTTCACCATGGAAGAGAAACAACATTCAATTTATAACTAGAATATAAGGAAATCCCTGCAGACATTTACCATTAGGCATATGTAGCAAATTTTCAAATGTCATTCATCATTTTTCATGTTCCCTCCTAAAAGGTTTAAAACATGCTATTAGTTAATTTAAAACATGTTTGTGTATTTTCACATTCTAATAGAAAAGTACTTACTGGGCTGCTAAAACAATCTCAATTTACCAAAAAAATTTGGTCAAAAATTATTTGAAAATCAATAAACAATATTGTATTTTGCAGGACCCTTTAGGAATTCTGAAATTAGTTTATCCTTTTATGCTTCATGAGCTATCATATTAGTTTGGACTTAACGGCCATATTGTAATTCAGAAATCCATAAATATATTCCTTTAGAGCAGGTTGAAGTTTATTAGATTTATGATTAAATCATTAGGTATATTCAAATAACTATCCAATTTAAACTCAAGTAATAAAATGTTGACCGATAAGTAAAGAATTTTTATGATTTTTTATAGTATAAAATTCTCCATCAACTAAACCACAAACAATCTTTGGTTTTCATACCACAATTTACTCTATAAAGGCTGGCTCTGTTTACATTATTGATGATTTACATCATATACAAGGACACAATGTGGTTCTATTGTAAATAATCAGAGAAGGCAGTACAAACAGACTGGACAAACAAATACTCATGATCAAGTATTACATCAACAAAAAATAAGGTAAAGAAAGATTACAGAAGTCTATAATGATGATAATCCTTCAACTGATTCATTAAAGAAGTAGTCATACATACTAACTTCATCCCCACTCCATGAAACAGAAAATAATTTTGCATTCAATGTTCAAAAATTTAATTCAAGTATAAATCTGGGCATTGTCATCAAAGCATAAAAAGTAGGTCTGTGATGTCCTTGACGATAAAAAAGAAGCAAAAATTCAACCTCTGAATTATGATTTGACAAACAGAAAAAGAGGAAAGAGGGTTCCCCTATCCTTTGTTTTTCTATTAAACAATATATTTGCACCCCTCTAGAACTTGCCCAGTTATATACTACTGAAAATTAACTTATTTACAATTGTATGAACCTCTACTCAAAAACATTCTTCTGGGTCCATTTAAAAAAAGATGTGTAGGCTTTCCCTTGACCCATCATAACACTGAGAAGGTACTCCCCATTGAAACTTCTACTAAAATAAACCAGTTTCATAAATAATTTGCAACCCTCTTGAACCCCAAATTATGTAAAATCCCTTCTTGAGCCCCTTTTTTCAAATTGGCATGGCCTCCCCTTACCCAGTTTAACCCAGTAGGTCCAACAACATCAGTCCAGTATTACGACAGAACAATAAATAATTTGTTTGGGATGGGGAAGGGTGCACTTATATTAAACACAGTTATGTCCCTTTTAATAACCCCATTTCAAAATATTAATGAAGTGTGAATACTTGATCATACAATTATTATTCATTCTTTTCAAAGCCCCATTCCAAATTGATTGAGCTAGAGTTCTCTTTTAGTAATTACAAAACCTTTTTCTCTTTAATAAACCCAGCCCTGTTCATTGATAATTTTCTACGTTTTCTACGTATTGCGTGCGATTTTGTCCCATGTACATTTACTCCATATCCTTTCATTTTCTACCCATTCTCTTTTGGGTCCCTCGAAGAACTCCTTAAAGGAACCCCAGGCATAAACAAAATATTCTTGTCAAGGGTTTCAGTCAATGCTCAAGTTAAAAAGTTTTTTTTTAAAGTTTTCTGGACAACAATTTGAAAAATCGAAGTTATGTAATGTTAATCATCAGCATATCTTTAACATTCTGAATAAGATGCTGAGAAAAATGTGGCGAAAATTTCATATATGTGTATGACATTTTAAAGATATGTTTTCGGCAACGAGGGAGTTACTGAGATAGTCAAAGGAACTGACAAACTGAAAATGTGAACATTTTAAAGACGTTACAGACAGCGTTCCTGTTGAACTGGGACATAATTATATACGTCCCAATTTTGGGCGAGGGTATAACATATCGACATATGTGTATATATGTCTCTGTTACCATGTATCTTGGAAAGTTACCTGAACTTTTCATCACAAGATTTGATTTATCACCCATGTGTTAACTTATTTGTAAATATTTGCATCTTATCAAACCTTTTATCAAAATTTAGTAATTATCGTTCCTTACCGAGGTTAACAAATATAAATAAAACATTCAATTTATATGCATATTTACCGAGGATGTATTTTAGGCCGTAAGCAAACATCCAAATACACAAACTATCTTCTAGATTAAGCATAAATAGTGATTATATTGATGTTAAACAGACCTAGGTCAATATTTCCAATCCTTTGAAATTCTCACGGTGACGTAAAAGTAACAAGATTTAGATGTTTTCCTCAATGGTTAATGGGTATATATCTATCATAGGCAAATAAAACCTTTAAAACGCCTTGTGAACGTGCCCGGCATAATTTGTATCGTTAACTTCATTTTCTTTTAAAATAAATAATATAAGCTTTTGGTAAACGTTCTAATTTGTGTAGTATTCAAAATTCATATATGATATAAATTAATGTGTTTTCAAGCATCAACATTTTTTTACCTATGTATGAATCTAGGCGTAAACCCTTGACAGAAGTACATTCAATAGAAAGATCAATTAAAGTCAAAAAGATTTTATAAGTGCACAAAAAGGACTATCTTAAACTAGACAGTATTATAGATAAGTCCTCTTAAAAATCTCAAAATAACTGTTTCATTTTAATATGTTTAAAAATTGATAGTAACAGATTCATAATTACAATTGCAATATCGCCATAAACTATCAGATACGTTGTGTAAGTCTCAGATTATATTAAACCACGAGCATAAATGTCTGATTGACTCAAATATTTTTTTAGTCAATTCAAAGATACTAAGTCTTAAAATTCAAATACTCACCTTTTCTTTTCGATTTCTCGGAGTGCTTTGGGGAAAGAACCTGATTAAAACTTTGGAAAATATTCATTTTCCGAATTTCATGTAAAATCCTCTTAAGAGTTTGAATGAAATAAGTAATTAAATCAGCTCTCTATTGATTATCAACTTTGATCATCGCTTGAAGTTAGTTACATGTTACTTTCAGCAGAACAAACAAAAACTCACAACAAAAATATCGGTAAAGTTATATCCCATAGATTTCCAATGGCACAACTCATTGATTTTCTCCCAAACTGTATTTCTGAATTATAATTAAAGTAATATTCCATAAAGATGTAAATACATTTCCTTTGTCACCGATTTAATCAAAGTCTGTTCAACTGTAACAATTCGGAATCAAGCCTGCAGTTTTAAAATAAATAATATCAAATGTAAATACATTTTTCGTTGTTTACTAATCAATGAAAACTCTTGTCATCAAACAGTTTTGAGGGTTTGAATATTGAACTCCTTTGTGATGGTAAAAACATCCAAATCAATATGACAACACCATTAAGAAACAACACTGTAGAATTATCCTACGAAAACCTATCTTATTCATTTACGTCAATCTGATTCCGAAAGGCCGGGTAGCATTTACCTGTTCGGAGTACTACTTAATGTCAGAGTCGACTTGAATAATGACTGATAAACTAATTATTTCGTGGGAAACAAATTCCAATAAAACTATTGGAATGACTTGAAGAGATCGTAGGAGGTGACCATTGATTAGAGTGTCTAATTTTCTAATCGATATCACAAATTCCGTTCAAGAAAAAGTGCGTCGGTGTGAGTAACCATGGTTATACATTTTGACATTTCAGAAGATTTTTATCTTCAAATACAATATTTTCAAAAGTAAAATTAGCATTACTAGAAACTGTCAACTAAGGAACCCATTCTTCGACAGGGAAAACAATAAGTTCTTCCAGCGACACAAAGGAATTTGTCCAGGCATACGTGATTAAGTTTTCTACTTTTATTAAACAATTACACTTCATAAAATATTTATGACACTCGGGTCTCGAATTCACAGTCTGTTTTCACCTAGGATAAAACTGTCAACAGCAAAAGGAATTATTAATTAGTGTGGGACATTAGTCGAAGTAATTAAATACATGCATGCAGAGACAAAAAAAAAATGTTCACGGCCACATATCCGTGTCAGAAATATATTTAGCCAAAATCAGCTTCAATTTCATAAGTTGCCTTAATGTATTCCTCTACTGACTTTACCTTCGAAAACCAAATACGTTTTTAAACTTCATCTTCAACATGGAATCAGTTTATCTGATACGTGTACTGTATCAACAGGTTTGCTAACAAAGAGATGGCAGAATCATGGGAGTTGGAGCAGACCAACTTCGTTCGATTAACTAGGTTCGAAGGTAGGTGGGAAATTTAGATGGACCGTTTGATATTTGCTCGGATTTTCTTTTTTTTTCTTTCTTTTTAATATTTTTTCTCTCTAAAATAGTCAGATGTATATCAGATCGTACAGGTATCTTATCTGATTCTCATAATTTGATTTAGTGAACAGGATACCGGTTTATGTGTTAAATCTTTCTCCATCAAGTGGATTATTCAACCCGAATTTGACCCGAGGTCTGGTATGACACAAACGTAATAAGGGACATTCTATTATATTTGTATTCTAATGCTGTTCATTGATGTATTATCTCTTTGGTCGTTTTAGTTGGTATAATATCAATTGAAGGAGTAACCATTTGATTTCTTTAGAGATAGATGGGTTGTAGCCTTAGACATAATCACGGAAGCTAAAAGATTCCGCCTTCAAAAAGAGGTACGGGCAAATTGTTTTCCTCACAGGATCAAAATCAGAAATTTATTACAACCAAATTGGAGTTCAAAAATTAGAGTTTGTATACATCCTTCCAAAGAAGATATTGATTGATTGATTGGTGGTTGCTTAACGCCGCATCAGCACAATAAGACAGTATCGCGAAGTTTTTTTTAAAAAGATGATAGACGATTTCAAATATTTTCTATTTATCGTAAAATTTCCACACCAAAGTAAGACCATGCCTTTTAGTCTAATCATATTGACTTTGAAGATGTATAACACATGATACTTGCATGTTGTAAGGTCTATCAAGTGGAAAGTTAATATATTGATGGGTTTATATATATATCAATAATTACAAATGCATCCCTTGTCATTTTCAGAAATTTTCAGAATAATCAAACTGTCATACATGCAGAGTTTAGCTCCGAAAAAATATTCATGAAAACATTTCCTCAAGAATGTGAATATACTAAGAACGGACTTGGGGAGTTGGTATCTTGTTATTATATAGTATTAGCTGAACTTATCAGCAATTGTTTTGCGATAATATTTCCTGTTTTTGTCTGATTAGTTAAGCTGTCCCTTTTTTTTTCTACTGCTTACATCTCGTGCAAATTTTGAAAAGACAAATTGACACAAGGAGATCCTAAAAAGAAGACGCCTTGTTATATAAAATTGTTCACGTATGTCCTGTTGACTGGTCTTTACACAAGAATTACGCTTTAATTCTTGATATGGATTTCAGCATTTTTACATCGCGTTTCCTGAAGTCAATGAACTTTTCAATCGAACATCGATGCGTGAGAAAATTCCTCATATAAATATCTAGTGTCACTCATTACGGTCGTCGTGTTGGTCCTGTATCGGATCAACAAAACAAATATCATTAAATAAACAAACACGGGAATCTAAGAAAGTGATACATTTTTAAAATGGTCACAGTTCTGTAGCAAAAAAAAACAAAAAACAACGCCTCAACTTGTCAACAATAGACATAATCTATAATCCCGTGTGCTCTACCGAGAAGCAGAAAATACCTATTAGTCTTTGGTTTGATACGACTGGGGGTCGAACCAACGACCTTCCGTACTCGAGGCAATTCAGAAAAGTAAAAAGTAAAAGGACAAAGCAAAATATGTTGCAAATACAAGTTACATATTCGTGAAGTAAAATAAATAAGGAATGGAATGATGTATGATTTATCTACTTGAAAATGGATTCTTTTGCGATTTCGAGATAGACACTTGCCGCCTCAAGTCTGGGTCTGCAATTTCCATGTTTTCTATATGAACTACACTCTGACGTGCCACGGCCCCCTCAAGTCATAAAAAGGCATGTCAGTGCAATCTTGGACTAGGATGGACTGTATACTAGTAACCAATTCAAAACTCCAACGATGTCAAAAACGATCTCGCAAATGAAAATTAAAGGGCTAAAAAATCTGTCTTTAAGAAATTCTTTACGGTTGTAAAGACACTTATTCTATAAACACTTTTTTTTAACTAAACTGGCATGGTTTATATTTCACCTATTGTAACACGAACACGTCATTGTAAAACAAAAATATTCCGTTATAAACCGTATTTTACAAAAAAAAAACTATTTGCCATGATCGAAATATCATACTAAAAAGTAGTGTTACTATACATTAACCCACTTTTAAAAATTGCATCTATACCAAGATTTTTTTTCTCTATCAAAAATCATGACAAATCAGCATATGTGTTGTATCTAAACCGCAAATCGATGTTTCCAGATATAATTCACATGATAGTAAAAGCAGTATCTGAGTGTGCTTCTTCTCATTAATGGTATAAAAGTTCAGAAGACATCCGATTATGGTAGTTTAATTAAAGCGGAATAGTCAATGAAAATCTCCGTTCATGACGTCAAACGTATTTGAAATCAATTTCAGATCAGATCACGTTTCCTTCGATAATGTGTCAAACAATCTGTAAACGGAAACACAACATCATGGGTGTCTAAAAAAAGCCGGATCTTTATTGAATGACCAAAATCATTAAACTTGATTGTTTCATTATCAATGTTTTACTATTTTACGAATGTTAATGAAATTTAAATAAATTCCACTGAAAAAAGCAGGAGGTTCGGTGATATAGATTACACTTTCAGCTGACATCAGATAGATACAAGGATAATATGCGTTTGCCTCCCAGTCCATACTCAGTTAAAATTTTCTTTTCCTAAACCCTCCTAGACGCTCTACCATTTATACGTTATTCAAACGTTTGATCATAACTCTACCAACAGCAAACCAGTCTCCTTTCGTAGTCTTAGGAGACCACAGGGTACAGTCATAGCACCCCTGCTTGTCTCAGTCATAAGCCGTCAATACCATACAAGCAATGTGAATCTATTAACTGCATGATGACTGTTTGATTTATCGTCCCATTAGATCAACCAGCGACTACATCAAACCGCAAGATTACAAATCGACTCTAGAAATGGGAAAACGATTGGCAGTTGGAGTTCTATCCACATAAATGTTCAACCATACACATCTGAAGAAGCACAACCTCATCCTTTTAAAATCGACTAGCCTATGTATGCACAGTAAAACTATATACTGCACGACGACAGTCCGATTTATTGCCGCATTAGATCAACCAGCGACTCTAGTAAGATCATAAATCGACTCTATAAAGTTTGGCAGTTGGGGTTCCATCCATAGAATACAATTGTACAACCATTCGTGTCTGCAAGAAACAAAACCTCATCTATCAAAACCGACTAGCAGCTGCACAGTCGGTCGTACCCTTGAAACCGTCTGAAGTGGGAAATACCTTGGTGTTTAAATCAAATCAGTGCATTTCCTGGCGGGAGAACATCAACCAGACGACTGTGAAAGACACGAGATCACTTGGTTTCCTATGCAGGAATATAAAAGCTCCGAGGACGTGAAGAGTCAAGCCTACACAAATTTTATCGAGGAAAGTTATCCTTTGTGCCTTCTCTATTTGGGATCCCTACAATCAACAACACACCCAGCAACTAGAAAAAAGTGGCGGATGATACCAAGGGGATATTAAACACTCGTAGGTCGAGGAAACAATTAAAAAAAAACACTCCATGACAGAAAACGAAAAACAAGAAAATTTTCGAGACGAACAAGTCTACAAAACACTACATATATAGAAAACTGACGACCATCACGAACTCCACAAAAAAATCGGTGTGAACTCAGGTATTCTGTAATTTTGAACATATTTTCATAAAGCCATTTCGTTTCAGTTTCTTTAGTGCCGATCTAGTATGATGATGTCTTGAGTTCTACACTCTATTTTTTCCAGGGTTCACAAATGTATCATTTTATATGAATTTGGTTAACTATACTTACCATGAATTTATTTTTATATTATATAGAATATGTTTGCCTTCATAACATGTTCTCATCGCAATTAACTAGGTGATTAAAAATACATCCATGAGATGTACTCACCTACGTCATAATTTACCTGTGTACATACAGTAACTTCAGTTTTAATTTTTGCGTTTAAGGTGGTACCTAACACTACAGGAGATAACTCTGTAAAAATCAGCTAAACGTTTTAATCACGTTGTTTTGTTAAGGAAATATTAAGCTTCTCAATGATCAAAATTAGTGTTTGTCAAACTGCTATATAACCAACGAAATTTTTCTGATAAAGTGGTTGGTTCAAATTTTTGAAATTTTATATTTTTGTCAAAGGGTCAAAGTAAACATTTAGTCAAAATTTTATGAAAATTAAACGAGCCAAATTAATATTAGTCAAGGTGTTGGGTACCACCTTAAGTGAACACATGTTTCTCGTCGACAAGGATTTTAACAGTCCTACTGTTGAAAATCCTAATGTTTTATACAAATATTATTTTTATTTTGGAATATCGTTTTACAATTAATTCAATTGAATTATCGTTGATATGAGCATTTCAATCAACATTACAAGACTGTAACAACGACGACCTAGAAATTAACATTTGTTAAGCCGCCATTTTCAAACACTTAGATTGGTGCGAGGAAAGGCAGAACATTTATGTCATAATCGGACATGTTACATGAGTACTCCGTTTTAAAAGAAACGGATATCAAAATTTCAACCTCCATGCTGACCAAATTTTAGCTGTTTAGAGCAATCTACGAAAAGGGTCAAGTGGAAAGTTCGAAAAGAGTTGATTGTTTACATGACTCACGGTCATGAGTAAACACGACACTATAGTACAATCAGAAAATGTATTTTGATCAGATCTGATTACTTTAATATGGATAACGTCCTTTATGGGAGCGTAGACCATTATTGTCACTAGAACCTTAAGTGGTTAGATAAATTTCAATCAGAATAGCGATTTTGTCCATATCTGATTGTTTATTTATGGATAACGTTTCTGAAGGGAGCGTAGACCATTATTGTTACTACTATAAAAAGTTAAAAGTAGTTAGATGAATTACAATCAGAATAGGGAATTTGCCCAGAACTGATTATGTTTTTATTTGGTTAACCTTCCATTTAGGGAACATAGACCATTATTGAAAATAGAAAGTGGTTGATGGCAACACAAATGAAATTAAATAGAATCAGAATAGGATTTTGCCCGGGCCTTACGGTCATAAAACTTTCGAGCACGATTTTCGTACTCAGACTCAGAAATCAATCAATCAAAATCCTGGATTTGGTGTTTCGAGCACAAGTTTTGTACTCCGAGTACTGAGTAAAGTTTATGACCGAGTCCGGGTCTATCTGATTAATGTTGACATCGTTTCATCCAGGAACGTAGGTATATCATTATTGTACCTAGAACAACATAAAAGCAAGATTTTAGGTCTACAAGTTGCATCATCCTACAATACAGATTTTTATCTTACCTAAAAATCCGTTATTATTTTATTGCACATTGATATTTAGGGAGCATCGACCATTATTGAAAATATAAACTTGAGTGGTTGACGTAACACAAATAAAATTAATTAGAATCAGAAGAGGGAATTTAGTCCAGGTCTATCTGATTGTTGTTGGCATCGTTCCATCTAGGGAATGTAGGTCTACCTTTATTGTATCTAGAACAACATGCAAGCAAGTTGCATGCTTTCTACAACACACATTTTGATCTTAGTTAATTTTGGTTGCACATTGATTATTGTGATGAATTCAGTCAATTATATATATATATATATATATATAACTTTAACACACTAATGAGTGTTATAAAATTAGTTGTTATATTTTATATTATTCACGCAATATTTCGCTAAACAAATTAGCTTCATCAGGCGTGTGCATCTCTCAAGGTGAAATTGGATGCATGACAAAAATATTTTTGTAGCTTGAACTACACAAAATTTGAGTAAAGTTTAACAAAATTTATTGATGTTCTATAAAAATATATGTTTGTAAATTGTCTAGAATATATAAAATATTTTGCCGCTTATTGTACATAGCAATTCTTAAATCAAAACAAATAGTTGTTTTAGTTAAATAGAATGAAGCTCAGGATTTATTCCTTTGGTTTGGGTAGAACTGTTTTCATCTCTCTCATTAAGTCCATCAGGTTCAAGAGTACGTAGCTGATGCATCCAGAACCTTTCTCTCTGTTTTCTCCTTTGGGAGTCCCAATTTTGGTTTACCTCAATTATTTGAAAGGTGATATTTTCAAAGTATGCCCTGTTCTTAAGAGGTGTCTCGTAATTGGACAGTTTCTTCCCTTTGTATAAAAGACCGGTGATTGTTAAGTCTGATGTTGAATTTCGTTTCTGTTTCACCAACATACTGCAGCTTGCAAGTTCCACAAGTAAGAATATAAATACTATTTTCCGTTTTGCAATTAGATGTAACATAGATGTTGTATCGCTGCTTTGTTACTGTGCTGCTGAAAGAGTGGTCAGTGTTGGCGACTTTACAGCACTTACAATTGGTTCTTCCGCATTGTTTGTAACACCCAATTTTAGAAGTCTCTTGTTTCTTTACTTTAGATGTGACAAGTATGTCTTTGAGATTTTTGGGTCTGCGATAGGCAATAACAGGAGGTGATGGAAAAATTTCTTTTAAGGAAGAGTCATTTTCGATAAGACGCCAGTGCTTGCGGATAGTAGATGAAATATTTGTCAAATCGGGATGGAAGGTGACAACAAACGGAATTCTATCTGCGCGGTTGTCTTATCTTTGTATTCCATGAGGATATCTCGATCTTTTCTTGGGCTTTATCAAAAGCGTCTGTGACGTTTTGCTTTTGTATCCTCTTGATTTTAGTTGTTTTTAGTTGTCCCAAACGATAGTTGAGTTTGGATTCCGAGAGCAAATTCGCTTTAGTCTGATGGCTTGACTGTAAGGTATGCTCCTGGAGCAGTGTTTCAGGTGACAACTTTTGGAGAAAGGAACTGGTGTTTATCAGTTTTCTTTGTGTGGAGATCAGTTGTAATGACCCCGTTTTTACAAATGTGGTGGTGTCGAGAAAAGCAATTTTCTCGCTTGAAAATCAGATGTAAATTTAATTGAACCCTTGTCATGGCTCCGTTTTATTGATGATATTGACATGAAATGGAACGATACTGCAGAACATTTACAAGATTTCTTAGATCATTGTAATCAGTTCCATCATTCAATTAAATTTACATCTGAATTTTCAAGCGAGAAAATTGCTTTTCTCGACACCACCACATTTGTAAAAAACGGGGTCATTTAACTGATCTCCACACAAAGAAAACTGATAAACACCAGTTCCTTTCTCCAAAAGTTGTCAACTGAACACTGCTCCAGGAGCATACCTTAGTCAAGCCATCAGACTAAAGCGAATTTGTCCTCGGAATCAAACTCAACTATCGTTTGGGACAACTAAAAACAACTAAAATCAAGAGGATACAAAAGCAAAACATCACAGACGCTTTGATAAAGCAAGAAAAGATCGAGATATCCTCATGGAATACAAAGATAAGACGACCCGCGCAGATAGAATTCCGTTTGTTGTCACCTTCCATCCCGATTTGACAAATATTTCATCTACTATCCGCAAGCACTGGCGTCTTATCGAAAATGACTCTTCCTTAAAAGAAATTTTTCCATCACCTCCTGTTATTGCCTATCGCAGACCCAAAATCTCAAAGACATACTTGTCACATCTAAAGTGAAACAAGAGACTTCTAAAATTGGGTGTTACAAACAATGCGGAAGAACCAATTGTGGTGCTGTAAAGTCGCCAACACTGACCACTCTTTCAGCAGCACAGTAACAAGGCAGCGATACAACATCTATGTTACATCTAATTGCAAAACGGAAAATGTATTTATATTCTTACTTGTGGAACTTGCAAGCTGCAGTATGTTGGTGAAACAGAAACGAAATTCAACATCAGGATAAAAAAAAATGAAATAGTACAGAGTTTTTTAGTACTCACAAATGTGTATGTAGTTTAAACATCTCAATACACAAAATTTATTATTATGTCCAGAGAGTCTTGAGACATGAAATATTTTCTCTGAGCAGTAAATTGCTGTAGATTTTTCTATGCATATACATTTTTATTTTACAGATGTTAAAGAAACTACTGATATGTTGAGACAGTGATACTAGAACGTAGTTCTAAAACCTGTTGATAACTTGTGACAACTCATATCATATTATCAATGTTTTTTCAAGGTCGGGTTATTACTGACAAGAAGAACATTGATATTATCAGTATGTACTGCTATGACCAATTGGTTGTTTGTCTGCATTAATGAAACAAAAAACATAAATCAGAGTGTACATTGCCAATGCATATGACATATGATATGTACTTATGCTATTTTGCGTTAAGTACACTAAATGGTGGTAACATAAGACTAGGGTATATTTTACCCTCACTGATATGAGAATCACTGACAAATAATACATGTATCTTCCAATTCTGAAAGGACGTATACCTAACAAAAAATTATTTTCATTTACCTGTGTTGAAAGTTATTGCAAAGAGCATATTGTTTTTCATACCGAAGCTCTTAAAAAGATATTAAAATAGGTTTTGCGTCTTTAACTTTCAAAACAATGAAAACAAGTTGGGCAAGTTTAGCTGTCTGCTTTAAAGAGCCAAAACTGCTATAACAGATTCATTGGATCTGTTTTCAATCTTAATGAGAGATGGTCATCGAAAACAGTTAGACAAACTGTTACAAGTTGTTTTCCTTGAGTTTATATTGAATCAAAAAGTTGAACTATAGATGACTCAAAGGTACTGATATATTAAAACAAAATTAGTATTTATGTTTTAAGAATTTAGAATAAAGGCATATCCTATAATGGTTTACTTTTATAAATTTTGACTTGGATGGAGAGTTGTCTCATTGGCACTCATACCACATCTTCCTATATCTCTATATCATATAGATTTTGCACCAATTAAATATAATTAGTAAAAGATTAGAAAATGAATACAGAAAAAGCATTGTTGATGCAAGATTCATTAAAAATGCTAGACATGGAGATTGAAGTAGTAAAAAATTTTACAAGATTTAGCAAGGAACTATCCAACACATCTCGTTATAATCTTCATTTTAGCTAGTCTTTACAAGACACAGAAAAAAGAAGAGGTCTTTTTGGCTACATTGTACCAACAAAAATATATATATATATTTCAATTTGTTCTCAAATTTAGCATCTGTAGAAGCAGTTTGTCTAAGAGCAAAATACACAAGAAAAGCATTTTATTTAAATGACTGACTAATAGTTAGCAAATAATATTCAATAGTCTGTTAGTGCATGGAAGTAAAATGCGATATAATAATTCCATGGGTAGTGCAAGACATTTGTAAATATCTAAATTTATAAATGTCACTGTTTATTTTTATTTTTGGTCAAAATAAACAAAGAGTACAAAAATCCTAGTCTTCTGAAAGTCAAGTTGTGACTTATCTACATATAGGACAGCTTTTTCAAATAGATTGGGTGTGATTTATCCCCACAATTGAGGGTATTCACTATTCAATTTCATAATGATCAGACAATTGTCCAACAACATTTCATAATTCTTTTTATGCATTGCAGGAATAATATTAAATATCTAGCATAGAGTTAATCTCTTATGCAAGAATATACTAGACAAAATTAAAATGTGTTTATTAACAGTTGTTAGAATTTTGAATTCAATATTGTTTGAAAGATGTGATTTTATACATCCCATTTACTTTGTTTTGTCAAATTTTATGTCAATTTGGATAACTGCAAAAATCTTCTGAGCGTTTTTTAGTTTAACCAAATGACAGTGTTGAAGTCACAAAAATACTACCAAAAGTGTTTTGGTGGGTATATTATGGAACCATATCAGAATGTATAGAATTCCGATCAGATGAACTGAGAGAGAAATGAAATGAGTATTTCTGATTGTGAAACCATTTCTGAAACAATTAAACCAACTTATCAAATGCAAGTTAGTACAAGTGTTTTCTATAATGTCAAACGTTTGTTTTCTTTAAATACAGAACTATATTTGACAAGTTGCATGTTAGTATTTCTGATTGTGAAATAAATTCTGAAACAAATAAAAAACAATTGGCAAGAGCAACAGTTCAAGTGTTGTTCAATATGTCAAACTTTTGTTTCTTTTAATTTGGAACTGCGCATGGCAATTTATAATTAAAAAAAAATAGTCTCCTAAAGGTTCACATTTTTAGACATGTTAGATAGAATACCATTGTGTGATTTTAAAACATCGTTAATAGAAAGATTTTTCATAGTTTGGGAAAATCATCGGTCAGTCACTCCTTTTGGCTTATTGAGGACAAAAGATTTTGGCTTGTACATGTAGAGTAACATCCAAATGCTCTATAAAAGTATTAATGAGTAACCATTGGAAAATATGTATACTTAAACATTTCCACTGATTTGTACATTTCCCTTATTTTACACTAGTTAGTCTAGTATGAAATACAAAGATTGTTCATGGGTGGACTGGTAGACATTGTATTCAAAGGTTCTACCACTCTCATAGTTATCAGACTTTAAAATTTAGTCAGATAGGAAACTTGTCATGTCAACTCTTAAGAATGCATGACTTTTCTTGACAAAAAGATTTTCATTCTAAATCTGTTAAATATTTGTAAGAGTAGTACATCTAGAAGAATAAGTACACAAAGAGACTATTAAAAGTTCTATAGGTTGATTCATATTTAGCAAAATCATGAAACAACTTTTGTTTGAGTCTTTATTACAGTTTTCTGTTAGAACTGTTTAGAACACAAGTGATTTACAAGTACATTTGAATTGATTATAATTCATTGACAATTCAGCAGAAAAGGCTTTATTTTGAAAGATATTGATAATGATCAGGTTTTCAAACGATGATCACCAATCATATATTCCCTGTTATATTAAAACTAGAGAGAAAACAAAGAAAATTTAGCAAGAAGCTAAATGTTTTCAAACAAGTTTAGAAAACTAATGCTTCAAAGATGAAAAGTAATATGATAAAGGCAAGATGCTTCTAAATCAGATAAGGTTTGATTAGTTCTTGTAGATTTGTATAAGCAATAAGAACAACCTATTCACATGACAAATTAAATATAAATGCACATTTACTGTTGCAATACAATGTATATTACAACACATTTAGCTCATAATGAAGGAGCTTTTTTAAATCAATTTCTATACTGCAGATTATTTATCGGAGGCTATATTTGCATAGTTTTATTGATGCAAACTGCAAAGTTTAGCCATAAAGTTTTTGTTGATAGATTTAGTCATACAATATAGCTTTATTGTGTAATAAATGTAAATTTTGTAATTTCTGTTTTGACTAATTACAGTATTTACAAAATTTAGTGGAGTTATATTTTTAACAATTTTGACATAATTTTTAAATGTTGTAAATTGTATATGTGTGAGAGAATTTATCCTCCACCAAAATGAGACACTGCTTGGTAATCAGTGAATATTCTATATAATATAAATGTAAATTCATGGTAAGTATATTTAACCAAATTCATATAAAATGGTTATTTTGAAATCTCAAGAAGAGATTTTATATGAATTTCTAGGGTAAAATACTTACACAATCCCTAGAATAAATTCAGTTTTTGTTCACACAATTGTAATTATTCAATTAAACAACGAATTAAAACTGAAGTTACTGTATGTACACAGGTAAATCCTGACGTAGGTGAGTACATCTCATGGATGTATTTTAATCACCTAGTTAATTGCGATAAGAACATGTTATGAAGGCAAACATATTCTATATAATGTAAAGTAAGTATATTTAACCCTATAAATTCATATAAAAATCTCTTCTTGAGATTTCAAAAATAACCATTTTATGTACATAGTGTTATTTTCATTGTATGGTGACACATGATCTTTCCAGGTTTTTTAGTCTCCAGTAGCCCTTTTCACAAAAAATCTTAAGTGTAAAGTTTATCGTAAGTGTAAAATTTTCCTTAACAATTCAACTAAATATTTTTATCGTAAGATTAATTTTACACTTAAGATTTTTTGTGAAAAGGGCTACTGCTTCTCGGATTTCGATTATCTTTCTATTTCTGTAATGATAAGGTTGTCAAACAAATTTTGTAAAAGTATCACATATCAATCACTTCTCCAGGGCTAACAACAGTAAGTCCTTAATAGGATTTTTCACTTTTTCCCCCAACTGGATTTTTGTTTAATTTACTATACAGATATAGTTTCCGTCATGATAGATATGTTGACTATTGCTTTTAGGTAAACAAGGAAATAAACCATTAGTTTAAAAGCAGATACCATTTAAATAAACCATATTTGCTCTCAATTAGAAATGTGGTTTCTGAAAAATAGATTTACCTAAATGGTTAACAACAGATGCAAGATAATGTGAATAGTTCACTGGTAATTTCCTTTTGTGGCAGATTATATAAAGGTGTTTATCAGGTCTTTATTTCAACCACAATTCTATAGAATACATATTTCTTCTGGATAACTCTACAACATAATCATGTTGACTAAATCAGATAACACCAGTTGCTTATTATAATTGTCATCTAAGAAACTATATGGAGAACAGCTAAAATGTATAACTACCATAATCTATACACTATGGCTGCATATTTCCTTATCTGAACTGGCAATGACAAGAATAAACTTCAGATGCAGGCTTCATATATACATGAGTTCATCTGAGCCAAATGAAAGATACTAATGTCTTTGACAGTTCATAGTCTAGACTTTTTATATCATCAGAAAACACATAATTCCTGGTGAATCTATAAACAATTTAATGTCTGAAAGACTCTGTCACTTTGAATAACATGAAATGAACAAAAGAACAGTTTACTGTATTTATGAATTCTGTCTTGAAGCTCTATTTAATCATTGTTTTTAACTCACTATAACAAGAGGGAAATAAAAAGGTCAGTATAAAACCCAGTATTAATGTTCTTTTCAACTTGATCATTTTCTGATTAACTAAGCTGCTATTCACCAAAATGGTTGTAATTTGTTATATACATTTTCATCTGCTTAGTTTCTCTTCTAAGTTTATTCCATATTTTTTTCTGAGAAATTCCATATTAAATGATTCTGTCTTTCTGCATGAAATAGGCTACTTGGCACCATAATCCTTTTCTTCTAATATTTTTATCTAGGAATATGCACTCCAGTGTTAGAAGTGGTCTTGAATTCAAGATTTTTTTGTGATTATTTACCCTCTTAACCAACTGGACTTGTCTTTTGCAGTAAACTTGCTTAACGTTTTGAGATTACACTAGAGGTTTGGAGATCTCAACATTCTCTTCAAACTATATATGCATGTGCCAATTAAGTTGTCTTTTGTAATATACTAGTAGCAATGTTTCTGTCATTTGGAGTATTTGGTATTGATAGCCGAGCTTTGATAGCCTGTTAGATTTATTTAGACTCAGGCAATTTTGAGCTTGCCCTGTTGATGAAATTGTCTACAACAACATCCTTTTCTATCATGTTTTTTTATCTTGGTCTTTGCTGTTTATTTCATCTTGTTCTTTGCTGTTCATTTCATAATTTTTATAGACTGTCTGCAATGATACTTACACAGTATATGGATCAGTTTCTATTTATGTAATATTACTGCCAATAACATTTGATGCTAGCTTTGGTTATCTTTTTACTGACTTAAGACTTCAAAGAAGTAATTCTAAATTACTTGATAAATTTGGGTTCACTCAATATGTCATATAGTATTCTTTTAGCTGATTGGTCTTTTCCTCTGATATTGCAGTAACTCCTTTTTATTCAATCTGACCTGAACTTCTTTCTTTTCTTTTCACTTCATCTTGTATTTAGTTCTGTATACAACCTTAGTTTCAAGTTCATCAAATACTTTTCAATTGTACCATTTCCTGAACAATAAATCAAGATTTATTAACTTCGATTATTTTCTATGATACTAGAATTTGTTTACTTTAGCAATTTCTGGATAAAATCCAATCTATTCATCATCCTCTGCTTCCTGTTGTGTTTTCTTTACATTTTCTATTGGTCTTGGTGATGCTCTGTTTGTAATCAATTATTCTGTTACAATGTAATAGTATTTATAATTTTCAATTTATTTATTTCTGAATAACTTTCAAGATATTTTCAGGTTGAGCTGAACCATCACAACAATTGTTTTTTCTACAAGTTTTGATTGTCAATTTACATGTCAATCTGTATCCATTTATTACTTTATGCTTTTCTTCAATTTCAATTTTTTTCTGCTGATTGTTGGTCTTGATATTTAAATATGTAATTTTCATTTTGAAGCAATATTTTTTCTTCAGATTCATTATTTGTTGTAAACTCTCTGTTCAGAGACATCCATTCTGTTCTTGTTGATGATATGATTGTCTCTCATGACACTTTCCTTAACTCTCTGTTCAGAGACATCAATTCTGTTCTGGTTGATGATATGATTGTCTCTCATGACACTTGCCTTAACGCTCTGTTCAGAGACATCAATTCTGTTCTGGTTGATGATATGATTGTCTCTCATGACACTTGGCTTAACTATCTGTTCAGAGACATTCATTCTGTTCTGTTTGATGATATGATTGTCTCTCATGACAGTTGCCTTAACGCTCTGTTCAGAGACATCAATTCTGTTCTGGTTGATGATATGATTGTCTCTCATGACACTTGCCTTAACTCTCTGTTCAGAGACATCCCTTCTGTTCTTGTTGATGATATGATCGTCTCTCATGACACTTGCCTTAACTATCTGTTCAGAGAACTCCGTTCTGTTCTTGTTGATGATATGATTGTCTCTCATGACACTTGCCTTAACCATCTGTTCAGAGACATCCATTCTGTACTTGTTGATGATATGATTGTCTCTCATGACACTTGGCTTAACTATCTGTTCAGAGACATCCATTCTGTTCTGTTTGATGATATGATCGTCTCTCATGACACTTGCCTTAACTCTCTGTTCAGAGAACTCCTTTCTGTTCTGGTTGATGATATGATTGTCTCTCATGACACTTGCCTTAACTATCTGTTCAGAGACATCCCTTCTGTTATTGTTGATGATATGATCGTCTCTCATGACACTTGCCTTAACTCTCTGGTCAGAGACATCCCTTCTGTTCTTGTTGATGATATGATTGTCTCTCATGACACTTGGCTTAACTATCTGTTCAGAGACATTCATTCTGTTCTGTTTGATGATATGATCGTCTCTCATGACACTTGCCTTAACTATCTGTTCAGAGAACTCCTTTATGTTCTTGTTGATGATATGATTGTCTCTCATGACACTTGCCTTAACTATCTGTTCAGAGACATCCATTCTGTTCTTGTTGATGATATGATCGTCTCTCATGACACTTGCCTTAACTATCTGTTCAGAGAACTCCTTTCTATTCTTGTTGATGATATGATTGTCTCTCATGACACTTGCCTTAACTCTCTGTTCAGAGACATCAATTCTGTTCTGTTTGATGATATGATCGTCTCTCATGACACTTGGCTTAACTATCTGTTCAGAGACATTCATTCTGTTCTGTTTGATGATATGATTGTCTCTCATGACAGTTGCCTTAACGCTCTGTTCAGAGACATCAATTCTGTTCTGGTTGATGATATGATTGTCTCTCATGACACTTGCCTTAACTCTCTGTTCAGAGACATCAATTCTGTTCTGGTTGATGATATGATTGTCTCTCATGACACTTGCCTTAACTCTCTGTTCAGAGACATCCATTCTGTACTTGTTGATGATATGATTGTCTCTCATGACACTTGCCTTTATGGTCTTGTTTTATTCCATCTTGGTCAAACTGCTGATCTATTCAATACAAATCCTAATAACTTTGTATTAACATCAGATCTTTTAATTGGCAATTAAAAGTTTTTGTCAGGAAAAAACATAAAAAATGTGAAGTTCATATTGAGTGATTGTATTACCTCCAACAAAAAACAACCTGTTACTGCACTTTTTTTATAAACATATAAGTATCATGCCAACAACATTTGTTATTCATGACATCTCTCTTTATAACATCTGTATTTTTCAACATCAACAATTAATACAACATCATATTTCATTCAACAATTTTACAGATTTCAAAATTAAACTATTTGAATTCCATCATTAAATAGTGTGACTCTCCAGTCAAACACTTCGTTACTGTTGTAATCCGGCATTAACATCATATGCTAGATTCTTGTACCATACAGAACACACACTCTTTCTATTTTAATATCAATGAACTTAAAATAGCTGCCCATTGTTGTTCTTAACTGAAGGGTTGCTGATCATTTCATGAAGTCAGCTACATGTAAATATGAGACCATCACAAATATTGGATCGTAAAGGGAAGACACAGTCATCAATGTACAATATATTAGGGATGTGAACATGTACTCAAGTATTTGGGTAGCACTCGAAAAGCCAGAGTATTAGATATGAATTGTGATAATTGAATTGTTACATAATCAAAGTATTTATTAGTTCATAAGGCTTGTGCATATGTAGAAAAGGAAGTAAAAATTCTTAATTACAGAATTTATCCATTTTGTCACTTTGGTAAATTTTCATTTCTTGCATTTAATTTCAATTAAAAATAGTTTTAAAATGGTAAAGCTGGTAATCTTTTTGATAGTTTTGCAAATTCCATCTGTGTCACAGTACTTTTCATTAAGTATATTTCAGAAATCAGTAAAAAAAAAGGGGGGGAAAAAAAGATCTGTACATTACACAACTTAAGTCTCCTTACAAAGTTGTAATGTTACTTGATAAGTAAGTAAGAAGTAAATGTCATCAAGAGACGAGGAAGAACCTTGGGTTAAACCTGAAAAAATAACATCTGTTCATCAAAATTTTAAAGAAATCACTCATTAAAAGAAACTCACATAAACTTCATATTTCTAAATTGTCCCATTGAAATGTGTAAGAAAACTGTATTTTTCAAACTCTGTGAAATTGCATCACTTCCATGGACCTACGATTGTGAACTTTGTTAGCTAGTGCTTTGTTTTTGTTGTCATTATTGCTTTACAGACCACATCCAACTGAATCATAATTTCACATATGGATTTTGTATTTAAATGTGCAAAGAAAAGACTAACATTTTGGGGTGGTTGAAACAATATAATTGGATAATTGTTTGTATTGCAATGTAGGGTGTTTTATTTGGTTTTTAATGTTCCTTTTAAGCACCTATGATACATTTCTCTTTCACTTATGACAACAGTTAAATGTCTTTATAAATATGAAGATTTCATGTAAAAGGTTGTAACAATGCTGAGAGAAGAGAACATTCTAGTATTTACATACACCTCTTGAAATTCAAACCTACAGGATAATTAACAAGCTTATTTAAGATCGTCCATGTGCAAATTTCCAAAAAATTAATTCTCTTCAGGACAAAACTTTAAAAGATTGGCGAAAGATACAAAAGGGACATTCAAAGTCGAAAATAAATTGACAACGCTATGACTAAAAAAGAAAAAGACAAACAGACAAACAATAGTACACAAAACACAACATAGAAAACTAAAGACTGAGCAACATGAACCCCACCAAAAACTGGGGTGATCTCAGATGCTCCGGAAGGGTAAGCAGATCCTGCTCCAAATTAAGACGCTGGAGGCAGGAATTGATTGATTGATTGATGTTTGCTTAATGCTGTATTACCGGGAAAAGGCTATATTGTAGCTAGTGAAGGAATGATGAATTTAATACTACCCTCACAAAAAGAACTAAAAACCTCTTCATCAGGAGGATAAATTTTGAATTTAAATTATTTTTACATTTATGTAAACTATTTTTTTTAGCATCAAAATAATGGTTAACAATAGGAAAAAATGTATTCCCTTAAAAGGATATTATTATTGTTATACTGCATGATTTTTCATGTTAAAAGCATGCAATACTTTACTCTGTATTACAGGGAAAGCTTTCAACATATAATCAAGGCAATGTATTTTTAGTGTTCCCTTGCTACAACAATGACCGTGAACAAATATTACTGACTGATAACACGATAAAGTAATTTAGCATTGTATCAGGATACACAAAGTCAATAACTTATTAGCTTTTTGAAACAAGATATCTTACTTTTGAAAATAATATATATTTTTGAAATTATTACTGTCAAGACAAGACAGCTTATTTCCATTAAAAAGGAGTAGAACTCTGAAATATTCAGTTACTTCAATAGGGATTTGTGGTAAATATACTTATCTGATTATCAGAGGCGAATTTAAGGGGAGCTACATTTATGATTAATGCATAGACTTTTTAAAAGTATCACTCCAAGCATTTGCTTACCAGGGGCCTCCTTTTACAAAATCCTGGATCGACACCTGCTTACTGAGAAAAGGGGGAATCCAACTTGAATAACTTTAACTTATTTTCCCATGATAAAACACATCCAGTGTAAAATAGGGGGAAAGAGACTGATTCCATGAACCCTTTGTTTCACTAGTCTTAAACTATATAAAACTATAAAACTGAAATTCCAACAAATGAGCTGATTAGAGGAGAACCTATTGTCAAATTGGCTTATTGAAAGGGAGCAGGGTTCAAATTAATGAAAAATACTATGACCTACAGTTAAATGAATGGACAACAATATCTCTCAAAAGCATGCAGTTCTCAATGTCTGTTGAAATTGCAATAAAAAAACACATGTATGGTTTGTTTTCAAATAAAAAAAAAATATACAATTAAACTAAATAAGGTTAAAATTTCCAAAGTATCTTTCAAAGTATAGAACATGAGTTTTTCTAATCTTTTTTGAAATCTGAGCTTTCCAAAGTATACAGAAATATATTTCCCATTTACATGTATGTCAGAACTTATCATAATAAATCTAGAATTGATTTTATTTTCACAGATGTCAATATAAGGTGACGAAAAGCTGGAAACAACAGCAATCAATGCTTCTAATTATCAATAGCTGCGTCACAAGAAGCCTTTCCTTGAACCCTGGTAATTAAAAGTTACACCATATCATGAACGATACATAAGCAATGTCTATAATCAAATATGTTATTCAAGATATAACTAAAGTCTGAGTACTCATAGATACATGTACAATCAAACATAATTCCAAATTACTGAAATAAATAAGATGAACTGTTAACACAGAGATATGTCTAACCTGTGTAACCCAATTACCAATACAAACTATAACAATTGTTGATGCTGCAGATGCTGTATACAGCAAGTCCAAGTCTTGCAACACACAAGACAAAACATAACGATGATATAAATAACAATGCCACACCCAAACAAGTACATGATGTACCCAATAACAACTGAAAAACAATTCTTACTTTACACAGAGAATAGTGATTATTTTATGTATTTCCTTTTTTCAATTATGATCATTCCAAATGGTACAGTTAGTTATTTTTCTGTTTATTGGTACATGTATAAATAAATTTGTCAAAACCTACCAAATAACATCTATTATTGATGTTATTTCTTACAGATATATATAAACTATCAAGATAAGGTGACAAATGTCTGGAAACAACAAATAACATAACAGAAATCAATGCTGTTGTCTGCTCGTTGGTCGGGTTGTTGTCTCTTTGACATATTCCCCATTTCCATTCTCAATTTTATTCTAACTGTTACATACAGCATTATAAGAAGACTGGCCATGAACCATTGCTATCAAAACTGACACCATCATAACAACGATACCTTACTTATATCTACAACAATACAATTTATTTATGATACAATATATCTGTCTCACAAGTGCAGGAAGTTAAAGATTTGAACCAACCTCTGTCTATTACAAAGCAGGATACTTTTATATCACATTAAAATGTTAGTCTTTTAAATATGCATGAAATATTTGCAGCTGGACTTTAAACACCAAACAATCAATGATGATATAGTAAACTAGAGGCTCCCAAGAGCCTGTGTCGCTCACCTGATTCTACTTTGGTTTTGGAAATCATGTAAAAATAGACAAAAATCATAACATATATCCTAATAATGATTGAGGCCAAATTTGGTTTAATATTGGCCCCGTAATTTAATCAAAAGCAGAAGACTTTTGTAAAGTTTACAGAAATTACCAATAAATTCACTGAAATTGTAGAAAATGACTTTATAAGGACAATGACAAATCAGCTACAAAGTAACAACACTTGGTCAGCACCTCAAAAGAAACATTCATACCATGTTTGGTTTCAATCCATTAAGCGGTTTTCTAGAAGAAGACATTTGTATATATTTCCCATAGGGTCCTTTGCTAAACTAAGTCCCCGTTGGCAGCCATCTTGGTTGATGGATTTGCTACAAAGTAACAACACTTGGTCAGCACCTCATAAGGAACATTCATGCCATGTTTTATTTCATTCCATTTAGTGGTTCTCTAAAAGAAGACATTTGTATGTATTTTCCATAGGGTCCTATGTTAAACTAAGTCCCCGCTGGCGGCCATCTTGGATGATGGATGGCCTAAAAGTTACAACACTTGGTCAGCACCTCATAAGGAACATTCATGCCATGTTTTATTTCATTCCATTCAGTGGTTCTCTAAAAGAAGACATTTGTATTTATTTCCCATAGGGTCCTATGTTAAACTAAGTCCCTATCTGGCGGCCATCTTGGATGATGGTTCGCTTCAAAGTAACAACACTTGGTCAGCAATTCAAAAGATACATTCATGCCATGTTTGGTTTCATTCCATTAAGTGGTTCTCTAAAGAAGACATTTGTATGTATTGTCCATAGGATCCTATGTTAAGTGAAGACCCCACTGGCAGCCATCTTGAATGATTGATCGCCTACAAAGTTACAACGCTTGGTCAGCACCTCATAAGGAACATTCATGCCATGTTTTATTTCATTCCATTTAGTGGTTCTCTAAAAGAAGACATTTGTATGTATTTCCCATAGGGTCCTATGTTAAACTAAGTCCCTCGCTGGTGGCCATTTTGGATGATGGATCGGCTACAAAGTAACAACACTTGGTCAGCACCTCCTAATGAACATTCATGCTATGTTTTGTTTCATTCCATTCAGTGGTTCTCTAAAAGAAGTCATTTGTATGCATTTCCCATAGGGTCCTATGTTAAACTAAGTCCCTCACTGGTGGCCATTTTGGATGATGGAACGGCTACAAAGTAACAACACTTGGTCAGCACCTTGTAAGGAACATTCATGCTATGTTTTGTTACATTCCATTCAGTGGTTCTCTAAAAGAAGTCATTTGTATGCATTTCCCATAGGGTCCTATGTTAAACTAAGTCCCCCGCTGGCGGCCATCTTGGATGATGGATCAGCTACAAAGTAACAACACTTGGTCAGCGCCTCATAAGGAACATTCATGCCATGTTTGGTTTCATTCCATTCAGTGGTTCTCTAGAAGAAGTTCAAAATGTAAAAAGTTAACGACGACGACGGACGACGGACGCCAAGTGATGAGAAAAGCTCACTTGGCCCTTCGGGCCAGGTGAGCTAATAAGACTGAACAAATACTACATTTTTTATGGTTGTTTCAAGGAATTGTTTATCAGCTGTTTTTATGTATTTTGAACTAACCTCAGATAGCATTGTACTCATGAAACTGCTTTAGATTTGTGCAATGACAAGGATACAACTCAAATGACTATTCATTGTCAAATTTAATTTGCTGACAAAACAATATATATATCAATATCCATAATTAATGAAAAAATGCATTGTATTGTTGTAAGCACTCAATCCCTTTACTGTAAAATAAATAACAAATTGCTATAATTTTAGCTGGTCCTTGGTGGATATTTGTCTGATTAGGAATCATACCATATCTCCTTATTTTATATATAAAGTAATATTAACAGAGAAACCCATGTATAGTTCCGTAACGTTCGAAAATAATTTCAACAGAGTATACTTTTCACAGTACCGGTACATGTTTTGATTTGTTATTAATATTAAAGGAAAATACATTCTGAAATCATATGATTTTGAATTATCTTTTTTGAATTTTGGAGATAAAGAAAAATACTGTGTGTATTCAATGCTGTAATTATAGAAGTCAATCAGATTTTCTATATCTCTATTTCCCCAAAAAATGACAGAAACTCAGTCAGGTCAGACCCTTCTTTTTTCCCTACTTTCATTTCAGAAATAACCATGTGTTTTTTAATTAAATTTAAATAAGCCATAAATAATAATAGAAAATAAAAAAATTTACAGAATGTTTAATTCAAATTCAATATTCTGTTGATACCAAAAAAGTTATAGTGATCTTATTCTGAAATTCAAATTGTAAAGTCCCCTTTTTTGTATGTAGTTCAACAACAGGGTTGACATTTTTCACATAAACATCAACTTAAATTGATTATTTTTCATTTTCACAGGTTCTTAAGAGCTATCATTTCCTATGAAATCGATGCCTGGAAGGACATCAACATCCTATAGACTATAATGAACTTGTTTCCCAATCTAATAAACAACTCCTGTGTACATAATAAATGAAGATAGAATTATCTTTTCAAGGTCTGTGAGGATTGAGGAGAACTACTGTATAAGGTAAGACAACATCTCTATCAATACTGAAGTAAATAAAGTCAATAAATACCACTAGTGTACAGTAAATCTTTTAGGAATTGGTGTCATAATGTATCAACTGATGATAGACACCAGGATTAAAATTTTGTATGCCAGACACGCTTTTCACCTACAAAAGACTCATCAGTGATGCTCAAATCAAAGTATTTAAAAAAGCCAAATAAAATAAGAAGTTGAAGAGCATTGAGCATCAACTTTGGTTCAAACGAACTTGTCACTTTTTGTTCTTGGGAGTATGGGCTCATATTCCCTAACAAGGTCACCAATCAAATTGTATTACTAGCCAGGATATTATAGTTTAGTATAATATACAGTTGTGACAACTTCAAGTATCAATTAAAAAATGGAATAAGTTATGTTTAAAGTTACTGATAATGAATTAACACATATCATCCTTTTAAGCTATGCGGTTCAAATTAATATTTTAAGTTGTATGCATTTACCAGAGACATTAAAAAAAATCTTTTTTTCACACACACATTTAAATTTTTCATTTTTAGCATTCCCATGAGACAGTTTTATTCTTTGAAACCAACACTTTTCCTATTTGATGAATATGTAAGAGTCACCTCCTATACATCACAGATTTGTATCATTATTGCCAATGAGACAACTATCCATCATAGATCTAAGGATAAGGGGTGTCAAACAACATCAGATCATGATATGACCATCAACATGCCATAACTGACATATAACTAGAAATCATTGAGATGGGAGCCATCTCTGTGGGCCCGCTGACCTTGAAATTTGACCTAGGAAGTTGTACAAACATTATGACACACCCTCTGGTGTTGGTTAATATACATGTCAAGTATAAAGTATGAAATTATAATGGTTCTCTAGATATAGAGCGGACACAATTTGTTACGGACGGACAGACTGATCACTATAGGGCAAATCTTTTTCACTGTAAAAGACATCTTGTGAGGTAAATGTATCTAAATAAAATGAAATAAATGAGAAAATATTAAGGGATACCCGGTACATGTTGGTTGTTTTCCATTTTTCGCCTCAAAGTCTGCATACCACTTTGAATAAGTATGTTTTATATCAAAGAAGAACTTACATTAAAATTGAGAATGGAAATGGGGAGTGTGTCAAAGAGTCAACAACCCGACCAAAAAGCAGAAAACAGCCCAAGGCCACCAATGGGTTGTTGTCTAACTAAGTAATGTCTTGAGTTTATAGAGAGTATGATTATTTATATTTTAAGACTATTATTTTCAAGTCTAGAGTGATTATATAATAATCATACACTCATCACAACTTATATTTTCCTTTCAGTCTGGTCAATATACCACTTGAATTCAGAATGAAATTATGAACTTGCATTTGGCTGAAGGGCAAGTAGAAATATGTTCAATCCTGCCTAATCCCCTGTTTTTTTTATTACACAACAATTTTCTATCATATCTATTTTGATACAAATAACCTGAAGCATAAACCAAAAAAATGTGTTTACTCTAAGGGAAGTAACTCAAAAGTCATTTTATGAATCTTTACTTCCTATTATTGAAATAGCCTTAAACCAAGCTTAGTGCAACATAGAGTAAAGGGACATAATTATTCAACATTTATCCTTTTTAGTCACGAATATCCATGTCCCAATAATGATCATAAAAATGAATACATATGTACTTTTGACAAATTATTTTTTTTAAGTACAAAAATGTAATTGCACTAGAGCACAAATTCTTTTTAACTAAGTACTGTTGTCTTTTTCAGACATCTTTGAAAAAGTGGGCGGAGCTTTACAAAATCTCATCATCAACTTGTGCAATACAAATGTACTTGAAAATGAAAACACAGCTGACACAAAGCCTATGAATTATCTGATGTTGCTGGGAAAAGATTAGGTGTAAACTGTACTGGTTTAAGTGGATACCAGGATAGCAAATGGATCAAATGGATACCATGGATACCAAATATTGACACAAATTTGTTCAGCTTTTCATTTTGTACTCACGTCTTTTCTGTGATGAGGCTTGTATAATAGCAGTTACGATGTCAAAGTTATGTTGAAGTTTTGCCAGTCTTCTTTCACGCCGCTTCAATTGTCTTACTAATCTAGTAGACATGCAATTATTTCTGTATTGTAGTTCTGATACCATTTTCTTGACCTGTCCTAAACCTGAAAAGAGTTTGATAAAGAATAATACTTATGCAAATAGTACATATATTCGACATATATTTTGAGGTGTAAATTTCGTGGTCTACCTGTCTGTAACTACAATGTAAGATAAGCTGCCATTTTACTGAAATTTTTGGAATGTGATTTCTTAAAAAAAAAAGTCTCAAATCTTACCTGAATTTGGCTGAAAACCTGCTTTCAGTCAAAATTCATATCATTCTGAAGCCTATCGAAAGTATTAAAACCTCTTACTATGTGGTTATGTTTGACGCCAGGAGTGTACCTTTGACGTCAGACTATTTAGATGCCAAAGACAAGAACAAAGTTTTGCAGATTTATTTATTTATGACAATTTAAAGCCAAAAAAAAACATAAAAATAGAACGTTTTGACAATATTACATTAGAATGAAGTTAATTGAATTGTATTTTAAGTTTGACCTACTTGATACTTTATTTTACTGTGGCAAATATCTGTTTACCTACACACATGTAGCCCTGTTAGAAATTGCTAGATAAACCCAATTTGCGAAAGTGAAACCTATGTTTTACATTGTTACTTCAAAACATAATTACTTTTATAACAAATGCTTAGGTCTTATATTTTTTATTCTAGAGTCTAGACATTTGGTAAAATAACATCTACAGTGTACTTACAAAAGTATTTTTACACTAGTTATCATTTCATTATTGCTGTTAAAATGTACATTTCATATTTCCAAAAAAATTTGATTCTTGAGCTATTAACATGATTACTGTAACAGACTGGATAAAATGCCTTGCTGAGCGCAGCTTGATACGACCGCAGAGGTCGAAGCCTGAACAGTTGGGGCAAATTTGAACACAATATTCAAGCTTGATACTGTCTGAAATTGGATTGTGATCAAATTTTTGACATAATATAGGTTTCTAACACAAAATAAATGTGGTCAAAGATCCTTAAAATCTATTGCGCAATACTGTGCAACTGAAGATTTCTTCTTGAAACTTTTCAAAAAATTTGAAATTTGAAAAATTTTGAAGAAAATAAAATTGGAAAAAAATCCCCCCTTTTGAAGCAATTACCCCCAAACTCAATCCCAGCCTTCCCTTTGTCGTGTGGAACCTTGTAGTACAATTTTAGAGAGATCCATACACTTAAACACAAGTTATTGTCTGGAACCTAGAAAAACTTTGTTTTTGGCCCCTTTTTTGCCCCTAATTCCTGCATGTTTGGGGCAATTAGCCTCAAACTGAATCCCAGTCTTCCCTTTGTGATATGGACCATTGTGGTACAATTTCAGAGAGATCCATACACTTACACACAAGTTATTGTCCGGACGACATCATACCATTATACAAACCCAAAAAAAATGTTGTGGTCGTATAAAAATGCATATGTACAAATCTATGATGGTTTTTTAATAACTTACAATGTATGATTATAACCAATAAAATATTTTAAATTGAATATGAATTGGGTTTCTAATGATTCAGTGCTTGTCTTCAGGATATTTTTCTACTCTGGTAAAAAAAAAATATAGTGTACCTCCAGTTATGAACATGAAAAAGATTGGGTCTATAAGTTAGAATTTTTTTTTTCAAACTTTTATCTAACAATGTTTTAACATTTGAATTTAGAAATGTAAAAGCAAAATGTATTAGACTGTGTAAAAATAAAATATAATAGAAATCAAAAGAATCGATTTGATTTAGTTTTTCCAAGATTCATTTCCATTTTTGATGATATACATGTATAAATTTATAAATTTATAAATTTTGACTTGGATGGAGAGTTGTCTCATTGGCACTCATACCACATCTTCTTATATCTATGTAATCCTGTAAATCAAATATAATATAACTAAAGAGGCTAAAAGCCATTAACAGACCATGTTTTAAAAATTGAAAGTTTGGGAACTACAGAACTTTATATTTTGACAATCAACAATTTAGTAAAAACTTGGGAAGAATTTAATTAAAGTACATGTAGGTTAAATGGGTAACCAAAATTGCATTTTCAGATTATTCAAATTCAAATGCTTAAATAAATTGAATATGTGTATTGTACATTAATATGTCCTTTGAATTTCTAAGTGTAAAATTTATAGTACATTGTATTATTTATATTATAAATACACCATTGTACAAGTATCCTGGCCGAGGACCAGTTACTGTCAGTTACCTGTTACCGTCACCATGCATTTTATGTAATAACGGAAGCATTGCGAACATTCCTGCTTCATATTTAAAAACTTTGTTTTGTTTGATCCGTTGAAGACAATGAAATGTCGAGTGTTTTGTTTTTGTAACACGTCGTGGGAAGAAACCCATGCGGAGACATGATGTCATCACTTTTTGTCTTCCTCGATTTTGGAAAACTTGCCGTTTTTAAACAAATTATATATCAAAGCTTGCTTTAGAATACAAATTTCTTTAATTAAAATCAAAACAAGTTTAATACTTTGAAAATCATATTCTATGCTCCCTTTCAATACAGTGTATTTTGATTGTCTCAAGTGACACAATTCATGGTCAGATCAGATTTAGCAAAAGGAAGAAAAGATTAAGAATTTTTGGACGTAATAACAAATCTACTTCTCTTCTTAATATCGAATGGCATATATACATGTATATGACATTAATATTCATATTTACTATGATTAAGTGGTCAGATAATTAAGTGATGGTAACTGGTCCTCGTAACCATATAATTTCTCCCAAAAATCAGCACTTGCAAACCGCTTTTCATTGTTTACAAGATGATTTAAAGTCCGAGTATGTGGTATTTGACATAACTTTTGGTAACCCTTTTGATGTTAAAAAATATTTTCAAAGAGAGTCCCAGTAAAAATATATATTAAAACCAAAGAATTCTTGACAGCAACTGGTACTGAACCAGTAAATCAAAATTGAGTAAACAGCAAAAGTTACCAAAGTTTATTTTAAATCTTCTGCAGTACTACTTGAAACGATTTGGTACATATAGCCCTAAATGTATTTTCACATACCAGGTTTTCTAACCACGATTGTTTGGCTATCTAAGACATGGGGATATTTTCAAAATAAAAAATACAGAAGGTGCTCTTACTTTGCGACTCCAAGGTTGAGTGATTCAGCTTTCCAGAATGTTTGGCTGGTATGTCTAAATGTATTGAGTTTTTCCTCCATGGAAAAATGTCTGATGTACTTGAGCATTCCGTGAAAGTGTCACTCTCAAAACTGTCATGTCTTGCATCATGCCATCTATCATATATTTCAAAGAGCAAATCATCTACAATAGAACTGCGTTGCTCTGACAAACTGAATAAACGATCGTCTATACTTTCAGAATTTAGGTCTAGACTTTCCAATATTCCATGTCTGTAATTGTCTCTAGATTTTGACCCCACTGGCACCGACATAAACCTTTCTTGAGGGACTTCACTCTCACTTTCAGACATAATGTTATGAATGTCAAATTGTCAAGGCATTGTTATTGAATTAAATAAAAATCTCATAATTGTAAATCAATGCTAACTGCAATCATTACGAAATATAAACAAATGCACCATTACTTTAGATTTAGCATTTCATGGGTATTATTGAGCAATTATAAGAAATATCGATAGGTCTTATTTTAAAACAATGAAAAGGGTACTGAATTTCACTCAAGGACCAGTAACCAAGGTTGACGTGTCGCTGTTATCTGATAGAGTAACATCTGGTGCAGCAAGTTTTGTTGACAAAATTGTGACAGGAGAGTTTCATTGTCTATCGTAACCTCTCTAGACTTTCCATAGTGTATTATAAAAATAAAACAGCAATATCTTATGGAGAATGTTAATAAATCTAATTTTTCCTTTCTTTATTTGATTTTTTGGTTCACTAGAAGATATATAAATAACAATAAATGAAAAATACTTGTCAGAAATACTACAAAAAAATCTTGGTCAGCTTCGGAGATTTACTTAATAGTGTATGTAACCCCGGACTCGTACCCGTTATATGAACGCTTATGGGATTTGCTTTGAACTGCATCCAAGAAAACTTAAAATTTGATTTGATACACTTTTTAAGAGCTGGTTATTCAAAGTTTAATACAAACCAACCAATCATCAATCAGCATATCATTTCTGAGAACTGTGCAGCCTATAATCTGGCAGGAGCAGAAGCAACAATGTCATACCAAAACTATTCCAAAATATTTATTTCATTACTGGACTAACTCCATCAGATTTGGATGATGAATTCTGATAAACCTTCCAAATGCGGAACACAACATAACAACTTTAGCAGACCTAATTCAGGAGACAGAAAGTTTTAATAGAATATTTGTAACACAAGTTATTTATGTTCGTCTATTATAATTCTTTTCTTTTCGTTGAATCTGGGACATGATATACTAGTATTGACTGGGATACTATTCCCAGGTTGAATTATCATTATTTTAATTTTTTTATTTTTTCAAAACGCCACAAACAATATAAAATGTATTTTTTTTTTTTTTTTTTGTGGGGGGGGGGGGGATAAAAGCGAAGAATAACTTACCAGAACGGAAAAATACAAGATAGACTCCCTGTTATCAAGACAATGATTAGAGGATTGAACATCTGCTTACCCTTCGGATAACCTGAGATCCTTCCAGTTTTGTTTACCTTGTGGTTCGTGTTGCTCAGCTTTTAGTTTTTTTGTGTATTGTTTTATTGAGTATAAAAATAAGGAGATGTGGTATGAATGCCAATGAGACAACTATCCACCAAAGTTCAAATAAAATGAATGTAAGCAATTATAGGCAACCGTACGGCCTTCAACAACGAGAAAAAAAAACATACCGTATAGTCGGCTATAAAAGGCCCTGACATGAAAAATGTGAAACAATTCAATTGAGAAAACTAACGGCCTAATTTATAACAAAACAATTTACGAAAAACAAATATGACGGATATGAACCAACGACAACCACTGAACTACAGACTCCTGACTTGGGACAAGCACATAAAGAATGTGATGGGGTTAAACATGAATGTGAACGCTGAGCCCTCCCCTTAACCTGGGACAGTGATGTAACAGTACAACATAAGAACAAACTGTTAAAATCAGTTGAAAAAGGCTTAATTCATCAGATCGACACAAAGCAGAAAAACATCAAACAAAAACACAGACCGGACGTGGCAGGGTATTTATCCACCCCTCACTTTTATTTAAAAGACAAAAGTTGTTTGGTTATTTTTCAGACAATCATATCACATCTTCTATTTTCATATTAGTAACTATTTATACAGTTTTTAATATTCATTTTCAAATGTTTGTTACATATGCTTTCTGTGTTTTTACGCGAAAACTAAAAGAATTATTTCTTTAGTTTTGATTCAATATTATTTATGGCTTCAATTAGACCAAAATTGTTCATTTATCCGAATTTTAAACTTAAATTTAAACAAAAAAGAACAATTTAGGTTCACATATTATTAGAACTGATTATCTTTTTCAAAGAAAGCAACTTGAATTGTTTTGTTTCCCTTAAGCGAACGATGTACGTGAACTTGTAATGGTGGGTTTATTCTGCATGTATTTTACATCCCTTTTAATGTGCGTTTTGGTAAAGCGTTTTCAAAAAATAATAACACAGATCAGTATGCGTAGATGTTTCTTTCACTTGTTCAAAATGTCAGGTCACAATTTTATTATCTAAGTTTCTTTTCCTTTTCTCCGTTGAATGAAGAAAGTTTTGTATCTCTTGTCACGGATGTTGACACAATTATACTATCCCATTTTTGAGGATATTATCCTTATCATATGTTTTTAGAATTTCCAATTGATTGATTGTTGGTGTCTAACGCCACTTTCAGCACCATTGGTTATATCATGGCAGCCATTCTTATTGTTGGAGGCAGCCAGAGTACCCGGAGTGAACCACCGACTTTGGCAAGAAAGCTAAAAATCCCAGTAATTAAGAACGAATTCGAACTCACAACCTCCGTGAGTGTTGACAGCTAGGCTATCGCGATCACTGTTTGTGGACTACTTAGCGGGTACCTATAAAGTTCCCGAGATTCATGGATTAACAAATTTTCGATCATTTTTTTTTAATTAAAGAATGTGGTGATGGACACAGAGTGATGGAAATAAAAAAAACCTTTAACATACACGTGACCGCAAAAACCTCTCCTCCTTTCGTTTGGAACTAACAGTCAAATAAAATATAAGATGAATGTCTGTCATATAAACACCTTTTTCATATATATTATCTATATGCAGTATTATACAAAATATTTAAATAAAACAATGTGCCTCAAATATGAATATTACAGAAATTAAAACTAATAAGTTTTCGGTCATTGTAGTATAATTAAAACGAGCAAAAAAAAAAGGATCTGCATCATTGGTTGTTTATCATTAAGAAAATACTAAAGCTATACTAAATACATTATGCAGAGACATAGAATACACATATTAATTACATTAATTAATACATATGTATTATATGTCTCTGATTATTATCTATGGGTCAGCTGAAGCCCGCCTCCGGGTGCGAGATTTCCTCGCTGCTTTGAAGACCCATTGATGGCCTTGCGCTGTTTTCTGTTCTTTGGTCGGGTTGTTATCTCTTTGACACATTCCCCGTTTCCATTCTCAATTCTAAGACAACTGAACGTACTGTGGATCAATTGTAATTTCTAGAAGCTCTTTTCACAAAAATAATTACAAAATAACTTAGGATCAATTCTACTCGTAAGATTGTAAGATTTTCTCAAGAGTCACAAGGATACCAGCTCGCAGTCTGGATTTTTATATTGAAAATAATATCTATTTTGAGAAACAAAAGCTGTGCCGTCATTATTTGTAACCAATCAAAGTAAGACTAAGTATTTATTTTTTGTATATTTTTTTTTTTTTTTTTGTAAATATTTAAATTTTTGGATTTCCTTTACTTACTAAATATGATTTTAGTTCACAGAATTCGACACTAAAAGCATGAATCCAGGACCGTTTTTGTCTTGTGCTTTTAAAATTTAAATTTTAAACAGTCTTAGACAAAGAAAAACATACAAGACGTCATACAATATAAAGGTTAAAAATATCCCAATTAAATTAAGTTTTCTGAGGTGTACTCTACGTACTAGATAAGTTTGAAATGAAAATCTGCAAACATTTATTTATCATCAAGGATTTCTATTTCTCGTGTTTAACGCTAAGTGAAGTCCTGTCACTCGCAGACTGGTGCATAATGGTCTAGTACATCCCTCCTCGCTTTCAAAACTTATCTTAAAAGCAAACGGGCAATTGTGGTTCCATGCAGTCAGGTCAAATATATCATGCAAGAATAAGAATGAACTGTAGCAGCCTTACAAATTCGTCTGCCACTCAAGCATGTAAATTTATAGTTTTATAATTTTATTTTGGAACTTATAGGGAAACACATTGTTTCCTGATGTCATATTCTAATAGTTATTCATGACGAAATTCTATAATAAAATATGCATGTTAAAACTTACACTAAGTTATGTATTATGTAAACTGGTTTTACTTTTTTTTACTTCAATCCTTTTCTTTTCCAAACTTGACTTGATATGTTGTAGTCAGATATTATACTTAAGCCTGAGTTAGTTGTAAATTTCAAAAGTTGTTTGAAGATGCTACAGTAGTTTATCCTGCCGTTAGATCTACGACTGTTGCCATAAAAATGACCTTTAAAAATTGTTAAACCGGGAAACGTGTTTGAACAGTATCTGGAATTTCATTACATAAAAAACCCCTACCAGGAAGAGAGAACAAATATATAACCACATCTGATCCAGAATTACAAACAGACTGTCAAACTGTGTGGTGCAAACTAGAGCTAGTCTAATACAAAACCTATCCTTCTATTACAACCCTGGAAAATCAAATGAAGAAAGCATAAATCATTAATTTCTACCTAAAAGATCATACAATAAAAAAAGACAAAGAAGAAAAGGGAGAGGATACTTGCTAATATTAGACGTGTATTTAAATAGACGATCATCTTCCAGACTAGGCAAACTTAAACAATTTCACCATTTTCCTGTAGTCACTTATTACGTTGGTTAAAGTCATATCTTGAATACTGTAATATCTGAAGCCATTTAAATTGCACGAAAGCACACAAGGTCATCAGATATTGCAAAAGTTTCAATTAATTTAGATATTTTAATATTATTAAATAACCACATTACATGTATATAGACTCATCATAGATACAAGGATTGAAATTTTGTACGCCAGACGCGCGTTTTCTCTATACAAACGACTCATCAATATCATAAAAATCGGCTGCACTTTTGATTGGCTGAAAGCAATCACGGGTTATATCAATATCAAATTGTATTTCTCAATAAAATCCAACATTCATTACAGCACGTACTTCTTATGACAACTTCACAATAATACTTATGTAGGGCAACAAATGAAACATTTACTTTAATTCACGATTGTAGCATAAAAGTGTAATTATAAGAATTGAATGTCTCTTTTTGTAATTTTACAGTGTTGTAAAAGCGTTGATCGTGCGCACATTTTTAGTATCGGAAGCGCGGAAGCAAATGTGCTTCTATCAACACCTTAACACCCTAATAGAATTACATAAGGAAGCATTCCATCCTACATCAAGAATATTTGGTACATATGGTTCATATCTTTTTGTTAAGCAGTTAAACTAACTATCTGGCATATGTGTTGAACAAAGTTAATTAAAACATAATAATTTTATGCAGTTTCTTAAAAAAAAATATGAACAAAATAGGTCTGGAACTAACGTAGGCAATTCAAATGTGTTACAGTAGACACGCCTTATCAAAGTGGGTTAACAAATCAAAATATCAGTAAGATGTGGTCTTAAAGTCTTGAACTACATAGAGAAAGTAATGTCTACTCACAGTTGCCTTGCCTATGTTAGACCAGAGACATATAGACATATATGTGTATATATTTCCCTTGTCTAACATAGGCAAGGCAACTGTGAGTAGACATATGTGTATATATGTCTCTGGTTAGACCAAGACATTGTTTGTCCAAACTATATCATACAAAAATAACTTGATACGGTAATTTGAAATCTTTGTAACTTTCACCGAACTTGCATGTCTTTAATTCACCATTTCTGTATTTACAAGATGGTTTAAACAGGTAATGGTAAAATATATGTCATCAAAAAGTTCAAACATGTTATTCTATAGTAAGAAAAATAACATTTCTGATACATTTATGATGATATATGGGTTTTAGAGTACGGCTATCTTTGAGCATATTGCGGACTATCTTGCCTATTGTAACAGGATTGGTTCTGCTTGTCCTTTGGCTTTCATTTTTCTCCAACTTCTGTGTTGTTGCTAGTACGGCTAGTATAGCAGCTCATCTTGCCTCTTTGATTTTATTTTGGCGGAAGGGCGACGTATGCGGTGCAGTTGTGCGTAGTAGTTCAGGGTCGTCGATGTCAAATCCTTCATCGAAATCAATCCTACTACGTTTGCCTCTTTCTGTAGCCGAGGTGTAGTAATCATTGAAAGGCAATGGCGTGCCTTTTGGGTTGTAATGGCCGGTGACAATGTCCGTGTTGATTATTACTCCCACTGGTTCACCTTTGTACTTATTTGGTGTAAGTTGTTTACCAACTATTGTATCCCCGGCTTCCGTCTGACTGTTGTAGTCTACGCTGTACTTCATGATGTTCAGTTGTTGGGCAGTAGCGGGAACAACGGCTGTTCAAGTTTGGTGTCCATCCACTGGGCGAAACGGTTATAGCGTTGCGTCTCCTGGTAGATGGTGGTTTGTTTTGTTTTCAGGGCCGGCTTAGGTTTCCTGGAGGATATGTCCGGTTCCTTGGTCTTGATCCAGGTGAGTTGTACTGAAACTTCGTCAGAACTGGCGGTGAATTTCCATTCCGTCTCAGTTTTCATCTAATTTCATGGTTGCAAGTAAGGCTTTCAATTCAATGCAGTTCCATAATCATGACTAATTTGAATTAAAAACACCCTAGCATCAATTTCAGGCATTTTTTTAGAATGCCAAAAATTTTGGGGCTTTACCAAATTTCTAAATCTGCTAGTGATTTCAAAAGATCTCCGAATATTTCAGGGACTTACAAGCTCCTTCATCAAACTTATCTTAAAAGCAAACGGGCAATTGTGGTTCCATGCAGTCAGGTCAAATATATCATGCAAGAATAAGAATGAACTGTAGCAGCCTTACAAATTCGTCTGCCACTCAAGCATGTAAATTTATAGTTTTATAATTTTATTTTGGAACTTATAGGAAACACATTGTTTCCTGATGTCATATTCTAATAGTTATTCATGACGAAATTCTATAATAAAATATGCATGTTAAAACTTACACTAAGTTATGTATTATGTAAACTGGTTTTACTTTTTTTTACTTCAATCCTTTTCTTTTCCAAACTTGACTTGATATGTTGTAGTCAGATATTATACTTAAGCCTGAGTTAGTTGTAAATTTCAAAAGTTGTTTGAAGATGCTACAGTAGTTTATCCTGCCGTTAGATCTACGACTGTTGCCATAAAAATGACCTTTAAAAATTGTTAAACCGGGAAACGTGTTTGAACAGTATCTGGAATTTCATTACATAAAAAACCCTACCAGGAAGAGAGAACAAATATATAACCACATCTGATCCAGAATTACAAACAGACTGTCAAACTGTGTGGTGCAAACTAGAGCTAGTCTAATACAAAACCTATCCTTCTATTACAACCCTGGAAAATCAAATGAAGAAAGCATAAATCATTAATTTCTACCTAAAGATCATACAATAAAAAGACAAAGAAGAAAAGGAGAGGATACTTGCTAATATTAGACGTGTATTTAAATAGACGATCATCTTCCAGACTAGGCAAACTTAAACAATTTCACCATTTTCCTGTAGTCACTTATTACGTTGGTTAAAGTCATATCTTGAATACTGTAATATCTGAAGCCATTTAAATTGCACGAAAGCACACAAGGTCATCAGATATTGCAAAAGTTTCAATTAATTTAGATATTTTAATATTATTAAATAACCACATTACATGTATATAGACTCATCATAGATACAAGGATTGAAATTTTGTACGCCAGACGCGCGTTTTCTCTATACAAACGACTCATCAATATCATAAAAATCGGCTGCACTTTTGATTGGCTGAAAGCAATCACGGGTTATATCAATATCAAATTGTATTTCTCAATAAAATCCAACATTCATTACAGCACGTACTTCTTATGACAACTTCACAATAATACTTATGTAGGGCAACAAATGAAACATTTACTTTAATTCACGATTGTAGCATAAAAGTGTAATTATAAGAATTGAATGTCTCTTTTGTAATTTTACAGTGTTGTAAAGCGTTGATCGTGCGCACATTTTAGTATCGGAAGCGCGGAAGCAAATGTGCTTCTATCAACACCTTAACACCCTAATAGAATTACATAAGGAAGCATTCCATCCTACATCAAGAATATTTGGTACATATGGTTCATATCTTTTTGTTAAGCAGTTAAACTAACTATCTGGCATATGTGTTGAACAAAGTTAATTAAAACATAATAATTTTATGCAGTTTCTTAAAAAAAAATATGAACAAAATAGGTCTGGAACTAACGTAGGCAATTCAAATGTGTTACAGTAGACACGCCTTATCAAAGTGGGTTAACAAATCAAAATATCAGTAAGATGTGGTCTTAAAGTCTTGAACTACATAGAGAAAGTAATGTCTACTCACAGTTGCCTTGCCTATGTTAGACCAGAGACATATAGACATATATGTGTATATATTTCCTTGTCTAACATAGGCAAGGCAACTGTGAGTAGACATATGTGTATATATCTCTGGTTAGACCAAGACATTGTTTGTCCAAACTATATCATACAAAAATAACTTGATACGGTAATTTGAAATCTTTGTAACTTTCACCGAACTTGCATGTCTTTAATTCACCATTTCTGTATTTACAAGATGGTTTAAACAGGTAATGGTAAAATATATGTCATCAAAAAGTTCAAACATGTTATTCTATAGTAAGAAAAATAACATTTCTGATACATTTATGATGATATATGGGTTTTAGAGTACGGCTATCTTTGAGCATATTGCGGACTATCTTGCCTATTGTAACAGGATTGGTTCTGCTTGTCCTTTGGCTTTCATTTTTCTCCAACTTCTGTGTTGTTGCTAGTACGGCTAGTATAGCAGCTCATCTTGCCTCTTTTGATGTTATTTTGGCGGAAGGGCGACGTATGCGGTGCAGTTGTGCGTAGTAGTTCAGGGTCGTCGATGTCAAATCCTTCATCGAAATCAATCCTACTACGTTTGCCTCTTTCTGTAGCCGAGGTGTAGTAATCATTGAAAGGCAATGGCGTGCCTTTTTGGGGTTGTAATGGCCGGTGACAATGTCCGTGTTGATTATTACTCCCACTGGTTCACCTTTGTACTTAGTTGGTGTAAGTTGTTTACCAACTATTGTATCCCCGGCTTCCGTCTGACTGTTGTAGTCTACGCTGTACTTCATGATGTTCAGTTGTTGGGCAGTAGCGGGAACAACGGCTGTTCAAGTTTGGTGTCCATCCACTGGGCGAAACGGTTATAGCGTTGCGTCTCCTGGTAGATGGTGGTTTGTTTTTGTTTTTCAGGGCCGGCTTAGGTTTCCTGGAGGATATGTCCGGTTCCTTGGTCTTGATCCAGGTGAGTTGTACTGAAACTTCGTCAGAACTGGCGGTGAATTTCCATTCCGTCTCAGTTTTTCATCTAATTTCATGGTTGCAAGTAAGGCTTTCAATTCAATCGGCAGTTCCATAATCATGACTAATTTGAATTAAAAAACACCCTAGCATCAATTTCAGGCATTTTTTTTTTTAGAATGCCAAAAATTTTGGGGGCTTTACCAAATTTCTAAATCTGCTAGTGATTTCAAAAGATCTCCGAATATTTCAGGGACTTACAAGCTCCTTCATCAAACTTATTTACTTAACATATACATGTCGACAATAGATACTACAGGATTTACGGTTTGAGTTCGGTACTGTTGAAATTGTTTTAGATAATACAGGTGGCGCTTTGTTTATGTAGCAACAAGATGGCGGAAACTGAGTTTGAGATTTGATTGCAAATTCGATCAGAACATATACCATAATGCCCTATGGAAATGTAAATTTTCATTTAAAATTTAAATGATTACTCATGTATGTCAAATACGAATGAAAGGAAGAATCAAATGGGGATTACATCAATGCGACGGCAACCCAAACTACACCCATCGATGGCCAAAAGCACAAAACTCAACAGACACCTAATGTGACCTATCTCAAATATTCTAAATTGTTAACATTAAATATTTTCCATAAAATTTTCGATGCTGGCCAGATTTGTATGTCCTAATTTAACGTTATGAAATGAAACAGACTTGCTGAACAAAAGACATAAAGCCTTATAAATATACAACTAAATAATACAATTGCAAACATAAATTCTACAAAGTATTTAAAAAATCTACAAAAAAAAAAAAAAAAATAATCCATCAAACTCACATGGCAAATTATACACATCTTAAATAAACTGATAAAACACAGAAAGCTAGAGTTTATTGCATTTAAGAATTGAATGCTTCTTTTTATAACATATAATTATGTGTAAAAGCATTGACAGAAGAACATTTTGTATGAAGCACGGAAGTGCATTATACTTAAAATGTGTGCAGTCATAGCAGTTGTATTTTATAGGGATATGAAATATGATATTGGAGTGCCTTGTAATTGTTGTCAACCAGTCAAAATTAAGGATTCTAAAACACCAATCTCGAGATGTTTTTTTATGAATGAGTTTCACCGATTGACCTGATGTCAATCTGTGTAAACGACATCATGGAACAATCGGCATTTTGACATAGGAAATTTACAGGAAAGTGCATGTATTCAAAAGTCATTTATGAAACATACACATAATATAGTTACTCAAACATAAAGAACAAAAACTTTAGTCAAGCAGTTTAAACACACATACATGTATATATGGAATAAATAGTAAAAGTGAAACGGGTTTGCAACATAAAAAGCACACAGAGACTACTTAAATAACTAAAATAAGCAAAAAATAGCAAAAGCTCTACAAGTGGATATTAGTTTGTCATGCTGAAAACAAAGAATTATACTGGAACAGGAAATGGGATAAGCTGGTTTTGTAGTGAAACATTTGCATTAGGTAGCAAACCAAATATCTATATAACCTATAGAATTTTTCATTTGATTTAAAGATGATTGCTTAAGAATATCATCTGGCAGCTCATTCCAAAGTTTAGCATCTGCATACATGAACATTAAATATTGTAGCTATCTGCTGGTTGTTTTAACTTGTTGTAGTTCTGTTGTATTCTGGTTTCTAAAAGAAAAAGAGTTCCTTAATGTGAATTAAATCATGAAGATAAGCAGGATATTTTTTATTCTTCACAGCGAAAAGGGATTTTCATTTTTCCCATCTGGACAAAAAAAAATCTCTCATCTGCTCATTTCTCCCTTTTACCCTTCTCCTGTTCCTAGTTTAATTTGAAAATAGTTCAAAGCAATACTATAGATCAGAATAATAAAATTGTAAACAAGCATAAATTCACAGCCCCAAAACAAAGTTCAACATGTATGTCTGTGACCACAAGTGTACTTGCTTACTCATTTTCAGTCGATAAAAAAACTCAAGTTCTTCCTTTTCTTCAATAGTTTTGTATACTTAAAGGCAGAATACAGTTAAAATTTGCAAATTTTTGGAAGCCTTGTTTATTTCACAGTTTTGTTTGAATCAATCCAAAGATTAAAAAGATGAATTTTATCATAGTATATTAGTACAGTGAAATCAAAAATCTAATTGCTATACAATCATAATTGTATCATAATAAACATACACCCCAAGGGGACACATGTCACCCAATACTTATAGAGATGAAAAGGCTAATTAATGCGAAATAAACAAATCTGTTTTATAATCTAAATAATTGCTTATTAATTAGTAATGTCTATGTAAGATTGCTAAAATTCAACACTAAAAGTAGTAATGAACTTTTCAAATAAAAAATGGAGATGGAGAGCCGACGCCACTATCGACGACGAAATATAGGTTTGTTGTGTCTCACTGCCGCTACATTGATGTCGCAGGCTCGACACAAATCAAAAGACTTAGACTTTATTGTTAACAAATGAAACACTTCAAATCAACTCACACTAAAGTTACAGGAAACGGGGAGGGGGCTCGGACTAAGCGACAAAGCATCAATACTATAAAACAATAATTCTCCGATTTTTTAGCGTAAATGATCATTTGAACTTATACGAATATCAATCTTTTATTTGTAATCAATTGAATTCCTGATCTACCTCGCACTAATTGAAAAATAAACTTTTGGAATGTCTGTTTCATATGTGACGACGGACATGTTCCAGTGGTCGTAACCATAAAACCGTCATCTTTGCTTGAATGTAAACTACCAAATAAAACCAAATCACTGGGTTTGTACTTTCGAATAACACGACGAGTGCCTTTCTGGAGCATCCGAGATCACCCGATGGATTTATATTACCCAGTCATACCGATCTATTGAAACAGCCAAATGAAACTGTTTTGTATGCCACCGCAACTGAAAGTTGGGGGCATATTGTTTACCCCTGTCCGTCCGTCCGTCCGTCCGTCCGTCTGTCCGTCCGTCCGTCTCATTATGGGTATATAGTTATTCCACATAACTCCTCCTAAAGTTTGAATCCTAGGAAGTTTCTCTTTACTGTCTGTTTGTACATATATTGAAGGTGTGCATATGGTCAGGGTTTTAATTTTATTATCTTTTGCTCTTTTGGGAGATAAATGAACATTTTTGTCATTTTTGGGGTATATGCGGTTAAATGAGTTGAGTGCGGGGCATCACTTTGTCTAGTTTACATTTGTTTCTCGTATTGTGCTGTTACACAACTGTAACAGTCCGATGTAAGGTTAGGATTTAGCGCTCACATACATGTTAAACTCCGCCACGTGCACTTTCTTTATGTACCTGCCCCAAGTCAGGAGCACGAAGTTCAATTGTTCTAAAACTCAAACAGTAACCCGAACTTTAATTTGAACTCTTGATTCGATGGATGGCCACACTCATCCAAGGTACAAACAACATGGAAATCTATCTAAAATAGAACAGGTTTTTCCGAATTGGTCACGTGGTTTTACCTCATCAAGTAATGGAATAACCACATCAAAGAATGACAGGACCACATCAAATAATGAAACAAACACATCATGTAGTGTAAAATCGTCAATTTTGAAACATCATTGCGTAATGTTAAAACCATATAAAGAATAGGCAAATCATCATTACGAAATAACAAAACCACATCATGTAATGAAACAACTACATAACGTTAAGTCACATTCACATCAAGTAATGTTAAAACCACATTGACTAATGACACAACCACATTAAATAATGGTGAAACCACATCGAGTAATGACAAAACCATATTGAGTAATGACAAAACTATATCAAGTCAATACGAAACCATATCGTGTAATATCGAAATATCATTAAGTAATGACTATTTTCCTTATTTATAATTGATTGCTTCCTCCAAATATTATGTGTAGTTATACATATAAAAAAATGAAGGATTTAATTTGGTTCATGTTAACAGTTTGACCAATAAATACAGAATGACAATTTTATAATTTTACATGTGTTAGGAGGATTCTCTATAAACCTTATAGAGAAAACTGGAAATATAAGTCTATGTCATGGTGCTTATTTATGTCTACACAGTTGTTGGACCATTACTTTCCCAAATGTATACACTTAAGAATAAGGGTCTAAAAACAAATGAGCTTATAAATTAAAATATTATGTCTTATCTATATATTTTTTATGTATTGCATTTGTTACGGATTACTGAATCCTCTTAAAATTCAAACCATTATTTCATATTACCCAGTATTGCCAGTAAAACCTGGGTTTTCCCACTGGGCTGGGCAGTACTCATAAATCCCTGTTTTGTTGCCAGCCTGGTTTGGATGCATGTAAGGCCAACACCATCAGTATAGTTATTCTGATTTGGTGATGTGGTTTCTGTAGCTTAAGTTATTTTACATGATAGGGGTGCTAGCTCTATGCACAACCACCCTCCTTTCCCATCCAGTCTAAGGACCTGTCATAGTGGAGTTGCGACCACAAGTGTTACATATTCATTTAATACTGTACCATTTTTTATCCATTTCAGATGTAAGAATGAGTAGAAAGAAATTATAAAGAAAGACCTTAAAATTTCAGAATAAATTTATTTGCAAACATGCCACCAAGAGGAAGAGGAGGTGGGGACATTGTACTGGATAATGATGTCAGCTTTCCACTTGAGCGTCTTTTTGATCACAGAAATTTGGACCATCTTCCTCGGGAAAATCGTTTGGATCAGTTTGAAAGAAGAGACCTGGCCCATGTCAAGCATTATAAAGCTGCAGTTAAGATATTTGGGGGTCCCCTTAGTAGGAAGAGAGTTATTCAGGCTCCTCCTATGGAAACACCCATGAAACACAGACTTGGAGTTTATTTAAACCAAAAAGAACCACCTCCAACCATAAAGTTATGTTCAGAAATGAAATCAAAACCATTTATAATGGATAAAGATGCTGATGCCATTGCAGCGGGGAAAAAGGCAGTTGCCGAAGAGGACTCATATAAGAAATGGATTGCAGATCGTCAAAAATTTAGACATGATTTAGACAATATGGGATTAAATGCAGAATGGCTGAGAAGGAAAACAAATAAAACTGAATTAGAAAAACGAGTCTATAGAAAAATGGTAGAAGAAGCAAAACCGAAGCCAATCATTCCAGAACCAGTTATTGAAAAAGTTTTGGAAGCTATGATCTCTATTGTTCCCTCAGTGAAGATTCCATCACCATTAGGTGTGAGAATTCTAGAACAACATTTACGTAAAAATCAGATACGTCTCATAGACCTGTTTGTAATGGTTGATAGAGATAAGAACTGGAGAATTTCAAGAGAAGAGTTTAAGCAGGCCATAAGAGAGGTAATAAACCATATTTACGTTTAATGTTGATGATGATTCCAAAGCTTTATAGATGCATTTAGGATCATTTAAAATTCTGCAATAAAAGAAAATCACAATTATGGTTCATGTATTTCATATGCAAATGTTACATATTATGAATTTAAAGAAATAATATCAATGATTGCTTACCTTTATTAAACAATACAAATGATCAGGATATTGTCTTAATTTAAACAGCCATCATGAGAGATCAAAATAAGGGTAAGCAATGATAATGAATAAAGTTAATTTCGGTACAGAAATGGTGAATTATGCATTTGATATGACATACCATTTAAAATATACTACAATATAAAATAGGGATTTTGACTATGTGACATTAGATCTCCATGGATGAGAAATTAACCATGTAGGAACAATTTTGATAAACATATTTCTATTTTTTTTTTTTTTTATTTTGTTATGTTTGTTTTTTTTTTCTATTTTGGTTTTGTCTTTTGTATAAATTTACTCCATGTATCACCTTAAGCATTTTATGTTAAATTATTCTGTTTCCTTCTCTGTACCTTTGTTAATTGGTTTTAGATAATAGAGAATCTATCCATCGAACTTTCACCAGAACTAAACCTGTACATCATGGTTGAAGTTATTTCATTCCTCCATTTTGTTGTAGCAAATCACTGAATAGTAGATATACGGAAATATTTTTTCTTAAACATGTCTTAATTTCATTAATATAGAATAACCAATATTATGATTTAATTGTCATTTTTACAATTCTAATATCAAACCTGGCTTCTCTTACATGTATATTTAGCTTGTTAACAGAGATTTTTCCTGTCAGAGGGTCCCTGGGTTGCTACCATCAAGAAATTGCTCAACACCTGTGACAATCTGTTTCTGGCATTAGTTCTTACTCTTTTTATGTTACTCTTTGAACATTAAGTACAATTTTAACCAATGATAGGGAATTTTTTTCCCCTCTGTTTTGGTCATTTTGTAAGTAATTTCAGTCCAGTGCTTTGAAAGAATGATGCTGAAAATTAAAGTCCAGTTGGTTTTCTAACTATATACTACCAGAGCTTGTAAACTACTAAATGAGATATATGCATTATATATGTTATTTTTTCAGTCAAAAGTGACAATGTCCGAGTCTCTTCTAGAAGATATGATTCTTTCTCTCGATAGTAACTTTGACAATTATTTAGACTACAAGGAACTAGCAGAAGGACTAAAAATGTGGCGAAAGGAAAGAAGAGAAAATAAAAGAAAGGCATTATCAAGGGAGTCTACTGACTTATCACAGAAATCTTCAACAAGTAATTATAAGATATACTGAACATGAGTTGATTTAATATCATTGGCACTGATTTAAATGAAAGTTGCTGCTTAAAAAATATTTGTTTTCTACATAATTTGGTCTTGCATTTTTGTATTAGCAACTAAAAATGTGTAAGTTGTTTAAAAGACTTTTAATGTTGTGTTCACTTCTTTCCATTTAATTAACAATTATTAGTATCTCTTGAAAAAAAATGAATAGACAGTTGTTGTTTCATTTGAGCCTCATTTTATGTGGCTAACCAATACTGTTATGTTTAAGTTGATAAACTAGATTAATGTAAAACACAAATATGTACAAACACTCACACACTCTCACACATATATGCACCATGTGGCAGACAAAACACATTTAGTGATCAAGACAATTTTTTTTAAGTAGACATTTCCAAGCTAAAGAGGTCAAAATAATAATGAAAGAAAAAAAGAAGAAAAAAAAACTATTGATTTTTGTTGATAAAATGTAGGATAAGCAGCAAAATGCAATAACCTTTAATTTGAGAGAATTATAATTGCTGTAAAGAAAATCTGTGTAGGCAAAATGATGGCATAAATATGCCATTTTGCAGAAGAGGTGATAACTAATATGTGTTTTTTGTTTAACATTTGTAATATTGTCAAAAATATGAAATAAACTTAATAATTGTATACTTATGATTTAATTTAATAGTTTCTGCTACACCCCAGTCATTGGAAGAACTGTACGATGAGCCAGATTATCTTGAACTTATGAAAGAAGGGAAAATGACATCTGCTTTATCAAGACAACAGGATACTAGTGAGGAAGACATTTATGGGGACCCTGAACTGGCAAAGAATAAGGAATCGCCAAAATCATCCAAAGGCTCTCTTCGAGGATCTGCTAAAGGGCGGATAGGTTCAGGAATGAGTAAGACATCTGCCAAATCTTCTCGGAAGTCTGTTGGCATTGACAGAGAACCATCAGAAGAAAATATAGTCATTGGTCAAGGTGAAGGTGATTTGAAGGATAGTGCTGAGTCAGAGATTAAAGTTCGCATTGGTTCTGCTAAGAGAAGTGCTAGTAGAATAAGTGGAAGTAGCAGGGCTTCTACACCACAATATCTAGAGGTTCCTGAACAGGATCTCAAACCTGATAGAATGATTTTATCTTCAGAGGAGGCTATGGTAGACCTGAGAAAGAGGGACAGAGAGGCATTAAAGAACTCTACCAGACAGGGTGTAAGCTATTCTCCACAATTACAATTATGTGTTGTCAGTCAATCTACTTGCTGAAGAAAATTAGCTAATTTTAGTACAACAACAAGACTAGTACTGATTCAAAAGAATGGACATAGAAATATAATAAATAATTTAAAATGAAGAAAAAAAAAGATACTCTTCTGTTCTGAAAACACTGATATAGTGTAATGTACAGTCTTTGAACAGTGGCGGATCCAGAGGGGGGGTTCCGGGGGTTGGAACCCCCCGTTTTTTTTGGACGATCAATGCATTTGAATGGGGACATATAGTTGGAACCCCCCCCTTTATCCTGGGTTGGGAACCCCCCCTTTTTAAAATGGCTGGATCCGCCATTGCTTTGAAGGTGCACAGAAATTCAGTACAGCAGCGTTTTCATTGTCCAACAAAAATGCTCTTTTGGGGTAATTGATAAATTATTTTCATCAGGCTTTATTCACATTGGCTAGCTAGAATGTCTGTCAATCAAATACTGACAAAAAAACACAAGTATGCAAAAGTACAATCCAGTGTTCTCCCCACAACTATCAAATAGCATCCTTTTTAAAGGGAATTATTAAATACCATCTTGTTTCTAGAAATTATAGCATCACATCTATAACACAATTTATAAGAAAATTGTTTCAGATAGCATCACATCCTAGTAATATAGCATCACATTACCATGATGGTAAAAGGCCCTGGGGAGAACACTGCAATCTAGCTTTGTTTCTCTTTATTCAGAATATTAACTTTTAGTGGTATTTAAAATACATTGTTAATATGGGTATTAGTACATGTACAATTTGTGTATTATTAAATGTAGTTTCAGTGTGGGTATTAATACATGTACAATTAATTCTATTTTTCCTAGTCACCTAAAGTGAAGTTACCTGCACCAGGTGTAATCAAGGTGGGAGACAAAGCTATAGATGACCATTCAATGAGATCAACATTGAAAGGAGAAACAGCAGACATGGTTAATAAGTTTAGAGAACTGAAGCTTAGAGAGTATTGTGATATAACCAAGCTCTGTAAATTAAATGGAATAATTCTAAGTGAAAGACTTCTAGAAAAGGGTAAGTGCTTATATGCTGATATAACTTTTTCTTATGCACAAAACAGTATTTACACATAACGGTTGTTCAGAAGACAAAAAAAAAATTTGAGTTGTCTCTCTTTTTACATAAAAATATGTTTGTTAGTCATGGTTTTCTTCAGCTTTATTCAGACCTAACAGGGTCCGACACTTACAGTTGTCCGATTGCCTGGGGCAAGTTAATGCCGTATTCGGACAAGTAAAAACATCATCTTGGTTGTCCGATCGGGCAAGTGAAAAAAAAAGTGTCATATGATTAAAATTTCACAAAATCAATAGTGTCTGTTGTTTTGTCCATAGATTACTCAGTGATAACACCGCACGGTCGAGTAAAGTGGTCTTAACCCCCCTTCAATGCGTATATTTCGTCATTTGTTCGCACTGAATTCCCCATTTTACCAAAAATAGATCACGTTTAAAAATATTGGCCAATCAGGCGGCGCGGCGTTGCTTCGTCATTATCGTTATCAATCGGAACACCACTCGGGCGTTTCCGACGCACGTGTTATTCCACTGACCAATGGAAAGCCGAGGTCTATTTTCGTTGTTCTAACGTTAGAATTTGACATCGGATGTGTATTTCCCTAAGATTGAAAAACGTAAAAGCTTGAAAGAGAAAATGAAATTAAACTTTAACAAATTTGTCAGTTGTTGTCAGTTTATCAAGAAGGGTTTTTTGAAATGGCATTTCTTAGATAAATTATTATGAAATAAGTATCTCTATGCAAATGATCCAATTCCCGTATATTTGTCGATCTTTTCCCTCCCTCCTCGGCTCATATATGCCTCATAGTTTCTCAGTGGTCAAGTCTAGTTGTTGCCATCATGGCACAACAATCAACCTTGGCAAGTTTTTTCAGTGGAATTCCTCAAAAAAGGAAATCTGACTCCCAGCATGTAAAAGTTTGGGCATGTAAATTTCACTTTCGGACAAGTAAAAGTAATAGGGCACTTGCCCAACTGGACAAGTTGGTATAAAAGTTAATGTCGAACCCTGCCTAACGTATAAAGGAATAGGGCATTAAACTTTATTTTTTGGCACAAGAAAATTAAGTTTATGAGAACTACTTCAAATTTGAAGCAGAAAATTGTTAAATTTTAATAAATGATTTTTGTTTCAGTTTTACTCTACCCACCTGATAGACCTCATCATGAAATTCACCGAAATGTGAAAACCCCTGCTGATCCTTTACTATCCAGTCATTATGCTGAACCAAAAAAGAGGCCAAGGACACCTATAGAGGTGAAACACAAGGATAAGGTCAAGAGGTCAAAGAGTGGTAAACTTATGTTTGACAGTAGACATAGATATCCACAGAAATCCAATGTTGCTTCTTCAGGAACCAAAGAAAATCTATCTACAGGAAGAGCAGTTATCAGAAGCAAAATTGATTGTTGGATGACGTTTGAAGAGTATGAAAGATTAACAAGGTATTTAAAAGAAACCTTATGCACATTTATATCTTTTATCTACACAGTTAACACTGTGTATCATCGGTACAGTGGATAGAGGTACTAACCAAGTGGTTGACCTGGTTCTCTGTTCATTGTCTAAGAAAAACTACATTACTGTACATATACCAACCAGGTTATCCGCTTGGTTAGTACCTATATCCGCTGTACTGATGGTACACAGTGGTTAAAACCTTGTTGTGTGGAAATTGCTTGTGTCACAAACTCTGATCAGTCTAGATTTTTTTGGTCTGTCCCTAGGCTAGGATGTAAATGGTCATTTATAAAACATCTTGGGTCACCATATAGTATATATATACAAAAGTATTGCTTATTTATGCATCTGTGCAAAAATAAGGAGATGAGGTATGATTAACGGACAATGTGCTGACCTTTGTTGCAAAATTACCATGGAAACGAGAACATGATCAACTTCCAACATTTTGTGGAGATCTTACCTACAAAGTTATGCGAAATATGGATTGACATTGCCACAAAATGTCGGAATTTGATCATGTTCTCGTTTCCATGGTAATTTTGCGATATATTGTCTGCCTTGAAATTCAATGCAAGTGTTCTGATAAGTTTTTAAGTAATCTTCATTTTCTTGATCTAATTCTTTAGAGTTTATTCCCATTGATTCTAAGTTCCAGAATGATGCGATGTCGAACTCCTCGGTCTTATGTAAAATAAGCATGTTTAGTACTGACAATGAGTGTGTAGCCGATTCCTTTACTAGCATAATACATAGGCTGTCGTTTGTAATAGTTTCTTTCACATTACATGGACCAACTTCCAACAATGATTGCCAATGAGACATCAATCAACCAAAGACAGAAGGACAAGGATCTGAACAACTACAGGTCAGTGTAGGGCCTAGTTACATGTACATGCTTAGTAAAAAAATAAAGGCCCTATGATTTTGTAATATAGTATAAATCCTTTGAACACATTGAACCTTAAAGCACATCCCCTCTACCAACTAAATGTTTTGGGTAAAAAATGTGTATTATACACGACCAAATAGGGTAGTGATTATATTAAACTTTTTTTAAATTTCATTTCAGACATTTAGAAACAAGATACCAGCAACTTCATGGTAGTATAGACACTAATGCTTTCTGGCCTGGTCATTTACTGGACAAAGTACGACTCTGTATGCCTCCTTATGACAAGCCACATCCTTCATTGAACAGCTCTAATGCTCTGTTTAGGGAGGTTGATAAAAACAGAAGAAACCATGTTGTTCCTATAAGGGAGAACTCAGCATGGCCTGTTAATGAGTATGGTTTTGTTCAGAATGGCATATATGATCCCTATGCCAGAAAATATTAAACATTTTTAAGCAGAAATGAAATTTCATCTAAAGTATTAAAGCATAAAGTGCATTTCTGTAAAAAAAAAAAAAAAGATCAATGCTTTTTACAGAGCACATTGAATGAAGTTTTTGCCATTGAGTTTGCTGAAAAGTCAAACTTTTTCAAGTTACAGTTACTATAAGTTTGCTGCTTTCGCTCTAAATCTACAACCGTTCTCTTGTAATGGCTATTTTTTTTTTATTAGTTGATCAGTTTGAAGGAATGATTTCAAATTGTAGTTTATAAATTTTTTAGCCTATAAGCAATTTGAAAGGCCAAAGCCTGTTGCATAAGCACTGTTCATGCTGTAAGGAACAAAAATAATGATGTTAATAGTATGAAATGCATGGTTGAACTTTATGTTAAATTATTAAAATTCACACTTTATGATTATTATTTTCCTACTCTCAAAAAGTATACTGGTAATTAAAAAACATTCATGGTAAAAACAACCAAGTTTTGGTATGTTGAACATACAGAAGTATCTGATTAAGTTTTATTTTTATGTGAGTTAACGAAAATTTACAATGTCTGTGTATTTTTATATTCTTTATTTTGTGATAGTTAAATCAAATGATTGATACTGTGATCATCTGTACCAAGTGTGTGATACATATAATTGTTTCATTCATTTATATTTTCTAATATTTATTTTCCAAAAAAAATTTTAATAGTCAAATTAAAAAAAAAAAAGAAAAGAAGGTTCGTTTTTGATACCAGCTTTATCATTATTTAATGATTTATTTGTCCAATCTTTTTTCGAATGATTGTACTGTTGAAATCAATAAAGAAAACATGATTGAAGTCTTATACAACAGCAGGGCCAAGTTTTTTTTTCAAGGTTAGAGTCAGAATAAAATCTGAATATATTTTCCTTGCCTGGTTGTACACGAAAATTTGTTGTCATCTTATTATTATATACCGTTCTTAAATTTTCGTCAAATTTGTGGTGCTGCTTAACTTAGACAACCCCCTGACATAAATTTGGATATAAAAAACTTTTATGTTTATTGCTGACTGCTTTTGTTTGTAACAAAGTAATTACATCAATTGTTTTGATTCATTTGTTTCAATAACCAAACATGAGAAAATTTTCAGGAAATAGAGACTTAGATCCCAGAGACAAAAAAATGTCAATGGCACCTGGACTTTTTGAAGACAAAAAATTACATTGGAGGTTTGGAAGATACTAAGATTTTGCTTTAAACAAATTTAGTTTACTGACCTTGATGACCAGGAAAGGTTTTTACAATTTTTTTTTCAAGGGATTCTTTGATTAAAATCAGTATTTTTCTATAAATGAGAAGTCTTTGCTTTCAGGAATCAATAATAAGCTGTTTGCTCAAAAAGGTTTCTTTAAGTAAATCTATTTCCAATACAAGACCAGCAACAATTTTCACAGGTCCAGTAAGTTTGTACGAGGTTCTGGTTGGGGGTTTCTTCATTCTTATTTTATTTTAATTTATTTTTTAATCTTTATATCATTTTTCTCTCTTCTTTATCTATTTTACACCTTATTATCTATTCTCTATTTTTTTGTGTCTATTTTTCTCTATTCTAATCTTTATTTTTTGCCCTTTGTTCTGCTCATTTTGCCAATTATTCTCTATTCTTTAAACCCATCCAGACCCTCTTGTATGGGATAGATATATGCCATAATATCAACTATATTCTTCCAAATACCTCTGTGCAATGTTTCTGAGTAATCCTTATATCATTTGAACTGTGATATTTGAGTATATTTATGTTTCAAGACTTTTAGTCTTTTTGATTTGACATAAAATACATGAAAATTCTCTTACTAGTATATTTTATTGATGCTGAACATAGAATTTGCTCTGTTCGTTTTTGTCGAACCATTGACTTCTGTCACAGAAAGTGAGACATAGGGATAGTGATCCGGCAGTGGCAGTGTTAACAAACTTCTTAAAAGCTTAATATTTCAGAAGATAGAAAACCTGGATGCTTCATACTTAGTATAAAGATACCTTATGTTATGAAGTTTCTGTCTGTCATATGTTCATTGTCCTTGACCTCATTTTCATTGTTCAGTGACTACTTGAAAAAAGAGTTAAAGATTTTTTTGTAATGTTAATTTCTTTCTTATTATGAGTAATAGGATAACTATATTTGGTATGTGATACCTTGTCAGGTCCTCATGCCTGTCAGACAGTTTTCACTAGACCTTGACCTCATTTCAAGTCCATATCTCAGATACTATAAGCAATATGTCTACTATAATTGGTGTATAGAAAGATTGTAAGGTGTACATGTCCAACTGGCAGATGTCATCTGACCTTGAAATCATTTTCGTGGTTCAGTGGTTAAAGTTAAGTTTTTGTGTTTTGGTCTGTTTTTCTAATTCTGTATGCAATAGGTCAACTCTATTTGGTGTATGGAAATATTTTACAGTGTACATGTCCGTCTGGCAGGTTTTATTAGACCTTGACCTCATTTTCAAAGTTCATTGCTCAATGCTAAGATTTTGTGTTTTGGTCTGTGTTTCTTAAACTATAAGCGATAGGTCAACTATATTTGGTGTATGGAATGATTGTTAGGTGTGTATGTCTGTCTGGTAGGTATCATCTGACCTTTACCTGATTTTCATAGTTCATTGGTCAATATAAAGTTTTCAGGGTTTGGTCTGTTCCTTGTATACTAAAAGCAATAAGTCAATTATATTCGGTGAATGGAATGATTGTAAGGTGTACATGTGTTTCTGGCTTGGTTTATCTGACCTTGACCTCATTTTCTTGGATCATGTTAAGTTTATGTGATACTTGTAGTAAAACTATATTTATGACTATCAACATAATATCAATGGTCAGTAAAGCAGGTGAGACATTTCAGCATGTGCACTCTTGTTTATTAAGAGGTATTGTTTTTTTGTCTCTGAGGCGAAAGTCACAGAATGAGAGACATATCAATTACATTTTGTCATGTGAATTTTTCACTTATTATGAGTAATAGGATAACTATATTTGGTATATTGGATCCTTACAAGGTATACATGTCCATCAGACTTCATTTCATGGATCAGTAATCAAGGTTAATGATAAGTGAATAAGTCTGTTTCTCAGAGACTGTAAGCAGTAAGTCAACTATATTTGGTGTATAGAATGTTTGTAAGGTGTAAATGTTAGTCTGGCAGGTTTCATCTGACCTAGACCTTAATTTTAAGTTTCATTGGTCAACGTTAAGTTTTTGTTATTTGGTCTGTTTTTCTATTACTAGTATCAAGTAATCGAGTGAATGTTATGTGATTAAGTCCATTTCTCAGATACTGTAAGCAGCAAGTCAACTATATTTGGTGTATGAAAGTATTGTGAGGTGTACATGTCTGTCTGGCAGGTATCATCTGACCTTGACCTCATTGTCATGGTTCATTGGTCAATATTAAGTTGCATGGTTTGGTCTAGCAGTTGTATAGTTGATTTGGTCTGTTTTTCTAACACTATAAGCAATAGGTCAACTATATTTTGGTGTTAGGAATGATTGTAAGGTGTACATGTCTGACTTGTAGGTTTCATCTGACCTTGACCTCATTTTCATGGTTCATTGGTCAATGTAAAGTTTTTGTTTCTGTTTCTCAGATTCTATAATCATTAAGGTAAACTATATTTGGTGTATGGAATGATTGTAAAAGAGAGGCGAAAGATACAAAAGGGACATTGAAACTCATAAGTCAAAAATAGACTGACAACACCATAGCAAAAAAAGAAAACAAAAACAAAAGACAAACAACACTATACAAAAAAAAAAACAAAGAAAACTAAAGACTGTGCAACATGAACCCCACCAAAAACAAAGGGGATCTCAGGTGCTTCAGAAGGGTAAACAGGTCCTGCTCCACATGTTTAAGGTGTACATGTCTGACTTGAAGGTTTTATCTGACCTTGACCTCATTTTCATGGTTCATTGTTCAATGTTAAGTTTTTGTTGTTTGGTCTGTTTCTCAGATACTATAAGCAATAGATCAGATGTATGTGGTGTATGGAATGGTTGTAAGGTGTACACGTTTGTCTGGCAGGTACAAAAGGGACATTGAAACTCATGTCAAAAATAGACTGACAACGCCATAGGAAAAAAGAAAAAAAAAAAAGACAAACAACACTATACAAAAAAAACAAAGAAAACTGAAGACTCTGCAACATGAACCCCACCAAAAACAAAGGGGGTCTCAGGTGCTCCAGAAGGGTAAACAGATCCTGCTCCACATTAAGGTGTACATGTCTGACTTGAAGGTTTTATCTGACCTTGACCTCATTTTCATGGTTCATTAGTCAATGTTAAGTTTTTGTTGTTTGTTCTGTTTCTCAGATACTATAAGCAATAGATCAAATGTATGTTGTGTATGGAATGGTTGTAAGGTGTACATGTTTGTCTGGCAGGTTTTATCTGACCTTGACCTTTTACATGGTTCATTGGAGAATGTCAAGTTTATGTAGTTTAATCTATTTCTCTATATATATGGCCTTAATAATTGGTGTATGGATTGATTATAAAGTGAAGTCTGTATGATGGGTTACATCTGACCTTGACCTCAATTTCATGGTTCATTTAAGAATTGAATGCTTCTTTTTGTAAATTATTGAGGTGTAAAAGCGTTTTATTCTAAAAATGTGTGCATGGTCAACGCTTTTACAACCCTATAAAATTACTAAAAGAAGCATTCAATGCTTATTATTACATTTTTTTGCTAGGATCATGACATGATTTCTATCAAGTTTTTCTTTTATTTACCTGTGCACTTTATTGTGGAAGCTCGTGTCATCATGAATGTTACATTTTGAAATGAAAGTTAATTTCAGAATGACACGAAATTGCTGTTAGTCAATCAAAATAACGTGTTATAATGAAACATACATGTAATATAATTTTTAGACAATGTTTTCATGGTTTTGTCCGTTTATCAGCTACTATAAGAATAGGTTATTTATATTTATTGTATGGATACATGTCCGTCTGGTAGGGCTCATCAAACCTTGACCTCATGATTCATTGGTCAATAATTAGATTTCATGGTTATGTCCTTTTCTCAGATTCTATATGCAAAAGGTCAACTATATTTGGTGAATGGAATGATTGCATGGTGTACATGTTGTCTGGCAGGATTCTGCTTACATCATTTACATGGAGCATTGATGTGATACTTGTAGTAAAACTTTCATTATACAGACTTTCAACATAAATTCAATCATGATAATTAATGCTTGTCATGTAAATTTATTGCTTATATTGAGTAAAAATATAACGGGATTCTTACAAGGTCTTCATGTACATCATACAGGATTCATCAGTCCTTGGCCTCCTTTCATGGATCAGTGATCAAGACTGGGTTTACACAATAAGGTCAGATACTATAAGCAGCATGTCAACTATGTTGGTGTATTGAATGTTCTAATTCTAGCAAGGCTAATATGACCTAATTTTAAAGGTTTATTGATAAATTGACAAAAATGTCATGATGCAATCCTTACCTCAGATACTGCAGTAGGTCTGCTAATATTAGTGTACGGAATGATTGTAAGGTGTGTATGCTCTTCTTGCAGGGGCCTTCTGATCATGACCTTATTTTTAAGATTCATTAGTCAATGTTTATTTTTTGTGAATAGGTCCTTTTTTCATATTCTTAATTAGCAGTATGATAGATGTATGGAATAATGGTTAGGTATACAGGTCTGCCTGGAACGGTTCATCAGACCAGGACCTCATTTTTATGGTTCATTTGGTCAACAGGAAGTTTTTTGTGGCTATGCCTGTTTCTCAAATACTATAAGCAATAGGTCAACTATATTTGGTGTATGGAATTTTAAGGTGTACGTATCAGTCAAGCAAGGTTCATATGACCTACTTCATTTTCATGGATCTTGATAATGTAAAGTTTATTTGATATCTGTAGTATAACCTTTTTAAAAACTTTCAACATAACATTCAATCATGATCAGTAAAGCAGGAGAGACATCTAAGTGTGCATTCTTGTTACATTTATTCCACTTTTGTGCATGTGTAATTTCTAGTTGTGTGATTATTGATTTTTAAGTAAAATCAGTAAAAAATTGTCCACAAACCAGTCCAGTGAACTATCCAGCACTGTTGCAGTTTTCACAAAAAACTTTTGCATTGTCCTCAATGCCCTTTTTTTTTTAAATATTTTTATAGATTCTATTGGCATGTGGTAGAAAATCTAAAAGGCCTGAAATTATTTTTTCAAGCCTTGCTTGTTAGGCATGTGGCTAAACATGATGAGAGTCTTTGCAAACTCTGTGCTACTCCTATGATATAGCCAATTAAAAAGACAACAATCAATCAACCAATCAAGTGACCTCTTAAAACTTCAAAATTATTCATGCCAATATAAGAAAGGAACACCAATCATTCTTTGATTTCAGAGGATGGTTTTATTTCATCAAAATATATATTTACTACATCAAACAAAAACGTGAGTCAAAACATTTGTATAATTTAGATATAACATCACAATCACCAAAACACAATTACAGTTAATACAGTCAAATAAGACAAGAAAATGCACTGGTTCAATATAAAAAATATGCTGCACCTCAGTAAAATACTATTCATAACAGATTTCACATTAAAAAAATTGAAATAAATATATAAAACTGCCTTTCACATTCTAATATTAGACAAATTAGTTTTGCTTCATCATAAATTCATTTACTGCTAATGTAATTTAAGTTATTTTCTAAGAATATTTAAACCGTATTTGAATCAGACTTTTAGAAAAAAAATTCATACACTTGATCTGTCCTAAACAAACATGATTTTTTTTCATGTATCCAAACTTCTAAAAATATTTTTGATTTGGTTTCTTCTAGTAACAACTAAAGGATTATTTTCATAAGATTTGTTAAGTTTCATGGTCTGATACAGAATGTACTCCAGATTGCTTGCATGTTTTTTTACATTTTTTCACTTTCAAATTAAACATGTGTCTCCCCTTAAATGTTGTAGAGATGTTAATTAATGGAAATATATATAGCAAATGACTTCAAATGTAGTTAATGCAACATTATATGTTATAAATATATAATAAAGGTGGACTTTAAGGCCAAATGTTAATGTCAAATGTAATATCCAAACGAAACAAGACAGAGTCACTTTTACCAAGTGACCCTTAAAGCAAGATACCTACATGTCAAAATCAACAGCAATAAGTCAGAAGATAAAATCAATAAGTTACCTTGAGGTCAATGGTCTGAGGTGATGTACACACATGTCAAATATCCAAAACCTATATCCAGAGATTAAAAAGGTATGGACCAGACAATACTGTATATTAGAAGAACAACAAAAATTAGGATACCTATACCGGTACCAATGACAACTGTGAATGACTGTTACCAATTAAAACATTTTAAACAAGAAAAATTATAGTGCAAAAGTACATAGATGCAGAGTATAAAGCAAAACTTATACAAGTTTCTTCTAATCAATAATCTGTTGTGACACTTGTTTATAAAGCTACTGAAGTGCAGGATATCAAAACTCATGAACTTCATAAAATAAAGGAATGTTGTTTAAAATACAAACAAATTAAGGAATGCCCATTGAAGAGAAAATACATAGTACAGCTTAATTCAACATTACTTGTTTCCTAATCATTTAAATTAACATTTAACTTTCACTCAATAACTTTGTTCAAAGCTGAGATACATATATAAGCACTGAAAAGTAACTTTCTAAGCAAACCATTCTTAATGAATAATTAGCTTGACAAACAGTTTAAAAAGAAATTAAATACTCTGAAAATCTTTGACAAAAATAAATCATTTGAAAAAGTCTCAAACACTTGAGCAATCTAGAAAACTTAAGAGCTATACCTTAATAATATAAACATGTCATGATAAACTATATATTAGATCAATTTTGTTTCCAACAAAGATGTTACAGTTTCGATGTTCATGTACAACTTGATAACATTTTATATCAACGTTAACTGAGTTGTACAAAATAACATAAATCTTTCGGATTGTCTGTTGTCATGAAGGCCACATACATTTGTCTTTAAAACATGCATATTTGGCAATAATTGTATGTTTTCATCACTGCTAAAAATTGGATACCTCAAATTAAATAATTCCATTATCTAGTATCAATTTATTAAATTTTCATTAGTGCCTCTTCATCAACAGCCTTGACATTTACAAATGTGAAATGATGCGTGCAGACAAAGTCTATCTTTCTAATGGTATATGAAAACAACATCTACACTTAAGCAATTCGTTGACCTCAGAAAATATTGTGAAAATACAATTTGATTAAAATACAGATTCTGTGTCCACACTTTTCTTACAAAGATCTGACAACGGTTCGTTCTACTTTCTATTTCAAAGACCTTTTTGAGAACTTCTGGGTTTGACGTAATGATACACACTTTAAAAAATCTGTAGGCAATAATTTCATTGGCTGATTTAATAATTACCATAATAAAAAGTGGAATGGAGTGTTGTCTGATCCTTGTAAATGCAGCATGGGCATTGGATCTGTATTTTGATCAGATTGGGGGGAAAAAACTAGGATCTTCATCATACAATCTCTCCTTTCCTGACTAATGAAAATGCATACCCGTCATTTGTTCATAACTTCGTTGAGATCACTGTGGCAAGGCAAATGTTTCGTTTTTATTATTTCTGATATCTTAAAATCCCATTATTCAAACAACATAATATGTACAAGCATATCACTTACAATTCTTTCATACAGAAATGCTGTCAATTGTTTTCTTTCTTATTCTAACAAAGATTAACATTTTCTGTTCTAACCAATAAATAACAATAACTGGGAGACAGTTTAAAATTTTCCCTTCTCTACCAATGGCTAGAGGGAGATAATTTTGTTTTACTACGTTAGCTTAACTTACTGGCAATTCAAAAATCAGACCAATGTTAAGTGCTAGCTACCTCACTTAAGTTACAAAAAAAAAAAATCGTTCTTACCAGTAATTGAAATACAATTTTCAACATGTAAAAAAACTTTCTCAAAGTTACAACTTTAGAAAAATTGACTAAATATATGGGAAAACTGCAAAATTTGATCTCAAAACTTCATTACAAAATACCATCAGAAAATTAAAATTTATCTTTGAATGGGTATTAAACATTGCTGATAATGTACAACAATGTATGACAATGCACAGAAATACTTCATAAAAATTAATACAGGACATTCATGAAATGATGAAATAAATAAAAGCATCCTCTATTGTGCAGAAAAAAATAATTGATTTTCAAAATCAAATCAATGCTTTTTACATATTCTGAAGGGAAGCAACCACAGGGAGCAAAAGAAGAGGTAAACAATGTTCTATAAAGAAAAAAAATTCACAACTATGCACAGAAAAAGAACTGTTTTTCATTTATGGTATACAAACAAAAGATGGCAAAAAATCTGTCTAAAGGCTGCTTTCTCTAAATGATGTATAAGGATGTATTAAAAACAGTCATATATTGTCTAAAACAAGCTCAATAAGAACTAAAATAAACAATCTGGGAGAAAAACTTATAATGTAAAAATCAAGTTTCTTAATAGTCTGATCATATTAAAAGAACAATGGAATGAAACAATATGGCTACATCAAGGACAGATTTTTTCTTTTCTTCATTCAAATGTAAATGTTTCTACGTAAAATCACTTTGCCTGTAAAAACTTAGGCAAAAAAAAAGAGGTAATTGTATTGAAATACAGTTTACACTATCAAAATTTGATTTTGATTTAAGACTTAAATGGTATGATACTGAATATTTTCTGGAAATATACTATCTGCTTTTTTGGTAGTGACAACAAATCTCAAGCAAAAATTATTACATTTTTTGCATTTGATGTTAAAGCTTTATATAAAATTTTAAGTTTTTAATTAATGTGGAAAATGCCACTGTCCCATGAGATTTCTAAACCTGACACACACACAGAATCAATTTAAAGTTATGAATTATTAACGCATTTATACACAAACAAATAGCATCAAATTTTGATTTGTAAATAAATCATTATTGACTGAACATTTTGAGCATGCAAACTTTAACTAAAAGTCATTTTATCATCAAAGAAAAATAAAAAAATCATTTGGAGATATGTTGAGCAAAGTGGTTTTATAGAACATAAAAATACACACATGAAGCTGTATTGTAATACTATGTGTTCTTGTGAAAATTGAAAGACTACATAAAAGTTTCAGAGCAATCTGACTACATCTTTTTTTACAGGATTTCATCCTAAATTTTTTACTATACATGTACTAGAATTATAGTTAAATTTTTCATGCAAAATGGACTTGCAAATTGAACCTAAATCTTAACTAATTCTTTTTGATGCCTTATAAGACCATTTCAGTGGTTTATATTATATTTCATTTTTTCAAATCTCAAATCAAGACACACACAAATATATAACACACAAATTATATATAAATTTTGAATACAGTGAAGGTGAAATAATTAGAATATACAGTTATTTCTGATACCGATAAACCCTTTTTACCATTACACACCACACACATCTTTCAAGTATATTATGCATTTAATTTGTCATATGGATTTTAAAAGCTCTTTTCAACACAATTCACTGTCTCAGAATGTCAAGAAATATGGTTATTTTAATATCACAGCTTGTACATTAAAAATATAGTGTAATGACATTGGTCAGTTTTAAATTCTTTTCTATCAAATCAAAACATGTAAACCAGCCCCTGACCTGTTTTGATTTGACTAAATTGTTCATGATTTGCAAGTTATTTTTGTCGCAAGATTTTTTGTGAAAGGAAGGCCTGGTTAATAAAGGTTTCCTTCTAGTTGGATACCAAAGGTATACAGGGTGTTCTAAAATAGCAAAAACATAAAAGAATAATTGATTAGGACACAACACTCCCTATGATTGCTATGGTTATTTTAATTTACATCAACATGGTTCTGTGTTCTCTGCACCCTAATCAGGATAAATACAATAAGAATATTTTTTTCTGGAGTACTGAATTCAGGTACCGCAAGTATGACATCATAATTCATAATGCTTTCTATATATATAAAAAGAAGATGTGGTATGATTGGTATGAGACAACTCTCCACAAGAGACCAAATGACACAGAAATTAACAACTATAGGTCACAATAAGGCTTTCAACAATGAGTAAAACCAATGACGCATAGTCAGCTATACTACCGAAATGACAAATGCAAAACTATTCAAACGAGAAACTAATAGTGAATTTTGTTAATGACTGTATGTAAAATGTTTGTATAAATAGAACAATGAATAAGAGGTTTGTAAGAATAAAATAATGTGTTATAAGTTTGTAAAGATATTATCAGTATACAGTTAATGTTTAAATTGAATTTTAGCAAAATTGGACTAATACATTATCGATGGTTTTTCAAACGAGTTGGATGTTTCTCAGCTACAACTTATCGTAAGGCAACAGCCCTGAGATGAGATTTGGCCGAGAAACATCTTCAAGTTTGAAAGACCATTGATAATCTGTTTATAGCTATTTTGACTATTGCGTTGTTGATGTTTACATTGACATAGGCATGTGTGCCCTTAGTTTCTGACGATAATATTGTATCTCAAGCGAGTAGCATGATATGCCAAATTATCACCAAAAAAGTTCAAATAAAGAATACACAAAATAGCAATAATACACTTTTCTAGCAATTCTGTACCATTTCCACTGACTTCCCTCCCTTAACCAGTTCTACTCCTATTAGGAATTCTATGAGGTGTTCGCAGAATGTTTGTTGCAAAATAGTTTCTTACTTCACTTTAGGAAGGATTTGTGTTGTTTGCATTGAATTTAGCGATGTAAAATAATATCTGTAATCCTACAAAGATTCATGTCCTAATTATTCTTTTATACTTTTGCATGTTAGCATCCAACCAAAGCAATGTTTTAATGAACAAATTACAGAATTTAAGATTTTCTGAAATAGTGGATTGTTACAAATATATTTACTCAATCAAAACATTACTCTAAATAATCATGTATATACATAGACATCTTTAATCTTTACTACAGAATCATTACTCCAGTTTATTTCAATTAAATGGATTGAACCACTGGATTTCATTTTAGTACAATTACGACTGTAACAAGACGGGAAAAAAAAGCAAAACAATATAAAATTGACTTTTTGACTATTCTACTGTGTAAAAGAACTTACTTAACAACTCAATAGAATAAAGTTAGTAAGAATACAATAGTGCACCGGGGTTGATAATAATACTGTATACAGAGTGAAATATGAAAAAGAAGCACTTAGGTATTAATAAATATTACTATAACTAACCAGGCTATTTCAAAAATTAATTTTTCTTGAAACTCCAACTTATATACACTAACATCTGAGCTAATCATATTACTAACCTAACCAGATTACAAAATTTCAAAATGGTCAGATTGATTCAAATTTTGTCAAAATCAAAGATTTAAATTAATTGAAGCATCCTTACTGGAAAATTCATAAATTGTAGATATTTGTAAAAAGATTTTTTGGTCAGCTTAAACCAATGAAATTGCTTGAGAATTTTTCAGTCCTCATGAACACTAAGGAAATGGAAAACAGGTAATGCAATTTCAGAAATAATTATGAGCATATATAAGAGAAATAATTTAATAATAATTTGAGGTTATAGTAATTATGGCAGTTTCAATAAATTTTATACATGTAGTATAATTTATCATAATACTATGAGTTTTCATCATTATGTTGTTAGCTGTCTCATTTTTTCGCTTTAATTTCAGAATTGACAGTTTATGAGAATTACATATATTTGCATAAAAATAAATATGAAGAAAAGGCATAATTTTGATTCACCATGAACTTAAAAAAAGTTCATAATTTCTACACAATATTAAATAACATTTGTTCAAAACTATATTCCTTTTTTTTGTTTTTGTACTTTAAAAACACCTCCAATGTTATGGCAGTAAAAAATGTATGTTGGTTAACAAGCATGTGAGTGTTGCACAAAAATTGGAAAAAATTACTGTACCAGTGACTGATTCACAAATTGTGTTTAAAGAATAACAGTTCTAATGTTCATCAAGGTTAAAAAATCAATCTTTTTCAAAAGCAAGAAATGGAAGGAAAATAATGTTTTCATATATGTGAAGTAAATTACACCTTTCTTATACAAATTTGTCTTTTTGAATTACAGAGGAAAGTAAATTCTATGTAATTTTAATATACAATTTCTCTTTTTTTTAAGGGTCTATGCCTCTCTTTGAACTTCTTAATTTGTTTCTGTGTAAATTCAGAAAGCAATGTTTTATAAGAATTGCACAAAACTATCTAGCATAACCAAATTCATGTGAAATTTAAAATCTAACATAATAAATGCCATTAAACTGGCATAAAACAAAAACAAAAAATAACAAAAATATTCATCTCTGAATGTTTAAAATGCCCAATAATACAACATAATGCCCTTAAATTTCTGGACGTAAAAAAAAACATATTTTCCCAATAAAATGTACATCCAGAATTAATACAGCACTCAAATAATCGATAACAAGGTGCTAGTAATTTGAAAATCAGAATATAAATGCAAAATTTAATATCATGTTTTTTATCCATGCATAATTTTTCACATTGAAATGTATGTATCTGAATCTGTAATAAATATGTCCAATCAAAACCTTTTATTGGGACATCAGCAGTGAAACATGTACTGACAAAACAAGGAAAAATGACCATAAAAAGGATTAAATTGTGGCACTTACCAAACTCACTCCTTTGGTTTTCTATGATTTTTTTGGTTTTTGTAACGGTTGTGATCATAGTTTCATTTAAAATTTGTCTATTGAATAAAGAGAACAAATCACAAAATCCATTTGAGAAGGCCTTATTTACTCATAAAATTATACAGACCAATGTCTAAATTTAGGAGGGAGCCAAACAGAAGAATGACTGATAGTTCTTCAATTGACTTCAAAAATGCTCCTAATGACCTGAATAAAAGACGGCAATTAGATTAAGGTCATCTGAATATTTCAGACTTTGTATAGACATATTTTACAAGACATGTACTGTATGAAAATAATCTCACTGTAAACAAATGCCCTGTTTTGTTTTATGACAGCTTGGTGAATAATAAAATAAAGATTAAAAAAAGTCATATGTGCACTTAATGCCCTTTTATACACTATCAATTGGCAAGGAATTATTTTAATGAAATGCTATCGGTTTATTTTTTATTTTTGGAGTACAAATTTTTCGTTGATTTCCTGAATATAGATGACCCAAAAGTTTCAGTGTTTATAGAATTTTCTTATAGACTTGTATGCAAATCTTGTCAAAACAATGAAATTAAGTATCCACTAAAATGGAACTGTTTCTTAATCCACGAAAACTGGTACTCTAAATAAAAAATAAACCAAACCCACAGTAACTGTTCCTGAGAAATTTTGAATATCAAATATTTACCCAACTTGATAATTTCCTCAATATATCATTTATAAAATTCATAGTCATGTACCGGTATTTAAAAAATCATCCCAACAGTCATCTCTCAACCAAGCTTCATTGAAATGTTACCAATAAAACTGGCCAGAAATGAAATTCTAATTAAAACATATAAAATAGACATGAGGTCCTTTCTTGAGGTAAGAGGTAACAAATCACGGCTATTGATTGAAAAAATGACATCTTGTATTTTGTTTTCGAAAAAACATTTTCATCAAGAGCTTACCACATCTTCTTATTTTTATATTAACTGAAAATTTTCAAGTGGGAAAGACTGCTAAATGCAATTTCTAATATCATACACATGTATATAACGTTTAAAATGAGGTTAGGCTTAAATTAAAATATTGTTTGTTTGCAGTTTACCGACCGACCCTTGAAAATCCCTCCGACTGTGAAAATTTTATTGCTTTAAATTTTAAGAAATTATTTTTAAAACTTCTATTGCTGAGATCCGGAAATTCAGGTCCTTTCGAATTGATTTAAGTCTAGGTCGATTACACGTTTTAAATTCGGTTTTCTTCCTTCCGTCAAGCGTTCATGTGACCGTTTAATGATAAAGCACATGGAAATTGTTTACAGGTATCCATGAAGTTATGCAGGAGTACTTTACGCTGTCGACTTCTGTCAATTTTAAGACAAATAAAAATATATATAACAAACAAAAAAGTTTAATAAACTGTTTATACAGATTCAAGCACATGGAATGATGTCTTTGATGATATCATTGAAGAAGATGCAGCGGATATTCACAACCGACGTGATGACTCATCTTTGTCAACTTTCTGTCTTAAACAAATCGGGTACAGAATCTTTTGAGCCTGACTTTATGGAACCAGTTTCAGCGGTTAAACAATTCGACAGCAGCTTGAAGTATGTCATATTTTCTATAAATCGTTGTGAAGAAAGCAAAGATGAAACCACTCCTCCGTGAATATATGGATACCTGTAAACATGCCTGTACGGAGAAAGAGCTCATTTAAAATGTAAATGGATAGAGACCATGCCAAATCAATCAGAAGACACCCAAACTACACAAAGATGTAGAGAAAATGAATGATTAGCTTGAAAAATAAATATACTCTCTCTATATTAAATCTATCTTCGATTGCAATGAGTATGCTCCTTTAGGATAAGTTTGCTTGTTTAAACCTTTTGGCTGATAAAATAAAATATTTTTCCTACCTACCGACCCTTCAGTCTGAAGGTACAGTCAGGAAACTGCAAACAAACATATTTTTAAGGTTGGCCTTATTTGGTAACTATTTTCATTACTGTTTTCCTTCCTCTATAAAAAACTACATGAACTATCAAGCTCACAAGAAAAAGCAACATTTAGTATTGACAAATGAGATGGATATATTTAAACTGAACAACATTTTCAAGATCAATATTGAGACCATATTCACATTCTTCATTGAAATATGAAATCTTCCAAAAATTTAAATTTAAATTAAATAAGTTCTTAAAAGTTCTCAATATTATCATTAGTAAACTGGTGCACCTGTTCTTTCAACATTCTGGTCATCCATCGCTTATAGAGCAATAATAAGTTATTTAAATATGATACCTTTTATATTAAAAAGAAAAATGAAAATGTATAACTTTAAAGGAAGAAAATCTCCTGATTTCATCTTTTAAATTATTGAATTCAAAGTAGAAGTAAAATTGTCAAAGTTGACTTCTCTGTGCTTGATTGCATCATTAAAAGTACATACGGTATATATATTGTCTACAAAAAGATGCAAACTTATATTTATTCCAAAAAATTGTAAAATAACAAGATTTTTAATATAATATTTGTGACGCACTATATGATTTAAACAATAAATCTCATAAGAAAAGCAAATGTGGTTTTGTTTTGTTTATCTCATGCTTTTATGATTCATATATGATGGAAATAAGAAAGAAAAATGACCAAACTCAACTTACAAATTTACAACGGAATGAAAATAAAAGAGAAAAACAAAACAAAATGTTAAATCTGAAAAATGATCGTATTCAGTTTGTGTTAAAACATATTCTGCACATGAAATGAACAATTACATCTCTATAATATATTATCAACATGATCATAAATTCAACAATTAACATGCAACACCAAAAACTATCATGAAGCTATAATTCAAAATCACAATTTTGTTCATTTATATCACAATTTTTTATGTCATTTACAACTTTTTAGAGAAACTGGAAATAGTATTGCAAGAAATCATCACTTATCAGTTAAAATATTACGTTAAATTGATAAAGTGTTTGCCTTAACTGCTATCTCTAGCAAGAGGTCATCTCAATTAATAGGTCACTTTTCAAGACTATTCCCATTACCCCTTTGAAGTAAATTTTATACATTTTAAAAATGAGGAATCAAATTTACCTCAATGTTAAGATAAGTTTTTATTCATCCTTGAACTCTCAATATAGATTTTACTTTAGATTCATTATATACCATTGGAGAAGGCTAAAAAAAATTTATTCCCTGTATCCTTAGCTTTTGAACTCTACAATTATCTTTTTCAAAGAAAAATCATCATTGATAAATATTAACTAATTCTATTATTTTTCTAAAATGAAATGGCACAATTTCTCAGAATTTGCATGACTTTGTACCCTGTACATAGTCATAAGTCATACTAAGTTATTTACATAGGGACTAAAACTTTTAAATGAGCATGTAATAAAATACATTTTTGGATTTGTTTCCACTATTCCCTGGGTTTTTGTCTTTCAATCAAAAATAAAAAAATGCAGAAATCTTTTTGGCATTTTTTCACATACCAGACTTGAAAAACATAATCAGTTTAAATAAAGTTCATATACAATGTTGTAACAAACTCCCTTCAAAATTCGATCATGATTTACCAAACTCATTGCTTGGCATTTTGTTGTCTGATTTCATTTGAAGTAACAATCATTCCACCCAGCTCTCTGATATCTGCACCACTTTTGGTGAAACGACCAACCTTGATATGCTTCCAACTTTTCAAATTTGGAAATTTCTTTTATTAATTTCCCATATGTGCTGACTAAGAGACTGCCCATCAACATCTAGACTGTCTGCATCTGAGTCTGGTGGGAAAAATTCTGGTCTAGTTTCTAAAGATGGTACCATTTCATCTAAAGGTATTGAATCCACTCCACTGTCAAGTCTTCCTTGATTCTGATTCTTAGCATTTATTTCAAGTTTTATACCTGAATCTGAAATTCCACTATCAAAAACATCTTGTTCAACTCCAATTTCTGTTGCTTTACTGTCTTGATTGTCATAGCTTGGTTTTGCAGGATGAAGTTGAGCCTGAACTATCCCATGAATCTGTGTTTGTTGTAACTGAGGTTTGACTTGGTCTGAACCTGATATACAAGTGGGACTCTGAAAGTTGAGACAGAACTTATCGACATATGGAACTTGACGTGTGTGCATGTCATACAAAACGGGAAATGCTAATAAAGGTTGAGTCTGGTGGGAATCTTCTGTTGTACTACACCCTAGAAAGTCATCTTCAAACCATTTCTGATTGTCACGCATGTAAAGATATAAAGCTAATAGATGATTTTTAAATGTCAAAGTTTCCTGATTATCATTCAAATCAGATCTGATTTTCTCTTTAGATGTGTCTCTGTCTGATATACTCTCCAGGAAAGATGACATCTTTCCTAAATCGAGTTCAATTTGCTCAGTGTCTGAAATTTGATATAAACGAGGCACAGTTTTATTCTTGAACATACAACAATCAAGCCAGTTTATTGAAACAATAGGTGAAAGAAGCAGCATGTTTGGTTCGGCATCTTTCATATCTTTTATTCTTTGAAGAAATGATACACCCGAGTTAAAGGCTCTATTCCAATTGCAGTTGCCAAAATTTCCATCAGCACATATATGATTGATTTGATGTATACCTTCTGTGATAACAAATACAATCTTCTTATTTGGTTCTATGTTTCGATTATCTGATACAACTTCCACCTTACAACTAGTTGTCTCCCTTATGACCTGCCCCAGACTTCTGACAATGTTGTCAACATAATCATTTTCAGCACAGAAAACTATTGCAATGTTGTTGTCTCCTGAAAAACATAAAGACAAATGTAATTGTGAAAGATCTAGTTTAAACTAGATGTGTCTGTATGACACAAATCCCCCACCTGCAGCCTTATTGAAAAAATTTGTAAGGGGTTCCACGGAACCCAGTGTCTCACCTACAATTGCTGCTGTCAGTGTAAAAGTGTAATTTTGACTTTAAAAAGTGAGTCCATTTATTAGTAAAATACAGAAATTAAAAAAAAAATCAAAAATTTTCTTTAGATGCTATTTCTTGGTATTGAAGATTAGCTTCTGTCCAAGTTTCATAACAATCGATGAAGATTTACAAATTTATCATGTCGAAAAAATTTAATCCCAGACCGTCTGATAATGTTAACTGTAAAAAACTAAGTCTAGCTATCAGAAAAAAACTGAAAATGAAAAAAATATATTTTCAAAAGTTTGCTTCAGACTTTATCTCTAAATCATTAAAAAGCTACTGCCAAAGTTTCATAAAAGTGTATGAAGGTTTGATAAAGTAAATGATGTGTAACAAACTATAACCCCAGACTGTATCTACTTGTTAACTGTAAAAAAATTAAGTCCATTTATCAGTACAATGAGGAAAAAATGAAAATAAATATTTCCAAAATTTTGCTCTGGATACTATATTTTGGTATAAACAAGTTTCTGTCCAAATTTCATAAATTTCCATGAGGCTTTGACAAAGTTATGTATGACTGAAAAACTTTAACCTCAGACTGAGCCTGAGTGTTAACTGTGAAAAAATAAAAACAATTGATCAGTAAATTATGGAAAAATGAAAATAAATATTTGCAAAATTTTGCTCTGGATACTGTCTTTAGGTTATAAACAAGCTTCTGTCCAAATTTTATAAAATTCCATGAAGGTTTGACAAAGTTATTTTGCAAATCTTTGTAGAAGAAAGGATAAACTCTGTTTAGATATCGTCTAAAAATCATTAGAGAAACAGATTACACCATTATAACTCGTGTATTACGATATTTCTCCACTCTCAACAGTTAAATTTTAATTATTTAAAAAGCTTGACAAGCCTCGCGCTTTTAATATCAAAATTTAACTGTCTCGAGTGGAGAAATATAACACACTTGATGCAGTGGTGGAATCTATATATATATCAATTATCCATATTTACATGATATATTGTCTACTATTTTTCCCAATTTTTAGAGCATTATTGTTAGCACGTAGTACACATGTGAACAATAAATAAAAAGTGTTGATTAATTAGGTAGGCGGAACTACTAGTTCTATAATCTTGGGTTAGCATTCATACAGCAAGGGTTGTTTCCATACTAAATGAAAGCTTATGACAGAATCAAATGATTATCATTCAGCCAGCATTTGTATAAAATGAAAACCTCCTGTAAAAATTGGGTAGTAAATATAGGTAACCTACTGTAAAAATTGGGTAGTAAATGTAGGTAACCTAATGTAAACAAGAGGCTGTCAGAGTGACAGCAAACCAGATTTCCTGCAGAGGTCGAACCCTGAACAGTTGAGCAAGTATGGACACTACATTTAAGCTTAAAACAGCTCTGAATTTGGATTGTGATTGAATATTTGACACAGCATAGGTTTGTGACACAAAATGAATGTGGTCAAAGAACTGAAAAATTTGAAATTGGACATTTACCTATTATGGTACATTGTTAGAATCAGCATATCAAAGAACCCCAAGAATTCAATTTTTGATGAAATCAAACAAAAGTTTAATTTAGGACCCTTTGGACCTCAATGTGGACCAATTTGATAAAGGAGCCCAAAATCCAAAATCTCTGAATACATGGTTATATTCAGCATTTCAAAGAACCCCATAAATTCTATTTTTGTTGAAATCAAACAAAGTTTAATTTTGGACCCTGATTTGGACCAACTTGAAAACTGGACCCAAAAATCCAATATTTAAATACACGTTTAGATTCAGCATTTGAAAGAACCCTATATATATATATATATTTAATTTATGTTGAAACGAAACATAATTTTATCTATATACTTATTAATTTTCTGTTCAAAGGAAATAACTCAAACTGAATTAATGATATACAAATAGTTCTCTAAAATTAGATATGATATTATCTCTATTTTCAAATTATAATCAATAAAATTAGATATGATTTAACCACTAAAACATTGTTAGAATCAGCATATCAAAGAACCCCAAGAATTCAATTTTTGATGAATTTAAACAAAATTTTAATTTAGGACCCTTTGGACTTCAATGTGGTATTATCTAATTAATAATGAAAATAAATACAGGTTTAGATTCAGCATTTCAAAGAACCCTATATATATTCAATTTATGTAGAAATCAAACACAGTTTAATTTTGGACCCCGATTTGGACCAACTTGAAAACTGGGTCCAAAATCAGAAATCAAAATATATGTTTATTAATAGAATATAAGCTTAGTTTTTAAAGGAGTTCACTTCATCAAAAAAAAAAATATATATATAGCATTCAGAAAATTAGTTTATACAGAATAACAAACAAACCTACCACAAAATTCTTCAAACAATTTACCAAAGCAAAGAAAAAAAAAAACCCAAAATGTCATTTATCATTAATACAATGTCTTTTAAAAATCAATAAAACTTATCTGTAAGTGTTATCAAACTTTATATATATAATTAACCATTTCTGTTCAAAGGGAAATAACTCAATCACATAATAAGTACCACTTTTGACTATTGGAAAGGGATATAACTCAAAAAAAAGAAAAGCTAAAATCCTGAAAATTGAACTTGACCTTCATTTAGTCACAGGAAACAACATATCTAAATTTGAAAAAATTTCGTCAAAGCGTTTTCATGTTAATGAACGGACACTGTTTGGCAGCCGCCCGCCCTCCGGCCCGCCAGCCTGCTGTACATCCCCAAATCAATAACCGATTTTTCCTTCGAAATCCGGTTAAAAAAATGGGTAGTAAATAAAGGTATCATTGACTTTATTGTCCTTATAGCAAAAAAGCAAACTAAATTTGTTTGTTGTTTGTAAACAATTAAGTTTATATGCTGTAAAAGTGTAAATGCGTGTTCATTTTATTCTAATTTAGGCAAAATGCAAAATATAATGAATTCACACATGTCTTTGCTTGTCACATCTGGTTGTACTAATTTTACTACACTCAATATTCACCGACATTTGGAGTAAAACATCTGTATATAATACATGTATTTTTAAGCTGTTCTAAGTCAAGGATACTTTATTGAGATTCATTTCAATATATCAAAACTGGATTGTTTGTAAAAATTGTTGAGATATCAGGTGAAATGTTTGATATGTCAGATGAAAAATAAAGAATCCTTTTATCAAAATAAAAATATGATACTGATTAAATGTTTGTTGAATAACCTCCATCAAGTACACTCGAAACTTAAAACTTTCAGAAGCCAAATGCGTTACATAACACAAGTGGGAAATTCCAAATCTTAATCAAACTGTTGTTCGAAAGATGAATAAATAAAATGAATTATATATCATCATAGAACAATTACCACAACTTGATTCAACTTCCTGCTTTCAAAGTTGTTGACTTTTTTTTTGTTTTTTTAACCAAGTGTTTACATATTCTCTCTTAGCAACATATCTGTTGGTTAATTCAAGTCTGCTAAAGTTTAACAGTTTGAAAATCTAAAAAGTTAATGACCAGTAGTGTTTTCTATTTTGACTAATATTTTTAGTCATATATTGTTTATTTTGCAATGCACATGAAAGTGCCAAAACTAAACACTCCTCGGAAAGAGAAAAGATTTTTTATTATCATGAGAAACATTTTGAGCAATGATTATATGATTAAATAATAAAATTGGTCTGTAAATAATTGAATTTAATGAGAGAAAAAAATAAAACAATTACACTAATTATGGTAAAGAGCTGCGCCATGAGCGCATGATACACCCATCGCTTTTTAAAAAATAATGTTCCATAACTCCTCAATGTCATAACGGAAATTTATAAAACACAAGAATGTGTCCCCAGTACACGGATGCCCCATCCGCACTATCATTTTCTATGTTCAGTGGACCGTGAAAATGGGGGAAAATCTCTAGTTTGGCATTAAAATTGGAAAGATCATATCATAGGAACATGTATTCTAAGTTTCAAGTTGATTGACTTCAACTTCATCAAAACTACCTCGACCAAAAACTTGAACCTGAAGCGGGACGAGCGGACAAGCGAGCGGACGGACGAACAGACGAACGAACGAACGGACGGACGCACAGACCAGAAAACATAAGGCATAATAAATGGGGCATAATAAAATTAAAGGGATCAGTGATTTTCCTGCCTTTATTTTGGGTCCAAATATTGGCCCGTTCCCAATCAGAAAATACCTAAAATTTTCCCAATTGAACCCGTAAAATTCCCAATTCAATCAAGTTGAGCGGAAAGGTAATTGATAATTTTATTGTTCGTATGATTTGGTTCAAAATATAGGTTGTTGAACTGTTCCCGATGTAATCATATTGAATATACAGGTAACTATATTCAACCGTAAACCAGTTTTACAATGGGTAAGCTTAGTTCAGCATTTGGATGACGTCCGGTAGTTAACGGTACCTAAGAATTTGGTATGATATGAAGTGATGATGCTGTGTTATTAACTGAATAACATTGTAAATACATGCCAACATGAAAAACTAAAAGGTTTTAATTATTTCTCACTCGTAATTTTTTCTAGAGGCAATGTCATACTGAGCAAAGATTTGCTGGTTTGGCTTATTGTTTTGCTGTGAATTAAGCATGCCCAAACATACAACATGTCGTCTCATTATTCAAAATATTATTGTTCACAAATAAAAAAAAAAGAGGCAAAGATGCCACTGATTGTAAAAACTTGTTTAGCTTTAAAAAATCCAAAATTAGTACTGAAGATGCTACAGGGACTGATATATTTTGAACGAAAATGTTTCTACTTTGACTGATATAGAACAGGATGAAGCCGTGGTTGTGGCGGATAAAGACACAAAAGCAGTCACCTCGACCCCAAGTGCTAACACTAAACAAATTGTTTCTACCCAAACACCTGAGCATAATTCACTCGAAATGAACCCTGCTCATGTACATGTACAAAGAGATACTGACCGTCAATCCCACTCTGAGTACAACCATAATCAGTTGACAGTTGTCGACTCTAGATCAGACCTAAGCACTGAAAACATTATACCATGCCATATACGTGTCTGTGAGAGAAATCTAACTGACAAGAAAACTTGCAATTAATCTCAGGGTTGTATGACTGAGTTTATATGTTCAAGTTAGAACATGAAAGAAAATTGGAATTTTAGAATAATAAATAACATGTAAAATTGCGACTTGGATGGAGAGTTGTCTCATTGGCACTCATACCACATCTTCTTGTATCTACATCCTTAAAAATGTTGAACACATTGATTTATTTTTCCAATTCATACATTATCGACACATTTTCCCAATTGCCTAGGGCCCAGGCCCCATTTGAAAAGGGTAGGAAAATCACTGCGGGATATATAAGTAGATATAAACCAGTCACCAAAGTTTCATGAAAACTGCTCAAAGCACTTTTGAGTTATTGTCGGAAAACTGGAAAATCCCCCTTTTTTAATGAATAAAACCCCATAACTCGGAAATGTAAAATCTAAAATTAACAAAAATCAAAGGGAGCTCATGTCAATAGATATTAACAATTCACCAAAGTTTCATGCAAATTGATTAAAGCATTTTTGAGTTATTGTCCGACATGTTGACGGTATTTCATAATACGTTCCGTAAACCAGCGTATAAAAATTATAGAAGTGCCAATGTCAACTGTTATAACAGTTTAAATTAATTTCCTTTTCACTTGGTAACCAGACAAACAGATTATTGTATCCCAAAACTAGAATGAATCGAACATAAACTTCAATTTATCTACCATCTGTTCTCATGTCCAATTATTGCAATCAATATGATCTAATTCTCAGACTAATTCTTTCTACTTAAATTTTCCTAATGGTGTTTTTCTTTGAAGTTTTGTATTTTATCCTATTTATGTGTCAAATCAATGTTTGTTTATATACATCAAATTCAGTAAACCTACTAATTTTTGCAAGCGATTTACGGCTAGACGGCTAGAAGCTACATGTACTGCAAAAAATATCATCTTTTGTAAGTATAACTTTTATGTGACCAATAGCAGAATTACCAATTGTAAAAAAGCCTTTCGCTAGAAAACAAAACCAATTCTGGAATGTGTTTACATAACTGATTTATCAATTATACTTAAAACAAATCTAGTCAAAAATTTGCTGTAAAAGGGCATTTATATCTACTACTTAAACAAAAAATCAAAGTAAATGTTGTTTTTTTTTTTTCAAACATAAGTGAAAGCAGATTATTGACTAAATAATCATTTATTAACAGTCAGTTTACTTCAATTTTGTAAAATTAAGCTAAAAAACATCACTGATACATTATTGTCTTGAAAGACAAAAATGCAATCTCATCTGGGTCTGTTTGCATGCAACCATTAATTTGACAGACCCTTAGTTGGAGATTGGTTGTCCATAGGTTCAGCATGTTCAGTGATTGAAACAAATGTCAGCTAAAAAAATGAAACTAGGGAAGGGAGCAATAGTAAGACTGATTTTTTTGATTGATTCGACTTGCAAATTTTTTTCCTTCCTGGATATTTATCATATGACATTCTTTTAGAATGACTATTTCATCAATTGAAAAGGAAAAAAAAACTACACTGTTTTCACTTTAAAGTAAATACCTTCTTCTGGTCCATTATTTGGCAGAATAATTGATTCTTCTCCTAAGTTTCCCTTTTTTAAAATACCTGGAATAACAAATACATATGCTATAAACTGCTACACTTTTGGATAGGGGTATTCTTGTGTTTTTTAACAGAAAAAATGGTGGTAACATTTGTGTGTTAAATAGGCAGTTTGTGTAATTGACATTTGTATGTTTGTTTCAACATTTGTGAAATCAGCCAGAACAAAATTCATTGCCAAGTAAGTAGGTGAGTGGCAAATATGTTACAGAAATGTATTGTGTTTACATCTTAAGTAGGACGAAATAAAAATCTATATCTGTATCTAATACAATAAACTGCTTCGCTGAGCGCAGCTGGATACGCCCGCAGAGGTCCAACCCTGAACAGTTGGGGCAAAAATGGACACAATATTCAAGCTTGATACAGGTCTGAATTTGGATTGTAATTAAATATTTGACATAATATAGGTTTCTGAATAAATGTAGTCAAAGAACTTGAAATTGGTTATATGAATTGAATTTATATTCAATTAAAGATTTATTGCTGTTGTGCAATACACTGTGCTGTTGCGCAATACTTAGTAAACCTGTTGTCAGACTATAAACAAATAAAGTTCAATTAATTCTCAATGTCATATTAGAAATTTATGAAAATGTAAAGGGAGCTTACATCAATAGATATAAACAATTCACCAAAGTTTCATGAGAATTGCTGACAGCATTTTTGAGTTATTGTCCGAAAACTGGAAAATCCCCCTTTTTTTATGAATAAAACCCTGTAACTTGGAAACATAAAATCTAAAATATATAAAAATTGAAAGGGAGCTCATGTCAATAGATATACACAATTTCTTGCAAGTTGGTGAAAGCATTCTTGAGTTATTGTCCGAAATCTGGAAAATCCCTCTTTTTTTAATGAATAAAACCCCATAATTCGGAAACGTATAATCTAAAATTTATGAAAAAACGAAAGGGAGCTCACGTCAGTAGATATAAACAATTCACCAAAGTTTTATGCAAATCGGTTAAAGCGTTTTTGAGTTAATGTCCGACATGTTGACGACGGACGGACAGACGGACGTACGGACAACGGTATACCATAATACCTCCCGTAAAAAGGCGTATAAAAACCTGACAAAGGATAAGGCTGCACTATAAATTCCACAAACATATAAAGATGTACATATGAATATTAAACATAATTATTTTGAAGTTAGGGGTTCAACTTTTCAGTCTAAAGGGCTTTAAGAAACTGTAAATATAAGCTTAGGGTTGATGTATGTGTGAATTTTGTTAAGCAGTGATATCTAACGTGCAATGAACCCAGAAAGGGGTTTGAACTTTTAAAGAATGTGTATATTCTGTAGACGAGATAAATAATTTTTCCAAATGTTGCTGAATTTTACATACCCGATACTGATATTTGGAAAAATAATATTTTACCTGTTGGTAATTATTTGGTCAAAATTAACATTTAACTATTAACCTCTGATCATTTCTGTATTGTAAATATCTGTAAAGAACTGTGTCAAGATGTGAAAAAAACTATATGATATGTCAAAAATTGCCCCTAATATTTTAATTTTAGGTTATATATTGATATGTTAGAAGGTATCAAGAGGCACACAAGTTATTAATAAACAAATTCAAAGGCAAAAAATCACACACGACATGGCTGAGTTAACATTAAGCTTAACTAACTGCTAAAGTATTCCAGAAGTGCCATTATTATATACAAGACAAAATTCGGTACTGATTTTACTTTTAGTTTGATATGTGAGGGGCCAAACCCAAATTTCTCCAATATTTTGACAAGCATGATAAAAGGCAACTTTTCTAAAAAAATTCACAATAATTACTTCATATTTGGCAAGTTATTATTATTCCTTTAATATCAACTTTGTACGTTCTATATGAAACAGTAATAACTCAGTTCAAGAACTAAAATAAAATTATTTCAAAATATTGTTTCAAAATGACAATATTGGTGACCAGCTTTAAAGTAAATGTTCAAGAAATTTGCTAAAGTGTATTATAATCTTGCAACTCTGAACTTGAAGCTTACCTTTGCGATAAAATACAAAGACTGTTATAGAAATGACTATTACCAAAACCAGAGGTATCACAACCCATGTCATCACTTGCATCTTTTCTTTGTCTTCTTCTAAAAATTGGTTATAATAAACAAAATCATATATTTATTTATCTAAAACAAAATGATGCAAAATATTAGCATTGATAAAAAGTATAAAGATTCAACCTACAGAAACATTAGATCAAATTATATTCTGAATTCTTCAACCAAATTTCTAAAACATACACATTTCTTTTTTTTTGTTACAAACAGATAAATGCTTTGTTTCAATGTAAAGTGCATATCTTAGGACAGGTGTCTAAGGTACTATCAGTAAAAATATTATACAGTCAAACTTAAAGGTCATTGATCCACAGAAAACATACCTAAAAGAGAGCTGGTGACCTTTGACCTGAGGGTAAAATGCAAAGGTATTTCTATTGGTGCATTACGTTTGTGCGCATTGCCATTACATTTGTGTGCAAAAATCATTACGTTTGCGCAGCTTTTGATTACATTTGCGTGCAAACTTTTGCAGGTAAACTCAGGTAAATACAGGTACATATAGATTATACTTATTTATCTATTAAATATTATTTTCCAGCAGAATAAGTCCTTTGTATTGTGCACAAGCACTTAGTCCTGGAAATATATACAGATAAAAATGTAAAAACATAGTAAATCTAAAGATTAAAAGTACTAATTTTACATGTCGTAACGCAATGAATATTTGAAGGCCACTGCTTTAAAAAACAAAACACCGGGCCATTTGTTGTACGCCTGGATTCTGTTGACGGTAGTTATGCCCAAAGACCTGGATTAAATAGGGAATCTGGTGAAATATCTTTGCAATTATTTACGGTGCATTGCCAGCCTTAAGTGTTCTGTCGATACAGAAAATAAATCTATCGTACACTAATGACTTTTCCCACCGATTTAAGTTTCTGACAACCGAAACTCTATGTTTGTGCCTTAACTTAACTGTACGAACTGACTTAAGATATTAATTAAAGCGATCACTATTTGGTAAAATTATGAAACAGAATACTATTTACTGTGAAACATTCGCAAGTAAGTTAAATAATAGAAAAAACAAAGGATATGGGGTATCCATCCGTGAAACAAAATCAGTAAATGCACAGCAAAAAACACACAAAAAGCAAAGGAACAGCGCTTTTATTGCTATTCTTCATCTCGCAGTCACAGTGAGGCCTTTAATGTCTTTAGCTATTACAGGATTTCTCATGATCACTGTATTTTTTTTTTAGAATTCAAAATGAGAAATATATCATTTAATTTTACAAATATGTTCAAAATTCACAATGATCATAGTCATATTTGTTGTGAATTATCTTTATTTTACCTGTGCTACCTGTAAAATGAATGTGCGCAAATGTAATCAAAAGCTGCGCGCAAACGTAAAAAAATTAATCCTCAAATGCACGCAAATGTAATGCGCCCATTTCTATAGCAGGACAAGAGGGTGACCTTACAATACAGGTTTTTGTTTGAAAGAGGTGACTGCAGGTTTGACTGTAGAAAGTGTTACCTACTGTAAATTCAGACATTTTGCGATGTATTTATTAATGTGAAAATGCTACAGTATCAGGTTAATAAATTCAGTTGTAATTTTGGTTCATAAAATTTTTGCAATTGCATTTATTAAATTTCAAATTTTTCACAAAAATAAATGCCTGCATTAATATCTAAATTAACAGCATATGATAGTGTTAATGTATTTGACTGTTAAATTTATTCACAACTTTTATTATGTACTTATCAGTAAAACAATTTCGAGCTAAACATATTGTATAGACACACGTTGTCTTGTTAAAGACTGCATATTACCCCCTAGATGTCTTTCAGTTAAGTTTGTTGTTGGGTTGTTGTCTCATTGAAGACAGAAGTATACCCTACATCTTTTTTTCATATTTGCCCTTTCATACCTACTGGCAAATTATTTTCCCTTTTTTCTTAAGTTGTAGTTTGAACTGATCTTTTTTTTTTCAAGCTGATGAACCTGTGAACATATTTAGCCTATTGATGAAGTAAAAAATCAAAAGTAAATGCAGAGTAATATAAAAAATAATCTTACCATCCAATTCCATCAATTAAATATTTTTTCTTGAGGGTTGGAAAAATAGAATACTTATTTTCATTGTGTGAAAAAACTACTCCTAGTTTTAATATATTTAAGCTCACCTGGTAACTGATCCTGTGTTGGTTTGGGTTCAATCCTAATTGGTGAATACTCCACATTGTGACTCAAAGGACGATTGTTTTTATCATAAGGCCTTACCTGTTAAAAAGTCATTTCTTAATACTGTAAACAAAATTATTTTTGTGCATACTTTATTTCGTTTCAAGTTCTTTCTAGCCAGCTTTGCAGCAATCTATTTTTGTGATCTTCCTATTTTTCTTGATGTATTTATATAAGAGAAGATCCCAGTTTCACATATTCATGAAGATTTAAATTCACTTTATTTTTCTACTTGCGAAAGTCGTGAAAAATAAATCGCTCCCAAAAATTAGCTGGTTTACAGTTTACAGTACACAAACCAAATTAGGAAAAGATACCTGGTATATATTTCAGAAATTCCTATTGTAATCAAAATATCTTGTGTAAACCAACTGCACTCTATGTATAAAAAAAAAAAAACTCTCTTTTATTCAAAGATGGATCAGTTAAGATATGATAAACAGTAAATTTTCAATGGAGGCATTAAAATAAACAATACCTTGTATATTGCGGTAATGGAAATTTGATTGTTTGATGTTTGATAGTAAAGTGTATTCCTACTCTCCTGAATAAATGGGCTATACTATTGAACAAGAGTGCCTGATATGTATATTTTAAAGAAACTGAATTTGTTTAAACCAAAGAGCCACCATGCCAAAATGCCAATCCATCCATGAAAATATCAGTTTAAAAAAAAATGTTCATATATGTTTCATATCACTTTTGAGGATATCCATAGATCTCTCTTATAAGCCCACAATTTCAGCAGATCTACATTAAACCTTAGACATGTTTAGAAAAATATCAAAAGGTCAGGTCTGTAGATTAGATGCAATGTTCATAATATTCGAAGCATCAAATCTTTGTAAATCTTCCATTTGGAATTGATGTCATGTAGAAAAAACAGACATAACTGTGTTACGTAACATTTTCAACGAATGTGCAAGTTTTCATAGTAACTGAAAGCAATGAAGGAAGAAAATAGTTAAGGAATACTTGAAATGTGATTAAAGCCAAACAGATAAAGGATAAAAGAACCAGTCTATGTCAAAAAGAGCAAAAGACATCACATAATAATTTGACAGGTCTACAGACTGTTGACGATAACAACATATATCCTGAGAACACAGTTATTTTGTAGTATTCCTTTAGAACTACAAATGCAAATTAAAAAAAAAATCCCATCTGCGTTTTCTCAATAAAATTTTTATGGTGTAGTATACTACTTTTGGGACAAACTATATAAAAATTAAAGAAAAATCTACCAGTTCTTACTCTAAATATGGACAATTTTATATTAAGGTGGTCTATTATTCAGTTCAACAACTTCCGACATACTAATTCTTTTTTTACCTTTTTCAACTGGACCAAACCCAAATCAATACTTTATCTTAAACAAGAGTGCACACGCTGAAATGTTTCGCCTTCTTTACTGACCATTGATTTTATGTTGATAGTTTTAAATATAAAGCTTTACTATGAGTATCACATAAACTTAACATGGAAATACATGTACACCTTACAATCATTCAATACACCAAATATAGTTGACCTATTGCTTATAGTTTCTAAGAAACAAACTTAACCAGGAAAACTTAACATTGACCAATGAACCATGAAAACGAGGTCAAGGTCAGATGAACCATGCCAGACAGACATATACACCTTACAATCAATCAATGCATTAAATAAAGTTGACATGTTGCTTATAGTATCTAAGAAACAAACTTAACTATAAACTAGAGGCTCCAAGGACCCTGTGTCGCTCACCTGATATTTTATTTACAATTGATGCATGATAAATGCAACTGTTGTACTGTCGTTTAGTTTCAGAGATATAAGACTAAAAGTGTGTTTTATTTCAGCCATGTGTGCCATGTTGGCAGGCAGGGTCATCATACACAGTGGTCCCTGGATATCCTAGTGGTGATTTAAACCAAGTTTGGTTTAATTTGACAGTAGTTTCAGGGAGAATTTTGTAAAATTTATCTAGCGAGTGATGAGAAAGTTTGTTGTGAAGTTTTGTTGTTGCGCAACCCCCAAAAAAACAAAAGGTAATAAAAATTATCATTTAAGGGCAATCTTTCCTATTAATGATTTCTGCAAAATTCAGTTGATTGTGCAATGGTTGTATAGCCAGCTGAGGTCGTTAAAACTCTCATTTGTTGTTGCAAAATTCAAGTGGTTTTGAATTGCTTTGCTGATCTTTTTGTATTCAACTTTTAAACAACAAAGTACAACAAATATGATGACTGATACTCATGACACTGAAAATATGGTCTTCATTCTTGTGAAGAAAATGGTAAGGTTTGAAATATTTCTTAAATATTAATTCAATACCAATACTTTAATTTGTATTGGATTTATCCCAGGAAATGAGAACAAGGGACACAATTAAATTCAATTTTTCCCTAAATTTCTGATAAAATTTAAAATGAAGAACTATATTTTTTAATGAGAATTTTTTTTTAATAGTTAATTGATAATTTGAACAATATTAATTAAGTTTTAGATCTTGCATGGTTGATTAATTTTCTCTCAAAATTTCTGATATTCTATTAAAGTTTTAAATATAATATGAGGCAGGCATTACCTGTGAAAGGGAATGGAGTCTGTATAAATTAGTGTAGGAATTCAAGCATCATTTGCACTTCGGAATCTGTAGAAAATGAAGCCAAAGTACTGAAACATATCTGACATTCGACCTATTGTTCGGGATTATAGTTGTGACATCATTTTCATTGTAAAGAAAGAAACACCATCATCAGGTATTAATGTGGTTTTTTTTTCATGTTATAGAATTATCAATTATTTTTATTGCCAGTTCATTAGTAGATTGTTTTCTATATTGATTTTCTACTGCAGTTTCAGAAAAGAAGATTACAAAAGGAAAACATTCTGTAAAACTTACCAAAATTTACCAAATTAATGAAAATTGTTAAAATTGACTATAAAGGGCAATAACTCCTTAAGGGTCAACTGACCATTTTGGTCATGTTGACTTATTTGAAGATCTTACTTTGCTGAACATTATTGCTGTTTACAGTTTATCTCTATCTGTAATATTTTTCAAGATAATAACCACAAACGGCAAAATTTCCTTAAAATTACCAATTCAGGGCAGCAACCCAACAACCAGTTGTCCAATTCATCTGAAAATTTGAGGGCAGATAGATATTTACTTGATAAACAAGTTAATCCCTGTAAGATTTGCTTTAAATGCTTTGGTTTCAGAGTTACAAGCCAAAATCTACATTTTACCCTATGTTCTATTTTTAGCCATGGCAGCCATCTTGGTTGGTTGGCTACGTCACCGCACACATTTTTAAACTAAATACCCTAATAATGATTGTGGCTAAGTTTGGTTGAATTTGGTCCAGTAGTTTCAGAGGAGAAGATTTTGTAAAGATTACAAAATTTACAAAAATTGGTAAAAACTACTTTAAAGGGCAATAACTCCTTAAGGGTTTACTGACCATTTTGACCATGTTGACTTATTTGTAGATCTTACTTTGCTGAACATTATTGCTGTTTACAGTTTATCTCTATCTATAATAATTTTCAAGATAATAATCGAAACGGAAAAAATCCTTAAAATTACTAATTCAGGGCAGCAACCCAACAACCCATTGTCCGATTCATCTGAAAATTTCAGGGCAGACAGATCTTGACTTGATCAACAATTTATCCCTTGTCAGATTTGCTCTAAATGCTTTGGTTTCAGAGATATAAGCCAAAATCTACATTTTACCCTATGTTCTATTTTTAGCCATGGTGGCCATCTTGGTTGGTTGGCGGGTCACGGACACAATTTTAAAACTAGATACCCCAATGATGATTGTGGCAAAGTTTGGTTAAATTTGGCCAAGTAGTTTCAGAGGAGAAGATTTTGTAAAGTTAACGGACGACGGACTGACGGACGACGGACGTAAGTGATGAGAAAAGCTCACTTGGTCCTTTGGGCCAGGTGAGCTAAAACTTAACATTGACCAATGAACCATGGAAATGAGGTCAAGGTCAGATGATACCTGCCAGACAGACATATACACCTTACAATCATTCCATACACCAAATATAGTTGACCTATTGCTTTACACTGAGCAATGAACCGTTAAAATGAGGTCAAGGTCAAATAAAACCTGTCGAACTGACATGTACATCGTTAAATATTTCCACACACCAAATAGAGTTGACCTATTGCATATAGTATAAGAAAAACAGACCAAAACACAAAAACTTAACTTTAACCACTGAACTATGAAAATGAGGTCAAGGTCAGATGGCACCTGCCAGTTGGACATGTACACCTTACAATCATTCCATACACCAAATATAGTAGACCTATTGCTTGTAGTATCTGATATATGGACTTGACCACGAAAACTTAACCTTGTTCACTGAGGTCGAGGTCAGATGAAAACTGTCTGACAGACATGAGGACCTTGCAAGGTATGCACATACTAAATATAGTTATCCTATTACTCATAATAAGAGAGAAATTAACATTACAAAAAATCTTAACTTTTTTTTCAAGTAGTCACTGAACCATGAAAATGAGGTCAAGGACAATGGACGTAAGACAGATGGAAACTTCATAACATAAGGCATCTTTATACAAAGTATGAAGCATCCAGGTCTTCCACCTTCTAAAATTTAAAGCTTTTAAGTAGTTAGTTAACACCGCCGCCGACACACTATCCCTATGTCGAGCTTTCTGCGACAGAAGTCACAGGCTCAATAAAAACATGACTCCAAATTTTTTTACATGTAATTTCATCCTCCTACTTACTATTTAATGCATACTGAACGAAATTTGGAAGGTGTATGAAAAAAATTGGCAAATTATACACTGTCCACACTAATAACTATATTTGTAGATAACAAAAAATCAAAGGACGATAACTGTGTTCCCAGACCTAATAGAATAGAATAACTTGACCAAATTTAAGTCTAGGGAATTATTCAATAATTTACTAAATTTCATGGCAATAGAATATATATCATAGACAATATTGCCATTTTATATTTGAGTTTTGGTGACAATTTTTTATGTTTAAATTGAACAATTTCAGCTATCAACATTTGGGCCTTATATGAAAATGTAATTTTTTCCACCACTTAAAAATATTTAAAGTTTTTTTGTTATATCCAATTCTTCTATGTAATTTCAATGGAAAGAAAAGTTACAAATAGCATACCACAAGAGTATAAAATGTCTTGGGCCATGTATGAATGAACATTATTTTGTGGCAATTTAGGCTGTAAAACATATTTATATATTTAAAGGCATATAGAAGCTATAGGAAATAGAAATTTGCAACTTTATGCTCATTTCCATGCTAAGATGTCATGATACAAGAAATCTGAATGCAACAGGACTCCTGCATTTAACTTATTTGGCAGACAGTATTGTATGATATTGTTTGACAAGGAACATAAATTCAACACAGTTTACCCATTCTATTTCTGTGATGATCTATTTTTCTCTAGATTCAGAGTTCAGAAATGATTAATGGGACTTAATTTAAGCATAGAAACACAAACATCAAAACATGAAAACCTGTTAGATAGAAAGTCAGCATGCCACATAAGCATACCTCAATGGCTTTAAAATGCTTATTTTGGTCATATAATGCCAAAATGGGTCATTTTACAGAATTTATTTATATCAAATAAAGATGTTAATCCTTTACTAAATTCATTCAGTTTGACTAATTGATGCTATCAAACCATTCAGGGAAGTTGCAATAGTACAGAATCTATATTTACTGACCATATCCAGAGGAGGACTATAAAAATAAACCAGTATTTATAAATATCTTAGGTGCATCATTATTAACGCAATAAGATTGCTATTTCTGTACAAATGGACAATTATTATCTTCAAGGTATGTGTCCATGGTACTTAAAAGTGAGCAATTCTCAGATATAGGAGTGAATTTGACAGCTCAATGTCAAGTATGTCAAAACAATATTCAGATATAACTTGTCCACAAGAAAAACTAAACATCAAAGATAACATACTGAAATTGTCTTATAAAAGTACAATTTCTTCATTATCATCCTTTTTTTCTAAATTTAATCAAATATTGTGTGTCTCATAAAAAAGCTTCATTCTAATAAATATGACAGTATGAAACATTTGAAAATTGTCTATCATCATAACAGCCATAGACATAAAATACAATAACATAATCGTTAAGTAAGGAATTAATATCAGTTAAGGGCATTTGAAAATTGTCTATCATCACAACAGCCATAGACATAAAATACAATAACATAATTGTTAAGTAAGGAATTAATATCAAGTTATAAGTCCTTCATTACAGCAAAAACATCCTATAGTCTAAAGGAAAATATCATGGAACAAAGAAACATCGTGGATAAAAGACGATGTAATAATAGGTCTTATAGTAAACGAATTAACCTAATAAATGTGATCAACATTGCTCTAATTTTCGTTAAAAAGTTAACAGTTTCTAAGCAATATTTATGAACCAAAGAGACATCAATTAATTTGTACACTGAGTAAAATACCTATCAGTAAATAATACAATATTTTCAAGGAGTGTGCTTAAAAAAAAACATATTAGTTCTTTATATTAGGTTTATTTCATGTATCATTACAGCAGTTTGCCTTCACTTGTTTGCTGAGTCTGCAGTTCATAAAAGATAGCATTGTAAAATGAAATACAGTAACACAGCCCAAGGGCATAAAGCACTGAATTAACCAGCTTTTCAATTTTCAGTTAAAAAAAACCAACAGAAAACTAACTGTCTGCCATCCAATTAAAATATTTAGACAACATGGGATCTAATAAGAGCCTTGATTTTACTGTTCATACCACTTTAATGACAGGAAAAGCTTGCTAGTGAGTGTTGGGACAATAGTTCAGCCACAATATCACTCACATATTTAGTATCTTCGTTTGTTAACTAAGAATTGAAAGCAAGAGTTTAAATGCTGAAATATCTTGCCTGCTTTACTGACCATTGATTTTATGTTGGTAGTCCTAAATATAAAGTTTTACTTCAAGTTCCACTTTAACATAAACAAGACCCAAGAAAATGAGGTCAAGGTTAGATAAACCAAGTTGGAAATACATGTACACCCTACAATCATTTCATATACTGAATATAGTTGACCTATTGCTTATAGTATACAAGAAACAGATCAAACCATGAAAATTTTATATTGACCAATGAACAATGAAAATGAGATCAAGGTCAGATGAACCCTACCAGACAGACATGTACACCTTAAAATCATTCCATGCATCAAATATAGTTGACCTATTGCTTATAGTATCTAAGAAACAAACTTTACCAGGAAAACTTAACATTAACCAATGAACCCATGAAAATGAGGTTAAGGTCAGTTGATACATAACAGATAGACATATATACACCTTACAATCATTCCATACACCAAATATAGTTGACCTATGTCTAGTTTTCTGTGACAGAAGTCGCAGGCTTGACAATTATGCTAATATATAGTTAATGTCTCCTTCAGTGATGGTCTTAATTATAATTAGGTGATTTAGTGATCACAGATGCCCCGCTTGCTGAAAAACTCTTTAAACAGTAAATGCCAAAATTCAAAAAGATTTTGTCAATCTGTTCTTTCAAAATCAACAAAAAAAATCTTAAATTTTTTGGTAACTAAGATTTGTGTCATTGTGTTCAAATTTCAAAAGATTCTGTCAAAGTGGTATATTACGGTTACAATTAACTATAAAATATTATGGGCCCAGCCATTTTATGAAGAGAACATGGTATTCAGAATTAAGAGTATGGGTAATTCATGATTGGTGGATGTGTGCTGTAGGTACTTTTTAATACTCGATACTCTGTGCACTCTTCATTATACCAAAGGCAAAATAATATTTGTCATTAGCGTTAATTGAACTGAGAAGCCTTTTCTATGATAGGACGAGACATATGTTTTTATGTGCAAAATTGAAAGGCAAGGGAGTTAAGTACAAATAACGTTAAGAAAAGCAAAGCGAACTATATCTTATAGACTAAATAAATGTGGATAGTGTCCACATGTGGACACAGATGATGCCCCCGCTTGCATAGCATATAGTTATAAAGGGACATAACTGAAGAATGGTAAAAGTGACGCTACCCAAATTTGAACTTGATCTGAGTTTTGTGGTAATAAGCATTGTGTGTAAGTCTCATAGCATTTGGTTGAGGCTAACTTAAGCAGAGAACAGAAACTAAAAATTCAGCAATTTTTCTATTTGTAAACACGCTTAACTCTAGAATGGTTGTGTATAAGTTTTATAACATTTGTTGAGACAAACTAAAGTTAGAGAACGGAAACGAAAAAATCAGCAATTTTTATATTAATAAAGGGACATAACTCAAGAATGGTAAAAGTGTTCTCACCAAATTTCGTTCTTAATCTGTATTATGTAGTAATAAGCATTGTGTATAAGTTTCATAACATTTGGTTGAGGCAAACTAAAGTTAGAAAATGAAAACAAAAAACTTGTACTTGATCTTAGTTTTGTGGTAATGAATATTGTGTATAGGTTTCATAATGTTTGGTTGGGGCAAACTTAAGTTACAGAATGGAAACCAAAAAATTTTGCAATCTTTCAATTTATAAAGGAGCATAACTCAATAATGGTTAAAGCGACACTACCCAAATTAAATTTGATCTGTGTTTTATCAGTGGAAGTCAAAATTAAACATTGCATTGTATAAAGCATTGATTGTAGTGGATTCAACTATAATTATGGACAAAGGAAGATAACTCCAATTTTAAAAATTACTTGATATTTAGAAGAAAATAAAAATTTTGCAATTTTTCCATTTATAAAGGGGCATAACTCTAGAACGGTTTAAGTGACGACACCAATATTCAAACTTGATCTGTGTTTTCTGGTAATAAGCATTGTGTATAAGTTTCATAACATTTGGTTGAGGCAAACTTAAGTTAGAGAACGGAAACTAAAAATTTTGCAATTTTTCCATTTATAAAGGGGCATAACTCTAGAATGGTTAAAGTGACGCCACCAAAATTCAAACTTGATCTGTGTTTTGTGGTAATTAGCATTGTGTATAAGTTTCATAACATTTGGTTGAGGCAAACTCAAGTTAGAGAATGGAAACCAATTTTGGGACGTACGTACGTACGGACGGACAAGGATAAAACTTAATGCCCCCATCGCTAAGGCGGGGGCATAAAAATACTGTCCTAATAATTTTTCTTAAAGTCTATCAAGATTGCGTTAAAAAAAAATCGACTTTCTAAAGTCTGTTTCTTGAAAAAGGCTACAATTGGTGCCTATAGGGAAATTGATTGTTTTTTGCAATCTTTAATTATAATCCCTAAACAAAGTCATGGTTTTGCCAAAGTCATCTTTCAAGCCTATAGAAAATTTGTACTGATTGAACATTTAAATTCTACGAATATCCATGAAATCTGTGAAAATTGGTACTCCAGGAAAAATTATGAATCCACAGTAAATCTGACCATACACAAGATATCTCCTGTATTTAATGTCAAATTATGATGAAACTTTAATAGAGAAAAGCATTGAGAAGCTGGATCATAATTTCCTATTGATGTCCTGAACATATTCCACCATAATTTATTGCTGATATGTGGTGGAAAAGTGGAATAATAAGGTTGTACTAATCTGGCCTGGTTGGTTTTTTATTCAGTAGCAAATTACCTGTATACTGTAGTTTTCTCCAGGTGATAGACATAATGTCACATTGTTACCAGGCTGAAAGATAAAACATCCAACGTATCATAATTCTGTTATACAGATGAAAGCGGATGCTTAAAAAGATATATATTCACTACAGGCTAAACCATAAATCAATAGGTTTAAATGTTCCAATCATTTTTGTTGATAAATAAGTTCAATCTCAGACTAGTTTTTCTAGTCTATTGATATGCCATTCCAAAACATTGTTGGCTACAGAATGTTCCTTTTAATTTTTTTTTATCTGTTGAACTAACCAGGAAACTTGCAAGTAATTTTTATTGGAAAAGTGAATGCTTATTGTCAGACTTCCAATAGATGCCATCGCTTAAGATATAAGTAGGAACCTGCCAATATTTTTTTGTTTTTTTTTTCAAATATGGAAATCTCCCTCTGATAACCAGTTTCCTGACATGGAGGTATAATCTCCCACTTATATATTAAAAAAATTCTCCAAATTTCTCAAAAGTCATCTTATTTTATAATTGTCCTGTAAAAACTGACAATTTACTGAGAAAAATTGTTTATTGAAATAGGTTAAAAGGTTGATTTACATTTACAGAATTATATTTTAATCAAATAAAAGATATGTATATATATTTATTAATTGTCCTGACTATTTGACTAGTTGTTTTATTTTATTATTAAATTAGTAATTGGATTCATTCAAATGTTGAATGTACAAACTTTTTAAACATTATCTATTCAAATGCAAATGTAAAATTAAATATGAATAAATTGCTTCGCCGAGCGCAGCTGGATACTACTGCAGAGGTCCAACCCTTAACAGTTGGGGCAAAAATGGACACAATATTTGTGCTTGATACAGGTCTGAATTTGGATTGAAATCAAATGTTTGACACATAATAGGTTTCTGACACAGAATAACTGTAGTCAAAGAACTTAGAATTGGTTATATGATTTGAATTTATATTCAATTTTTTGCTTTTGTGCAATTCACTATGCTGTTGCGAATTGCCCCCTTTTTTTTTTTTTTTTTTTTTTTGCAATTGTGCAATACACTATGCTGTTGCAAATTGACCCCAAAAAAAAGTTTTCCCCCTTTTTTTTTAGCAAACATTTTTTTTTCACCCCACTCCTTCATTTTGCCAAAAAAAAAAAAGATACTTGAAGAAATTTTCTTTTTAATTTCTGAAATCTGTAATGAGAAAAAAAAATTGTCCCCTCCCCCCAATTTTTTTTCACCTCCCCTCCCCCTCCCCTTTTTCCAAAAAAAAAAAATTCTTTCCCTCAAGATATGGTCATTATCTCAATTCAAATTTCCAATGGAGTTTGCAACCATAATTAACCATTTAAATACATCATGGGGCCTTGGTGGCCGAGTGGTCTAAGTAGTTACTACTGTAATCACTAGCCAGTCAACACTGAGGTTGTGAGTTCGAACCCCGCTCGTGCGGGTGCACTCGACTCCAATCTTAATTGACTAGGATTGTCAGTTTTCCTATCGAAGGTCAGTGGTTTTCTCCGGGCACTCCGGCTTCCTCCACCAATAAAAACTGGCCGCCACGAAATAGCCCAAAAGCGGTGCTTAAAAGTGGCGTTAAAACACCAAAAATCAAATCAAATCAAATAAATACATCATAAAAGTCTTAAAATAGAAAATGACATACATAATCATGTCTAAAAACTAGAGGCTCTCAAGAGCCTGTGTCGCTCACCTGTATTTACTGATGCTTTGGAAATCATGTAAAATAAGGTTAAAATCATAATTAATAGTATTAGATATTAGATATTATAATGATATCTAAGATAATAACAAAAAACTGCAAAATTTTTGTAAAATTACTAACTCAGGGGCAGCAACCCAACAACGGGTTGTCGGATTCGCCTGAAAATTTCAGGGCAAATAAATCTAAATCTGATGAACATTTTTGCCATCTGTCAGATTTGCTCTAAATACTTTAGTTTCAGAGATATAAACCAAAAACTGCATTTTACCCCTATGTTCTATTTTTAACCAAGTTGGCCATGATGGTGGAAGGCGGGGTCATCTGACAAATTTTTTTAACTAGATACCTTAATAATGATTATGGCCAAGTATGGTTAAATTTGTCTCAGTAGTTTCTGAGAAGAAGATTTTTGTAAAAGATTACAAAAATTTACGAAAAATTGTTAAAAATTGACTATTAAGGGCAATAACTCCTAAAGGGGTCGAATGACAATTTTGGTCATGGCAACTTATTTGTAGATCTTACTTTGCTGAACATTATTGCTGTTTACAGTTTATCTCTATCTATAATAATATTCAAGATAATAACCAAAAACTGCAAAATTTCCTTAAAATTACCAATTCAGGGGCAGCAACCCAACAACAGGTTGTCAGATTTGTCTGAAAATTTCAGGGCAGATAGATCTTGACCTGATAATCAATTTTACCCTGTGTCAGATTTACTCTAAATGCTTTGGTTTCAGAGATATAAGCCAAAATCTACATTTTACCCCTATGTTCTATATTTAGCCATGGTGGCCATCTTGGTTGGTTGGCGGGGTCATTGGACACATTTTTTAAACTAGATACCCTAATGATGATTGTGGCCAAGTTTGGCCCAGTGGTTTCAGAGGAGAAGATTTTTGTAAAAAGCTAACGACGACAGACGACAAGTGATGAGAAAAGCTCACTTGGCCCTTCGGGCTAGGTGAGCTAATAATATATCTTTAATCAGCATTTTTATTAGTAACTTCTAAAAATAAATTGACAGCTAATCACCTCAAGACAATACAAAATTTTTTTATACATAATTTTAAAGGGAGGTAATCCAAATTTAACATTGTATTTAAAAGTGATTGTCCATTAACAAGGAAACCCTTGTTTTTTTCCCCCTTTTTTGCCCTTAATTCCTAAACGGTTTGAGCCATTACCCCCCAAATCCAATCCTAACCATCCCTTTGTGGTATGGAAACTTGTACAATTTCAGAGAGATCCATACACCGTTCCACAAGTTATGGTCTAAAAAATGCTTATCTGGGCCCCTTTTTTGGCCCCTAATTCCTAAACTGTTAGGACCATAACCCCAAAATCAATCCCAACCTTCCTTTTGTGGTTATTAACCTTGTGTTTAAATTTCATAGATTTCTATTTACTAATACTCAAGTTATTGTCCGGAAACCAAGTGTCTTCGGACGACGACGATGACGTGATACCAATATACGACCACAAAAATTTTTTGTTATTCTTTTTAGGTCTTATGAATTTAGAAAACTTTCCCCAGTAGGACTCTCAGAAAGCTTGAATATTTGACTCCTATGACCCTCATCTCAAGTTAGGATATTAAATATCATATTCATATATAGATAATATAGATTCAAAAATCTTTCAAATTTGGAAACAAGGCCCAACTGGCATTTATGAGGTGATATGCCATCTAATCATGTGCTAATTTTGTTAGGGGAAAAAACAACAAAATCAGCATGCTTAAAATAACAATGTATACAAATAATCACATAAAGATTTGCAGCAAAGAAGAGTACAATTTATTGCTTCTGTTTGAGTTAGTATAGAATTTTAAAAAAGATGCTGACACAGAGATATATCTGGCTGTTTGTAATTTTGATAGATAAAAATGGCAATACTTTAACATGTATTCAAAGTCAATGAACCATGACTAAAGGTACAGGGCCATATAATCTCCATGGAAATGAGATTTGCTAATGTTAATACAACTCTATACCAAATATTAAGTCATTCTGAATATTTCTTTTCAAATAAATGCACTGGATATTATTAGTTTCATAGTGTGCTAGTGACCTAATACGACCCCATATATATGGTATTAGGTCACTAGCCAGTGATTTTCTTACCCTTTTTCAAATGGGGCCTGGGCCCTAGGCAATTGGGAAAAATGTGTCGATAATGTATGAATTGGGAAAAATAAATCAATGTGTTCAACATTTTTAAGGATGTAGATACAAGAAGATGTGGTATGAGTGCCAATGAGACAACTCTCCATCCAAGTCACAATTTTTACATGTTATTTATTATTCTAAAATTCCAATTTTCTTTCATGTTCTAACTTGAACATATAAACTCAGTCATACAACCCTGAGATTAATTGCAAGTTTTCTTGTCAGTTAGATTTCTCTCACAGACACGTATATGGCATGGTATAATGTTTTCAGTGCTTAGGTCTGATCTAGAGTCGACAACTGTCAACTGATTATGGTTGTACTCAGAGTGGGATTGACGGTCAGTATCTCTTTGTACATGTACATGAGCAGGGTTCATTTCGAGTGAATTATGCTCAGGTGTTTGGGTAGACACAATTTGTTTAGTGTTAGCACTTGGGGTCGAGGTGACTGCTTTTGTGTCTTTATCCGCCACAACCACGGCTTCATCCTGTTCTATATCAGTCAAAGTAGAAACATTTTTCGTTCAAAATATATCAGTCCCTGTAGCATCTTCAGTACTAATTTTGGATTTTTAAAAGCTAAACAAGTTTTACAATCAGTGGCATCTTTGCCTCTTTTTTTTTATTTGTGAACAATAATATTTTGAATAATGAGACGACATGTTGTATGTTTGGGCATGCTTAATTCAAAGCAAAAACAATAAACCAAACCAGCAAATCTTTGCTCAGTACGACATTGCCTCTAGAAAAAAATTACGAGTGAGAAATAATTAAAACCTTTTAGTTTTTCATGTTGGCATGTATTTACAATGTTATTCAGTTAATAACACAGCATCATCACTTCATATCATACCAAATTCTTAGGTACCGTTAACTACCGGACGTCATCCAAATGTTGAACTAAGCTTACCCATTGTAAAACTGGTTTACGGTTGAATATAGTTACCTGTATATTCAATATGATTACATCGGGAACAGTTCAACAACCTATATTTTGATCCAAATCATACGAACAATAAAATTATCAATTACCTTTCCGCTCAACTTGATTGAATTGGGAATTTTACGGGTTCAATTGGGAAAATTTTTAGGTATTTTCTGATTGGGAACGGGGCCAATATTCGGACCCAAAATAAAGGCAGGAAAATCACTGCTAGCACACTGTGTAACAAATTTATCTTACCGATTATCTTAACATGTGGCATTTAGACAAGTGGCCTATCAAAGTGATCAAGTCTTCAATATTAAGAACCTTCTTCCATTGGTCTATACAAAAACAAATGCCAACAATAACAACTTGTTAGCTTTTAATGTGTTTTCTGCATTTATTTCAATCATTCATCATCAAATTCTTCGTCTGTTGAAACCTTTCAGACTTTTCCTCAACACTGTGATGTTTTAACAAAGGTACGTCACACCACTACTAACCATGTATTGAAATAAGCCCCTCCTACTAACCCCATATGAAATATACACGGTCTCCACATGGTTGCTTTTAACCAATCATATTCCTAGGCTACATCAAAAAGAGGATATCTGTGAAATGCATTTTTCAAGACAGCTAATAGCAATTTGAAATTAGTAAATTACTTCAAACTTGACAGTAGAATAAGCCTTGTCTACATCATTAACAGTGAAGGCTTCAGTAGTATCTGCAGAGAATGGACACAATGTCTATATGAGGGATTAATACGACAAACAGTGCAATAAATTGTTTATAATTCTCTGGTGACCTTCAAAACAAATTCTAAAGGATTCTTAAAGTTCACAAAATGTAGATATATATTGCATGCAGTATAGTCAACAAATCAAGTGTAAACCTTCTATCTTTCCTCTGATCATTAAAGATCTTTTTACTTTGGAATAAGAAAGGACAGATGGATGTTAAAACTTTAGCTGATCATTTCCAAACCATGCAATTTAATAATATATGAAAATGAGCAAATACCAATTTTACAGTATTATGTTTAACCAATTCGAGGATCAATGCAACAAAGGGAAACTTCTACCATAAGACCACTAAGCTGTTATACATGGATTGACTGTTTGACTGATCGCTGATTACATGCATATATTGTAAACCAACTGCAGGGCGATTTATTTTTTTGCGATTTTCTAATATTTTTGAAGAATTTATATAAAGGAAGACCAAAGTTTACAGTTTTGCAATGATTTATATTCACATTATTTTAATAAACTCACAAAATAAATTGGAAACTAGTTGGTCAACAGTATTTAGCAGTATATCATATCAATGTAACCTTAAAGATACCCTGCTTTTTGTAACTCGCAAAGTAACCCTCTGCAGTAAGACATGTTATCCAACCTAGACACATTATTCTGACTCTCTGAGCTGACTCACCTCTACATTTACTACTAAATGGCATATATTCTTGGCAGAGAAGCAGCAAATACCAATTCAAATGTCTTTGGTTTGACCAAGCAAAGAATTGAACCCAGAATATTCAACAAGGCCAGTCGTATACAGTGAAAGTACTTTTATTCATGGCCATGGGTTTCAATTTTCATAGTTCAGTGTGTGAAACCTCTGCTCGCCAACTCGCCAAAAGCGAGTAAGAACCGTGTTTGGCGAGTCCAGATTCAATAAAACTCGCCCTTGTGGCGAGTGACTCTTCTGTGGCGACTTTGAATCAAGCCAGAAAAAAGATTGACACAAAAACATTTTTTCCCGCAAAATCTATACTGTTATCCATGACTTCTGTTTAAACAGGAACCCAGATGATACATATTATGTTGCATGTGTTCTGATTGGCTAGGTGACTGTTGAATGAAAAACTTAAACCAATCAAACATGTTTTATAGATAGATAAATTTACTTTCACTTTCCTTTTGGCAATGTAATTTTAATATATGTTTTGAAGATTGAATCAAGAGTAAATTTCCTATAAACTGTAAATAAAAACTTAATTCTAATAATAGCTTTTAAATAACATGAAAGGAAGGAAAGGGTCACCAAAAAAAAATCTTTCCAGTGTACATTGCTTTATTAATTCAGCTTTTAAATGACATGAAAGGAAGGAAAAGGTAACCAAAATAATCTTAACAGTGTACATTGCAGAACAATATTTGTTTTTCTTATAGCATAAATATTGGAAAATTCATTAATTATGGTCAACAGTAGCAACTTTGGATATTAAACATGTTAAAGCATTTTTTTCAAGATAAAGAAAATTTATAAGTCCTTGATTTAGATAGTCCCTCTAAAACCAACATTTTCTTTGGAACCAAGTTAATATATAACCAGATATCAAGAAAAGTTAAAACCCATAAATTGTTGCTTAAATGAAATCATTTTTCATGTGATTTCTTATTAAATCACAAATTAAGTTAAATTCTTCAGTTAATCTGTTTAACCCTATTTAGATTATTATATATTATACTTATTATACCCTATCTAGGGTATTATATAAATACCAGTAACCCCTTTCTATTGACCAAGCACTCCTGAATGAGAAGCCACTGAACAAAATTAATACATAAAAACTGTCAAAGAGAAAAGGAAATCACAGATACTTCCTGAAAAGCTTCAACCTAATATATATAAGTAAACCTAGAATAAAGCTATTTCTAAAAATGTTTATTACATACAATAACCTACGAATAAGATTGCGAGTTCAAAATTTTAGAAACTCGCCAAGCTGGCTAGTGGGATTTCAATTTGGCGAGTTGAAATGAAAAGCTGCTCGCCAAATTGGCGAGTTCCAAGAAAAAAAAGTTTCACACACAGTAGTTTGAGCAAAAGTTATATATTCGTGGGTATCAATTAAAGTGGTTTGAGCAAAAGTTACATGTTCGTGGATTTTAGTTTTCTTAAAAAATGGAGTGAAAAATTTGAAGCCATCAGATACAAATATTGATTTGAGATACATTAATATTGTAAAAGAAGGTGTTCATTTTCACTTACTTATTCGTCTTTCATTACTGACAACAATTCATCACATTTTTGAAAAAAAATATTTCTTTCTGAAATAAGCTGATTCATCTATAGTTACAAAGTGTCTTGACTGATTCAAGGAAATTGCAACATAAACATTTTAAATGTTGCACACCTGTAATCAGAAGTGATGACACAAATTAACCTGATATCGAATGATCAACTGATTAAAGATCATCAAAGGTGTTAATTGGGCCATAAACATGTCACTTGAAGAAAACAGTTGCATAAAATAAAAGAAGAATGTTTCCGAGGACACTAATGCCCCTGCTCAAGCTTGCTTATAATATGTGAAAATACTTTTGGGACGGACGGAAAGACAGACGGAAGGATGGACAGTCAAGGGTAACACTTAATTCCCCCTTCGCTAAAAATGCTTTTAATTTGTACATTGAACTGTAAAATTAATTCTAATGAAGTAAAATTATTAATTTTGTTTTCATATGCAAATTATGAGGAGATAAAATGAACACTTCATCATTGCATATCATCACCAGAAGTCTGACTTTCATCCATCCTTCAAAACTAACTAATCAATTTTTCATGATAATTAGATGGTTAAAAGTCATACAGATTATGTTTTTTAAAAATTAAATGGGTTAAATCATGTCTGAAGTTTTTTTGTATATATAATATAGTTCATAGTGCGTTTGCTGATACTCGATGTATTCAATAGATTATATGCCCATATACATGTAGTCAAACCTACATGGGCATCTTTCCATGTCTTTTGCTTTGGACTCTGAGGATTTGGACAACAATTGTTATATTTCTTGGAAACTTAATTTCATAGATAAACCCATCCAAGAAAACCTTGAAAATTGGTACCCCACGAATAAAAGTACTTTCACAGTATCTATCGGTAATTATCTCTCCATGAAATGTCATAATCATGCCAGCTATAGGTATATTTGTTATCAAAAATATATGATAGAGTTTATATTTTTGCTATTCAAAATATATGGAAAGGTTTAAGAGTGTTGGATGTCTCAGCTGCTCACCCCTATCACAAAAGAATGCATAACCCTAGCCTATTACAAACCCTAATTTAACTCTATTACTAAACAGAACCCTAACCTATTACAAACCCTAATTTAACCCTATTACTAAACAGAAACCTAACCCTTAGTACAGGGTCCCCTAAAGCAAATTCATTGCAATTTGCCTCAACAAAACGAAAATTCTGATTTAATCTAGTCACTAAGTTGTTAAGACAAAATGAAACTATGAATTAACTAGACATCATAGAGATGGAAGCCATCTCTGTGGGCCCTGCTGGTGTTGGTTAATATACATGTCAAGTATAAACTTTGAAATCATAAAGGTTCTCAAGATATAGAGCAGACACGATCTTTACCATAGGACATGGGGTTGTCAACTGAAACCAAAGTTTTTGACCTTGAACTTTGACCTAGGAAGATGTACAAACATTATGACACACCCTCTGGTGTTGGTTAATATACATGTCAAGTATAAACTTTGAAATCATAAAGGTCCTCAAGATATAGAGCGGACACGATCTTTACCATAGGACATGGGGTTATCAACTGAAACCAAAGTTTTTGACCTTGAAATTTGACCTAGGAAGTTGTACAAACATTATGACACACCCTCTGGTGTTGGTTAATATACATGTCAAGTTACTTAAGTATTAAGTATGAAATTATAACGGTTCTCTAGATATAGAGTGGACACAATTTGTTATGGATGGACGGATGGACAGACTGATCACTATAGGGCGTCCCGCCACTAGGTGGGGCCCTGATTAAATGTTCTAAGATGACAAAACTAAGAGCTACGATTAGATATAACAAAATAATACAGTGTAACGTGTATCTAGTGGACTTACATATTGAAATGATGCATGTTTTACTTCTTTGTTGTTCAAGTTAATAAGACTGACTATGTGACTGTAGGCATTGGTAAATGGTGGATGTACAACTACTATAACACAATTAGTAACAGAGTCTCCAGTTTCTGTGAAGTAGATTTCTGGCTTCCAACTATAGTATGGTACTAAAATAACAGTAAAAATAAAATATATAAAGTTACATTATATTCTCTAATTCGATAAGTATTGTTAATACCACTGCATGAAATGTTAGATGTGATCTCTCCACTTGGACAATTTAATTTTCAAAATTAAAATCGGAAGATTGCAGAGCATTTTATACCAGTACATTTATAATTATAATAAACTAACGAAAGTGGAGAAATATCATATTACATGAGATGCAGTTGAATGTAATTTTGTAATGATTTTGAAAGTTCTTTGTAGTTGTAAGTTGATTGATCTCAGCTCAAAGGAGGAGGTTTGATGAGGCAGCTGTTCTGTCCACTTCAATAAGAAATTCAAAAAGTTTTATAACACTGTCAAAACACATCTTTCAGATATTCTCAAAACAGCAAGTTTTATAGATATCAGTAGTTATATTTTGACTCATTTTCTTACATATTTGAATGCATACAATACAGTTACAGGGAAAGTAATAACATAGTGGGAAAATATGTATTTTTTCCACTAATTCTAATCATTAATGATTGTCAATTTGAGACAACTATCCACCAGAAAGGATAGAAATGTTAAAAAAAATGTCTAAATATATATATCTAAAATTACAACCCCATTTATCTCTTAAAGTAGCAAATAAATAGATATATGTTATTACATTTAAGAACAGATCAGGTGAACAATAGCTTGTTTGCAATTTTGGTAAAATAATCACTGTGATTTATTGATGGATTATTGGTGTTAAATGCAACTATCAGCCCTATTGGCTTTATTCACAAGAAAGAAGCTGTGCTCAGAGAGAACCACCAACATTTGCCAGGAAAACAGATGATAATTGTTTACTTTACATTTAATAGTTAATTTCAAATATAACTTGAAAATTCATGAACTGTATCAAAAAAGGAAAATTTTAATCAAATTACATTTTTCTTAAAAATAAGAGAGAATTTATCATTGTTGTATTGAATTGAAAGAATATTAATGAGTATTAAGGTCATGATGACCTATTTCAAACTATGCTAACACATCAATTTAGGTCACAGTGACCTATTTATAAAAAAAGATAATATATGAAAAGTATTAATCAATTCTGATATTATTACCCAGTACATGAATGTCACAAGCTCCTAACTTATCAAATATAACAAAGAATTTACAACACAGTAATAACTAGCTGTCCTTCAGTTGTTACTAAATAAAGCTCAGACACTGAGATCCATTAAAGAAGTCTGTATTTAATATATATATATATATAGTGTGTTGACAGTAATGACATCTATTGATTATTTCAAACAAGGTGTTGGAAAGGATGATCTAACCTATTACCATATAACTTCTGTTCTTCTTTTGAACAATAACTAAGTTATATCATAGCTTTGATATTAGAGAACATTCACCCTGTTCTCATAAAGTAGGGGGAAAGCACTTAAATTCTAGAAAATCGTATCTTGAAATATTAAATAGTGTATTCTTTAATTTCAACAAGTGTTATTATAAATGTGAATTATGAGAACTGTTCCCTTCAAAAATAGATGTAATCCAGCAAAGACACTTTTAAATGCTGTAACCATCCATAGAAGCAATTTTAGAATTTCTCTTACATCTTCATGGTAAGAGATTGTCTCTACACCCACCATATTTGAGAGTTCAAAGTGTTCCCCTGGGTGCCATGTATGTTTTTATGGAACAGCCCTAAGACACAAAGGATTCTTGTAATAATAAATTTAGTTATAATTCTATACCCATTTAGACACAGTCTTTGTTTAGATTTAAATTAAGTTTTGAACTTTAAGGTTTTTTCCCCACAATACAAATGCATCATAAAATATCAAAATTGCAGGAATAGGCTTTTTTATGGCCCCACAACAAAGTTGTCAGGGCTATATAGTTTTACCCTTATCTGTCCCGAAGTTATGGGCTTTTGATTTTGAAAATAGCAGTTTTAAAGACTATAATGAGTTACAGATCGAATTTACTTTTGGTTCCCTCCGCTGATTTTTGCAGAAAATTTGTGAAAATAACAGTTATAGACTTTTCAAAGCCATGGATGTATAAATATGTAAAAAAGAAAGGGCTATATGACTAAAAGGGACATAAAAAGAATATCTAAGTTCATCTAAGGTCAACTTTTGGTATATATTCAATTTATAATTTTCTTTACTTTAGACAATCACCTCAAATTCCCTTCACAAAGATGGTGCAGATTTTCAATGCTCTTAAATATGTGGAAATCAATTTTTTAAGATTATATCTTGAAATATACAGGTCATTCTTTATCTGGATGGTGTTGACGTGAAATATAATTTGGCTGCTCTTAATTCGATATGGAATTACAGCCTTGATAGTTAATGGATTTGTGTCTATTTCAGTTAGAAAGCACTACAAAAACAGCATCCCATTACTTTCTAATTTATCAGATTTGCCTATAATGCTGCTTCCTATTCATCTCTGGTTTAAAAAAAAAACATAATCAAGTGAAGACAGCCGCAAGAAGAAGTTTTTTATATCACTGTGGCATACATCTGAAGGTTGTAAAAGCAATGCTAATCAATAAATCGTACTAACTCAAGAAAAACAATGGGAAAAGAAATAGTCTTAATTGATTATTATTAGAAAAAGGAGAAATGGCTGTCAATTTTACAGATGATAAATATATATCCAATTACTTCTATGACGTATGCCATCTCTAACCCTATAGCATAACATGACAAAAGCTATTGCCTCTTAGATACAGTCGTGGTTGTAATATTAGATAGTTTCAATAATAACAAAACCATCTAGAATAAAATCATTTTCCCAATTCCCCTTTTGTACAGATTTGGCAAACTCTCTGTTTTGCAATGTGAAACCCTCAAAATTATTCTGGAAAAAAAAAAATTAGGCGTGCAGAATAGCATACTCTAAGAAAGATTCTGAAAAGATTTCAATTAGATCTAGCGAGTGCTTCAGGAGGAGTTACTGATACAAGATGTTTACCTACTTGTTTCAATCCAGGAAGTCAAGGTTTTCATATATGATTTACCCAATCAGATTCAATGATTGCATCAAAAGAACATGTCTTTTTCATCTAATTGAAACCAAATGAGGATAACAACTGTTCTGAACAAAGGACCCTTATATTACACAGTTGGGCCTACTGAAGAAATGAACATCTTAAAGCATTCACCTGTTCCTTTTATGTCAATGCTTTGCTTAACCACTTTCCATCCCTTATGAGGTCTCGGGATACTGGATACGGAGAGAGTAACTCTAGCTGGATACTGTGATTTTATACAATTAAACTGAAACACAGAATCCTAAAATATAAAAGAAAAAGGATTTCATGTATGTTAAAATAAGTTGTAGTATGAAATACCTTAGTAAAGCTAATAATTGGGGACTATATTTGCAGACAACAAAAATCAAAGTAAGACAATCCTATTCTCAGACCACTTAAAGTGATATGAACTGTGCTTTGAACACTAGGTCACCACTGTTCATCATTAAGACTTTGATGGTTTTCATTTCAGCTTTATCATCAAGAATTTTTTTCTAGCATTTAACATTTTAATGGATGTGAACTTTATTCATATTTTTTAATGATTTAAAAAAACCACATTAAGGCTGATAAAAGATGACATATTGACTGAAGCTTCCGTGTTATCTCAGTAGAAAAAAAAACTATAGATCTTTATTATATATTCATTGTGATTCAGTATTCATTGAATAATATATCTGATATTAAAACACAGCAGTGATTTTTTAATTTATCAATTTACATACCATGCTGTATTCATTGAAAATTTTAACATCACTCTATGCTATTACCAGAAATCAATAAAATATAAAACAAGACATTGTATAATGGATTTATCTTCTTCTTTTTACTAAAGAAAATCTCTTAAAAACCAGGACAAGTAAAATTCATCATGTCCTTCTCCCATCAAACAGGAACATATAAAAAAACATCTTTCATGTTAACCAAGAACTAAGGCCTTAAAAAATAAGAAAAAAGTCTTTCTGATCCCTTTTCATTACAAAATTCTCTTTCTAAATTAAGTGCATGAACTCAATAACAAGTCTTCTGATCATAAGTAACATTTGTTTCTTATTCTTCTATTATATGTGCTACAACTTGGGGGTGAACACTATGAACTAATCTACAAGATGCAAGAATTAGGTAAAATATTGTGCTTTTGTTAAAAAAGAAAATAACTATACTAAATTTGTTGACATGAATAATATTTCAAGTTAGGCCATATAAAATCTGGAAGATCTTATTAATATTATTTTCTTAAAAAACTCAGGTGCATAATTTCTCAACCTTCTTAGTTGATTTTATGTTGAAAGTCTTAAAGATAAAGGTTTTTATACAAGTATTACAGAATCTTAACATACTCAATGATCCATGACAATGAGATAAAAGTAAGATAAAGCCTGCCAGACAGACATTAACACCTTAGGCTGACCATGCAAGGGCTGTATAGCCAGTCAAGGTCTAAAAACTTCCATATATATATATATATATATATATATATAACATCTTACAATCATTGCATACACCTAATATAGTTGACCTATTGCTTATTGTATCCAAGTAACAGACAAAACCATGAAAACTTAACATTTACCAATGAATCATGCAAAATGGGGTCAAAGTCCAATGATAATGCCAAATAGACAAGTACACCTAACAATCACTCCATACACCAAATACAGTTGACCTATTGCTTATAGTACCAAACCATGAAAACTTAACAATGACCAATGGGCCATGAAAATGAGATCAAGGTCAGATGAAACTTGCCAGACTGACATATACACCTTACAATCATTCCGTACAACACATATAGTCGACCTACAGCTTATAGTATCTGAAAACATAATCACCTAACTTTAACCTTGATCAATGAATTATGAAATGAAGTCAAGGTCAGGTGAACACTGTCTGATGGACATATAGACCATATATCAAATATAGTTTATTAATCATAATAAGTGAGAAATTCACATGACAAAAAGCTATTTATTTGATATGACAGAAAGAAACTTCATTACATAAGGCATCTTCTTATTCTTCTACCCTATGAAATAGGGAGCTTTATACAAATATTTCACTCCGACAATGGATTATAATCCCTATGTCTGACGAGACAAAAATAAACAATGTCCTAATATATTGATCTGTTAAAATGTTCTTTAAATCATTCATCATTTAAGTGAGGGTATTATATAAAGGAAAATAACATTGTAGGGTTATTGCATGAATATTAGTGAATATTGTCCACAGTAGATTTTTATATTGCAAGAGTTTGCAAGTGCAAGTTATATTCTACAAGGGATTATATTCACCAATATTCATGCAAAACAAAACATGTATCGTATTAAGTATAAATTGAAAAGAACCAGTGTTCAAATAGTGCCTTACACTCTGATAGCCCCTTAAAGTACCTTTTCAATAACTTTTCAGAATGGTGTATAGGTAGGCCATAACAAGGCAATATTTTTGACTTATTTCCAATAGCAGCTAAAAATTCCAGATAATACACTTTTCACAACCAACTAAGCAATTTATCTCAAACTAGTGTTTGTCCAGAATATGTAAACAATGTATTAGCTGCGGAACTGTAGCTCAAAGGTCCTTATGATATTTTTTAACAATTTGCAGACTCCTAAGGACCTTTGAGTTATGGTTTCGCAGCTATTATATTTTGTACATATTTTGGACAAACAGCTGAGTCCACCAGCAGAGGTATTACAGAAGGAAGCAGATCATTTGACATTTCTTTTGACATAATTCATGTTTACTTTTATTTTGGGGACCTTTCAGAGCCAGTCAAATAGTATGAGCCTTTACTGTTCATATTTTGAAGGATATACATGAGCTATCTATTAGCTATCTTACGTAAGCATGTGGTGATTCTGTCCATGAGCTGTTGGTAAAATTTAAGTAGAAACACCATGGACTTCCTGCAACAAATGTTCCCTTGAAGTCTTCAAATGTTGTTATTCTTAAAAGAAATCCTTTCAAAGAGTGGATGGAAGCTGAAAGAAAAAAAAAGCATGTTATACTTACTTGGCTTCATTTTTCTAAATTTTTGTAAAATAAAAATGAATATTTATAATACTGTTTCTATGTGAGTTTCACAAAGGAATGAAGGGTGAAAAGTATAATACAACAGCTGTAGTTTAGCTTTAGCATCAAGTTAATTCACCCTAATGGCTGAATACTCTAATATAATAAAACCTGTTTGACTTTGTAGTATAATCATGCAGCATCCGATTCAATTAAATTCCATCCAAACTAGTCCCATGTTTTATGACAATTTTCGACTGGTAATTGTTGATGACATAATTTTACCTAAATAAAATTGCATTCTGTTGTCAAGTTAAAATACCATAAATATGCTTTTACTATTATAACTCAGACTTCATGTAGGCCAATGTCAAAATCTGATCCAGCAGAACAGTTTTTTTTTAACAGGAAAAATTCATCAGAGGGTTGAAAGACATCATTATGTAAATATTAAAACTAAAAACTTGTAAGTATATCTTCCATAGAAGAAATGTTCTGCCTGATTTCTTTTTTCACTCACTAAACACATTTTGTATACTAGGTATCACTTATATTTAGCAATGGCAATGTCCATGTTTTGCCATGCAAAATTCTAAAGATCAGTCTGAATAAAACACAGAAAAAGAATATACATGTTGATATCATATATTGGAATAATACATTAAAATGGATAACAAGACTAACCAAAATTATTAGACAATACAACAGACCACTTCAATCACCATCTACAGACTACAAAGACAAACAACACATGGTTGCCGGACATGAAAGCAGCATCAAATTTAGTAAGGTTAAACTAGTTTTTATGTATGCACAAATCTCCCCCGTTTAATTGATCTAGTGATTACAGATACCCCTGCTTGTATAAAAAATTTTTAACAGTAAATGCCAAAACCAAAATTAAGATTGAATGTGAACGTGTTAAAATCTAAAACAAAGGATTTCATAAAATAGTCCCTCTATTATCAAATGGAAATTTTTTTCTATATGGGGACATGTAAAAAAATCTAACTTGACCATTTAATGAATGGCTATTATCTATTTTGAATCTATTGAACCATAAAATTAATTTTTGACTCTTCACATTGAATAATCCCCGAAGCGGATTATGTAAAATGTGAAGAGTCAAAAATTAATTTTATGGTTCAATAAATTCAAAATAAATTATTGCCATTCATTATAAATAAATTTCCATCAAAAATAAGCCTCAAAGAACTTTTTATATTATTTATATTAACAATAACAACGTACACACACATTGGCGTATGAATACACAACGTCAGAGTGGGTGTGTCGCCATAAAAATTGACAACATTGAAAATAAAAGTAATACTTTTAACCAATCAGAAGACAGTAAATACACCAAATTTATTTATTAATTAATGATCCATGACATTGTGTTCAAAATTCAAAAGATTTGGTCGAGTGAAAACTTCATAGACTATTTTCATGTTACCGACTTTTGACTCTGGACTATATATATTTTTCTACTGGTTACCTACTCTGTATTAGGGCATTCTGGTATTTGGTCAAGAAACAGCAAGTATGTATAATAAGTAAAATCTAGTTTACAATTGGTGTAATTTGGGGAAAAAAATAACTGTTTAATATTTTATATATACCACAAAATCATTGTTAAACAGTATTGCACCGATTGAAAGCTTGACTTTACTTCTTTCACGGCTGTTGGTAAAATTTGCTTTAAATAATAAAGGTCCAGGCCCATTTGAATTTTCAAGTTAAAGGTTCTCGTTATGAAAATCAAAAGTCCTGCATAAAGCAACATATCAAAGAATGGGAGGTCCTCACTTTTGTTACTAAAATATTTAACAGTCAACTCCTAGAAAAGACAGGTCCCAACTCGGACCCAGTTTAATTTGTTTATCACTAGTTTATTTTTTTTTAATAGCCAAATTAATTAATGAATGACTGGTTTTTCAAGGAGAAATTGAAAGTTCCCATTGAATGAACTCCACAGAGAACATTAGCTATTGTATTTATTCATTGGGAAAGCTTAACTTTAAAAAATTTAAATAGCCAGGTAAGCACCAACTGATTTTAGTAAAAGGTTTCATTTTCTTTGCACTAAAGATTATCACATAAACATAACATTATCAATGATCCATGACAATGAGGTCAAGGTAAGATAAACCCTGCCAGACAGACATGTACACCTTACAATCATTCCATGCACAAATATATAAATAACACATAGCTGAGAGGGTGATAGAGCAGATTGTTTCCCCAAGAAAACATTGTCAACTGAGGTGAAGCCAAGGTTGACAATGTCTTTTCGAGGGGTAACAATCTGCTCTATCACCCTCTCTGATATGTGTTATTTAATTTATTATACTGAATGTTCTGTTATTAAATTTCTATCAAATTTCAAATTCAAAGTAATAAACTATGACGTCTTGTACATAACAATCATCCATATTTATTAAAGCGCACACTTGCTCAAGTGTCTCTGTGAAGGGTAATAGAGTGTATGCCATGGGATAGAGTAAATTGTCTCCCTCCTATCAACCAATCAAATTCTGGCATTTTGACATAAAGTATAATAAATATAGTTGACCTATTGCTTATTGTTTCTGAGAAACAGACTTAACAAGGAGGACTTAACTTTGACCAATGAACCATGAAAATAAGGACAAGGTCAGATGAACCCTACCAGACAGATATGTACACCTTACAATCCCAATTTTTTCAATAACTGTAGTTGTTTTAATATAATATTTCATGCAGTGCATTAAAGTATCTTAATTCTATTTTTCAGTGCTGTAGTGTACCTTAATTCCATTTTTCATTTTCTAAAATTCCTTAACAATCTGTCTGAGACCTGCTGAGGAAACCTTGCAGCTTACATCAATTTCAAAATTTCATATATTTTTTCATATTTTAACCAATAAGTATTAACTTCCTGCTTATGAAAGATATATATATAATGATGGAGCCATAATTTTGAAACCTTATAAAGCAAGTTGCATTTGTGGTATTGTATTATTTAAGATACATTTATATCATCTTTTTGAAACATAAAACTTATACATCGTATTTCTGATCAATGTCTTTTCAAAGAAGAATTTTTAAGGAGGTGTATCTGTTGTATGTTAAATTAGTTTAAACTTAAGGCAACAATAATTCGTTACATTTTTCAACTTCCTCCGCTATGGATCAGATGTCTATGAATAATGGTTAATTGACCTATCTTTTCATTTTAAAGAATAGTACAGAAAGACCATTTACTGTCTGTTAAACATCCCTAGAACAACTGAACCAGTGACATCTGACATTTTTTTTGTCAATGAATAAAACAGGACTTGAAGGTAATGGTACTGGCAGCAAAAATTGTATGACAGAAAATAACTTTAGTGTCAATTAAATTGACAGAGCATGCTCCAAGCATTCATTTTGTTGTTTGTCATCATTTTTTTTTTTTGGAAACACATTTAAAATAAGCATTGTTTTTTTTTTTTTTTTTTTTTTTAATCGTATTGTTTATAATGTATTATTTTATGTAGTAATATTTGATTTATTGAATAAAGTATTGTTTAAACCCACTATAGTGCCTGGAAGACCAATATTAACTGAATTCTCCATGTTTTATGTGTAATCATTCAAGGTCAGAGGATAAATTAACCAAGATTCAGGAAAACTTAAAATTCTTGATTTACAATTTCAGAGTAAAGTTTTAAAGATGAGCATTTCATCTGTGACCATTTTTCATCGCTAGCATAGTTAACTAAATGCCTGATGCTTAGAAAATAATTGGACTCAGCCTATTCAAGGATTCAAATACTCATCTTTAATAAGATGTTCTCCAAAAATGGAGAAGGAAGTTATAAACAAGTAAGATTTGTCTGAAGAAAGTAGCTCTAATGCCCAAACCTTAACACCTCTCAAATCCACATGACTTATTAGTGTCAAATCTGAACAAACATTGATTTCTGAAACACCTTTTTTTTAAATTGAAAACATGACCCTACTGCGTGCATATGTAGATCTCCTTGATATCTTTCATTTCCATTGAACAGAATTCCTTATAACAATAGGATTTATTTTCTATTACCAAACTACCAAACGGTATTCAAATTCCAACATGAATATATGATGCTACACCAACACATATTTCTTGTAATACAATATTTGCTTTAAAATTTCATGTTCACATTGTAGCTGACCTTTTTTTCTAATTAAATCTTACTGTATATATGCAGGTTTATGAATAAGCCTATTAACATATATATTGGTACCAAAGCAGATCAAAGATCATCCTATCAATTAGCTATTCATGACTATACATAAGGAGTTTCTCGAACTTAAAGCACTTTTTCATGATTCTCAGTGCATGTCTATATAAATTTTACACAGGATGATAAGCTATGTCATGTTTTGAAATGATATATATAACCAATCTAAAGTTTTGAATGCTGCAATTGACAGTGCTGTTAGTTAAGCCACAGCTCCTATGCTAAACAGTTGGTCTTAAAAGAGAAACATATTAAGAAATATATTAAGAAAATGTAATGCATAAAGCTTGGATACTAAAAAGAAAAATCTCAGAATGAACTTTTCTTCTATATAAACCAATCTAAAGTTTTGAATGCTGCGAGTCCTGTTAGTTAAGCCACAGTTCCTCTGCCACTACTACCATCTAAATGTCTTCAGATATATAAATAATTACAAAATTCCGGCAATATGAGTTCAATATGAAATCAAAATGAGGAATCATCAGTCTGATCATTGTGTTCCAAGTTGTATTACTATAAAACTATTTCTAACCATCATATGGTGGTTTCCATGAAAACTGTGCCTGAGTTTCATTCTTCACTTGTGTAACCTTTGCGTTTATCTCCCTTGGTGGTCCTGGCCATTGCTTCCCATGAATGGCTGAAAAGAGAATCATAATCAAAAGTTGTCATTTTATACACAGAAATTCAGAAACAAAATGTTTAGGCACGATGACACCCTTAAATGTTCAATAAGCTTAAATTGTAGTTGCTTTCTCGGAATTTCCTGAAACATGTCCTATTACCGAGTGTCGATACTTCTAATGCAACAGGTAACACAAATCAAAATCTGTTGTATACAGTAGCAAAAAAAAAAATGTTTTGAATGACATTGGGGAACACAGATCCTATTGTGAATGCTGTAATGATAGCTATTAATAGAGAATGTTAAATAGAACAGACAATCCTGACTTCAAATCTACCAGCTAACTTAACATTTCAACAAGATCTCTATATTTTAACTGAATATCCTCCACTGACATCATTTTAAAAACAGTATAAAACACTGATCAAATCAAAAAGCAATAAAAATATTAACAACACATAATGACCAAACATCTACCAATATAAACCTAAGAAGATGTGGTATGTATGCCAATGAGACAACTCTCCACCAGAGACTAAATGAAAATAGAAGTTAACAACTATAGGTCATTGTACAGCTTTCAACAATGAGAAAAACCCATACCCCATGAGAAATTCATAGCATTTATTATACAACAGTTGCATATACACGTTCATGTAAAATAACCATACATTATCTTGGAAGTGCAAAAGGAAATGTGAGGCTATGTACAATTTCTTTCTTGTTTAATATTGGTACATCCACATTTATTTTATTTATTTTTGTGTTTTTGAATTATCTAGAAAACTATAATAGATAAGTACATTAAACTGTGCACTGCAAAAATGATCAGCAATATAAGATCAACGAAAATAGCATGACTGTTTGCATCTTGGATATAGATTTCATTTAATGAAATCTATATCCAAGATGCAAACAGTCATGCTGTTTTCATCTTGGATATAGATGAAATCTATATCCAAGATGTTGATCATTTTGCAGTGCACAGTTTAATGTACTTATCTATTATAGTTTTCTAGATAATTCAAAAACACAAAAATAAATAAAATAAATGTGGATAGTGTCCATATGTGGACACAGATGATGCCCCCGCTTGCATAGCATATAGTTGTAAAGGGACATAACTGAAGAACGGTAAAAGTGACACTACCCAAATTTGAACTTGATCTGAGTTTTGTGGTAATAAGCATCGTGTGTAAGTCTCATAACATTTGGTTGAGGCTAACTTAAGTAGAGAACAGAAACTAAAAATTCAGCAATTTTTTCTATTTGTAAACACGCAAACTCTTAGAACGGTTGTGTATAAGTTTTATAATATTTGGTTGAGACAAACTAAAGTTAGAGAATGGAAACGAAAAATTCAGCAATTTTTATGTTTATAAAGGGACATAACTCGAGAATTGTAAAAGTGTTCTCACCAAATTTCGTACTTAATCTGTATTACGTAGTAATAAGCATTGTGTATAAATTTCATAACATTTGGTTGAGGCAAACTAAAGTTAGAAAACAGAAACAAACAAGAATGTGTCCCCAGTACACGGATGCCCCATCCGCACTATCATTTTCTATGTTCAGTGGACCGTGAAAATGGGGGAAAATCTCTAATTTGGCATTAAAATTAGAAAGATCATATCATAGGGAACATGTATTCTAAGTTTCAAGTTGATTGGACTTCAACTTCATCAAAAACTATCTTGACCAAAAACTTTAACCTGAAGCTGGACAATCGGATGGACGGACGGACGAACAGACGAATGAACGAACGGACGCATGCATGCACAGACCAGAAAACATAATGCCCATAAATGGGGCATAAAAATTTGTACTTGATCTTAGTTTTGTGGTAATGAATATGTGTATAGGTTTCATAATGTTTGGTTGGGGCAAACTAAAGTAACAGAATGGAAACTAAAAATTTTGCAATCTTTCAATTTATAAAGGGGCATAACTCAATAATGGTTAAAGTGACACTACCCAAATTCATTTTGATCTGTGTTTTATCAGTGGAAGTCAAAATTAAACATTGCATTGTATAAAGCACTGATTGTAGTTGATTCAACTATAATTATGGACAAAGGAAGATAACTCCAATTTTAAAAATTACTTGATATTTAGAAGAAAATAAAAATGTTGCAATTTTTCCATTTATAAAAGGGCATAACTCTAGAACAGTTAAGTGACGCCATCAAAATTCAAACTTGATCTGTGTTTTGTGGTAATAAGCATTGTGTATAAGTATCATAACATTTGGTTGAGGCAAACTCAAGTTAGAGAACGGAAACCAATTTTGGTACATACGTAAGTACGCACGGAAAATCGTCATTTAAGGGCAATAACTCCTTAAAAAGTCCTCCAATAGTTTCAACAATCTTGGCATTCTTGTAGCTCTTGTACAGTTGATCATTTTTTCTATTTACAGTGTCTACCTTAATCTATTTAAGTTTTCAAGATAATGTGCAAAATTATAGTAATTAGTCAAATAAACTGTTGACACAGAGATATGTCTTGCCTGTCTGCATAAAATTCAGGAAAAAGACAATCTGATGGACAGCAACATTGCTAATCAATTCAAAGTTGCTGGACCATGACATAGAGGGTAGCACATCAAAATGATCCTCAAACTGAGATGTACCAAAAGTTATGCAACTCTATAGAAAATATCATTATCTAGCATAAAATTAATTTCTATCAATTAACTAACTAGGCAGAAAACTTAACATTGAAAATTGCTAATTAATTCAAAGTCACTGGACCATGACCTAGGGTAAAAAGTACCATTGATCTATCACAAGTAGTTCCTATCAAACTGACTTAAGCAGAAAACTTAACAATTGTTGACGCCAAAGCATTGCACAAGATCATGAGATGTTAATGACATCTTTCCACTAAATCCATTGATTGGATGTGTACTGATTAATATTTTAGTCTAAGATACATGAATTTTTTACTACAACAACAAATACTTTATTTGAGTCTCACCTCTTTAAAACATTTGATATAAAATAGAATATAATAATAACAGATCAATTTATGAAACAGCCACTCTAAAATTAAGAGTTATGAGAGACTGTAAAACACACAATATATTTATATTACATATATAATATATATCAATATATCTTAACATAAAACACCATTATATTTACAAGCAATTATTTTGTAATCTTAATCAGAAGATGAAAAAAAACATTATATACAGTTATTACGAGTATAAAATACACTTTTTCTTAAAAAGTACTTCATGGCAGATTTTGGCTATGAAATAGCAAACTCTGTCCTCAAGAAACATAAAAAAAACTTTTCCTCATTACACAAATTATTATAACTACTTTCTACATTACATACACTGTTAAAAAAGATGTAGTTGTTATTGGCTTTGAACTAGCTGTAAGTAACTGTGAGTACTCTTAGATTTGTACTTTGTGTCTTTAGTGTTTTTGTTAGCTGTTTTTGTGTTTAGCTTTGTATTGATCTGATGAGTTCAGCCCTTTTCAAATGATTTATTTTTTATAGTTTGGTCTAACGTTTTCTGTTTCATCATTGTCCCATGTTAGGGAGAGGGTTGGACACCTGCCAACATGTTTAACCCAGTCACATTCTGTATGTGTCTGTCAAAAGTCAGGAGCCTGTATGTAATTAAGTGGTTGTCTTTTGTTGTCGTATATTATATCTGTTTTTCGTTTATTGTTTTGAACAGATCGTTACTTTTCTTGTTTGAAATGTTTAACATGTCATTTCGGGGCCTTTTACAGCTTGCTATGCAGTATGGGTTTTTCTTATTATTAAAGGCTGTACAGTGACCTATAGCGGTTAACTTCTAAGTTATTATGGTAAAATTGAGAATGGAAACGGGGAATGTGTTAAAGAGACAACAACCAGACCAAAGAGCAGAAAACAGCCCAAGGCCACCAGATGAGAGTTGTCTCATTTATCATCATACCAGTCATCTTCTTATTTTTATATTGACACTGAAGCTTCCATAAACAAAACATCTGAAACTAAGCCTCCTTGACTATGAGACTATGACGAGACGAGACGAGACGAGACGAGACGGACGACTTTACTTAATAAAACAGTATCAAAGAATGCTCACAGATACTTAAAACAAGCTATAAAAAGCAAAATCCACAAATAAAATGCAAATTAATTATAACACCAGTTTCAACTTGATAATCAAAATATTTTAGATGGCAAAATCCAGCTATATATCCAATTGAAACAACGAAAGAAAAGTGGTATTGCATTTGAATAGAAATAACTATAAATGCATACTGTATTTACGACTTTCCTAAGTAAATCTCTGATTTACTGTCACCAAAGCTGATTTCCAGAAGTGCTGAAGAAGCATAGAAAATTCAAATTAAAGAACTATTAAATTTCTTTTAAGTACAATGTACTAAAATACCTTACAAATATCTTTTAAATGAGGGTCAGGCATACTTTTTACCATTATGTAAGAGTGAATATAATATCTTGAATATGTGACAAAAACAGATAAAACTTTTCTCATCCTACTGTCTAAATCCTCAAGAAGTTAATTATCTATTTGTTCATTACTTTTATTGCAGGTCTCAGAAGAATTAAGCAAGAACTTTATTGGCTATAATTAACAGATAACTTCTGGATTACAAAAGTTTTCCAACCTTGAAAGGTATAATTAGATAAGGTTTGTTGATTACTAAAGATTATTCAGAACATTTACATTTTTACTGAACAATATTACCTTTTTCTTGGTTTTACTATTGTTTCTCATAACTTGTAATTTATAGATAATAACATAAACAGAACCAATTTTACTGCACAAGATGCGCATTTCCTCAATTTATGCCCAAGGCCAAAATATTTGATAATCCAAAACCTAATACAAATGTTAAAGAGATGATCTAACCAAACAAGAGGGTCTCAAGAGCCTGAATCGCTCACCTTTAATTATTTGCTTAAATCTTTCATCAATCATTATTTTTGCTTTTCAATATATATTAATGAGTGACTTTAAAATGCCATTTAAATGTTCTTTGTATCTTGTCATATTTTCTTCAAAAGCAAAAAAATGCATTTTATCCCTATGTTCCATTTTAGCCATAGTGCTATGTTTCTTGACGCACAAGGAAATAAAATACAAAATTTATACTAGATACTCTGAAACTCATTCAGCCCAAGTTTGGCTTCAAAGGAGAAGATTTTCTAAAGTAAGCAAACTAGATGAACAAATTGTGAAAAATTGTCTTTTAATAATAACCGAAAACTGCAAAATTTCTTTAAAATCATCAATTCGGTGGCAATAACCTAAAAATCAGATACCCCTGATTTGGCTGATAATTTCAGGACAGGTAGACCTTGACCTTATGAATACTTTAACTTCTTGTCTGATTTGCTCTAAAAGCTTTAGTTTTTCAAAAACTGCATTTTACCCTATGTTCTATTTTTAGCCATGGTGGCCATGTTTTCTGAGGAAACAGAAAATAAAACACAATCTTTATTCTAGATAACCTAAGAATCATTCATCCTAAGTTTGGTTTAATTTGGTTCAGTAGATTCAGAGGAGAAGATTTTTTTAAAGTTAGAAAACAAGATAAACAAATTGTGTAAAATTGTCTTTAAAGGGCAATAACTCCTTAAGGGGTCAGTTGACAATTTTGGTCATTTAAACTTATTTGTAGATCTTACTTTGCTGAACATTTTTGCTGTTTACAGTTTATCTTTATCTATAACAATATTCAAGATAATAACCAAAAACTGCAAAATTTCCTTAAAATTACCAATTCAGTGGCAGCAACCCAACAATAGATTATTTTTAGCCATGGCGGCCATGTTTTATGACGAAACAGAAAATAAAACACAAACTTTATTCTAGATACCCTAAGGATCATTCAGCTTAAGTTTGGTTGGAATTGGTTCATTAGTTTCAGAGGAGAAGATCTTTGAAATAGTTTACACCGGACGGTCGACGACAGACGCCAAGTAATTTCATTTTTATGTAGAAAAATATTTGTCAAACCTTGGCACCTGGCCAACTGAGGAAGTCCAGAGCTTATTTACCGGGAAAGCTGGTCCAGACAGAACAGACAACTAGAGGCTATAATCTTAAAGAATGACCTTCAAGCTGAAAATTAATAGTTCAATCCCGCCAAATATTCTTGCCCCTGTCTCAAATCTGGAACTTTATCAGTGGTTATCTCCTGTCATTGTAGATCTTTGGTAGATTCTGTTCAATTTATTTACATCTTTTGAGACCATGACAATATAGAGCTTGACATATTAGAAATACACCAGTCTTTTGTCTTATCTTGCCCTCTAGATTTTTTTTTTGGCTAACTGAGTTGTTGGTTTGATGATTTATTGACATTAACCCTACATCTCCTTTAATCACATATAAAATGTCCTAGGCTTAAACTAGAGGCTCTAAAGAGCCTGTGTCACTCATCTTGGTCTATTTGCATATTCAACAAAGGACACTCTCCAACATTGTAGACGAAAATAGAATTCATGACAAAAATCTCTGTTTCGTTAATCTTGTATTGCTGATCATTTAGTCTGTTGTCTGTTTAGTTTCTCTCTATCTTCTTTAGTTTTTGCTCAAAACACAAAAGAGGGTAAAAAAAAAAATCCTCAGTTAAGGGCAATCACTCATATAAAGAGTGACAGTATACTAACTATATCAAAAAAATTTGACTTGTTAGTAGATTTGTTAGTTGATCTTGCCTTGTTGATCATTTTTGAGCTTTAAAGTGTCTATTTATCTATTATAATTTTTATCATATAAGGCAAAATGCAAAAAAAAGTGGTAAAAATCGTCATTAAAGAGCAATAACTCCAATAAGGAGTCGTCAGACGATTTCCTCCATCTGATCTTAATGATAGATCTTGTCATGCTGATCATTTTTGCTTCTTCAAGTTTCTATATCTATTATATTTTTTAAGATATAAGGCAAAAACGCAAAAAATTGATAAAAATCGTCATCAAAGGGCAATCACTCTAATAAGGAGTCGACGTACAATTTCAATAATGAGAATTATTTGTAGATCTTGTCTTGCTGGTCATTTTTGTAATTTGAAGTTTGTCTTGCTGGTCATTTTTGCAATTTGAAGTTTCCGTTTATCTATTATAGTTTTCAAGATAATAGGCAAAAATGGAAAAAAAAAAATGGCAATAACTCCTGTAAGAAGTTGTCTGACAGTTTTGACATATATGAACAATTGGAAGAGCTCATCATTCTGAAAATTTCTGCTCCAGTCAGATTTTCTCTATTTCCGCCATACATCCCCATTTTAATAACCCATATTTCCTTGAAAATCTGATTAAAAATTAATATAAAAAATAATAAACTGTTAACAGAGATATGTCTTCCCTTTTTGTTTTATTGATAATGCAAATGTAGAAATTAAAAAAGCAATACTTTAACATGTAAATTATGCAAATATTCAAAGTCAATGAATCATGACTGAAGGTTCTAGGCTAAACAATCTCCATGGAAATGAAACGCCAATGCTAATACAACTGCATACCAAGTACCACTGACTTATAAGTTGTCCCCTACAAACAAACCTAAACACAAACCTTAACTTCTAAACTATGTAAAAGAACTAGGTTAGCTCAAGATTCATTATAACTGAAAAATTGACCATTACCAGAGAAATTCCAAATTTGGAATCATTCTGATGCAGACTGCTGTTTTGAAAATTTGTCATAAAATGACAAATGTGCCAAGATGATGTTCAGTAAAAATATTTAGAGCAGATAATGTTACCTAGGAAACAGGTTATCATTACCATGAAATCAAAGCATCATGGATGTTGTGATTCAGCCATTTTGTAGCTAGTCTGACGTTTTTTCTGACCATACTTTCAATCATTATTTTGTTATCTTCATTTACATAATCTCACTGTAAAATCTCTATTCTATTGCCAAAAGATGGGAAATTTTGCAATATTGATGCAAATTGTTTTGGTATTTCAATTGAAGAAACTGTCAGATTTGTTTACATCTTTTTTTAGAAACATTTGAAATTCAATGATTTTGACAAGAATGTTAAGGGAAATCTTCAAATGTGTGGTATATTTTTTAAATGCCATTAATAATAATTGGCTTAATAATTTCCAGAAAGAGGCATTAAAAATGCACTTTCTCAACAACAACATTCTTCATTAAGGAAAAAAATAATTTCCTGTATTCAAATATACATGTACAAATACCTGATGCTGAGATAATTCCAATTACTGTTAAATAGCAATATAATGGGGAATATACAAATAAATTTATTGCAGAAAATGCTCGGGTAAGAGTTATGCAATTGTGTTTATTGCTTCAACCAAATTACTGATAATTGTAACTTAAATAGACCTTAATTATTAACTTATGTCAGATGATTATGACACTGATTTTACAACTATTGAGGTCAAGATTTTGTGTATTTTGTAAGTTGTGTAATAAATTGAATACACAAATTCTTGACCAGTATGATTATCAACTGTCATGATATATTACTAAAACTGTGATTAATTAAGACTGCATTTGAGTGGAGTTATCCAATTAATACTGACACCTTTGAGTGTACTTGTTTGAAAATGGTGGAAGCTGTCCATCATACTGGTATTGTATCCATAATCTCAATTGCCTCATGCAAGAATTGGAATAATAGCATTTAAAAAAAAGTGTGAGAATTAACTCTGATATCAATACACATCTTGAACCAAATTTTATTCAATGGCTTACCGGAACATAAGATACTGATAAAACACTTTCATTATTCTTATCAACTGCTTAAACTTGATAAATCACATTTTACACATTAATTAATAAATGGCAATTTAAGATAAATTTTGATTTACAAAGGAATTATATGCAAGTGTATATCTAAAATAAAGAAGTAAGTGTTCGCCCAATCTTTTCTTAATTTAAGGACAAACAATATATTAAAAGTTGGCAGTTGATGATTAAAATGGTGTATAAAGTTTCTGCAAGTCATAGAAACACATAATTATTTTCATGACATGTCTTCAACTTAAAATTTTACACCATCTCCAAATCCGGAGTGATCAAAGAGATCCAGCATGGCTGAATCAAAAAATTACATCTTTCAACTCAAAAATGTTCTTCAAAAACTGAAAACCAAATGTTGTAGATTTTCTTTTCTGGATTTACTTTCATCAGGAACAATCAAAGCCGAATATTTGAAAGCCAAGAATGTACAAGAATCGAAACAGTTAAAAAACTTTATGAAATGACAAATTTCAAATCAATGTGATGCAAATTTGATAAAAAAAATTATAAAGGAAAAGAGTGATAGAAAGATACTGTTAACCAGGAAACAAGTGAGCAAATCATGAAAATTATAACTATCACCTCACAACTCACAAATGTTCTTCTAAATGTCAAATTTCAAAAAATTAAAGCAAATTTGATAAAAAAATTATCATGGAAAAAAGTGAAAGACGGATCGACTGTTACCCTGGAACCAGATGAGCAAATGCAATGTAAATAAATTTCACCTCACAAATGTCCTTCTAATTATCAAATTTCAAACCAAATTGATGTTAAGTTGATATACAAAATAATCATGGAAAAGTTTGATGGAAGGACTGCAAATGTACTGACTACTGGATGGCTGCTTAACGTCCAGCGGCAAATTAATATGCATATTCAGGACAGAACATGTAAATGTAATATGAATATTAACCCTGCTTCGTACAAGACCCGACATGCCGAGCCAGATTTCTTAAGTCCTACTTAAGGTAACATTCCGCAGGAAGACACGTCACCTTACCCTGACTCCTAGCCAACCAGTCTTTGCTCTTAATCCTTAATGCCACATGCTTAGGGGAGAAGCAGCAAATACCAATTTTTAAGTCTTTGGTTTGAACCGGCTGGGATTCGAACCAACGACCTCCCGCACTCGAGGCAAACACGCTACCACAAGACCACCGAGGTGGTTTGAATGGACAGAGATACAGCAGTATATCCATGTCAAACCTCCCTTTCACCTTCTAAGACATTGAATCATACAGCCTGCAGTTAGACAATAGATCTAAAGTACAAAGCATGTAGTTAAAACAGACTTAAAAAGAACCATACTTTCTGTATGTTAAAACCTTTCCCTGAGAAGCCATAAAACTTCATGTAATATTAATCAATGTTTTCGACTTAGTGACAAATCCAGGGATAAAAGTTGTAATCATTGCAAGTTACAGTAAATTACTTCTCAAAATATCTTTGATGTTCTATTCATTAATATTCATGAGAAAGCCATTTGTATGAATTTTGGTAAAAAAAAACAGAGCCAACATTAGGCAAGTGGTCCAAGGACAAAAAAGCACAAAGTTATTAGATCTTTCCTCCAACATGTATCAAGTGAAACTCTAAAAGACCTTATAATTGTTTTACCACTCCCCAAATAAAAGTCCTATGACCAATTTTGCTACACAAGAAAATGAAAATATATTTAATATATTATATCAAATGTGCTTTTGAGGTCCTATGTGCCCCAAACCTTTTTTAATCAGTTGTTTATACTAATGTTATTTACCATACAACATGAAATAAGCAATAATATGTCATTTCTAAGCTGTAAGTCCTAAACACCTTTAATTTGAGATCCTTGGGTAATAACTTGAAAAATGAGATTTAGGTGATTGTTATAAATTTTTACCTTTGCTTGTTATTTTTACTCCTTTGAAACTGAAAAAGGTAGAGAGAAAAAACCTGGTGTAAAAATGTTTAGTATCATTGACAGGCAAATTTAATTGGTTAAGTCCAAGCAGAGTCGTTTTACACTTTATCAGAAAATTCTTATTATAACCTGGTAATGGTAGTACTAATGAACTAATTATCAATGGTTTCTAACTTCCTATTGGTACGTGATACTACCTTTCCCATCTTTAATAGAAAAAATCATCAAGGGATGCCTACATTTATTTTAAAAATTGATTTTTCCTTTTATGTAGATTTTTCTAAAATTATAAACCGTGTCACTTAAATGCTAAATCAAATTAAATAAAATGATGTTGACATGTACAGGTATACATCTTTTCATTCAATGTATTGTGTAAGCGTAAAAAGAAAATAAATGAAGTTCTGTTTTAAATAACAAAATTTATGTTGTGTGAAGTAAAGATGTAAGAGAATTTTATGTCTCCACATTTTATATATTATCAAAGTAAGAGTAATTACGACACAAACAATAAAATCGTTACAAAGAGATCTTTTGTCAAACTTTTCAGTTTATCAAACATCATATCATCTTTCAGTAAAATATCCAGCTCAGTTATGAATTTGAAGGTGAAATAGAGACCATCAATTGTTCTCTAAACAATTGATTTTTAACTGACTTTCATTCTGTTATGTAACAAATTAGTGCTCAAGACTAACAGGTTCATCATGTACTGAAAATTGATATGGATAAATTTTTAAGTGAAATCATTATGATTTCACAGCTGCCAAGAAAGTGAAATCCAGGTTTTAACCCAACCACACAGCAGAAAATCAGAAAATTCACCAACCCATAGTTGATGGTCACATCAACCATAATTCTAAGAGTGGATCATTAACATTATATTTCAAGAACTTTACTTTATCACTGTTCTTCATCTTGACAGTTGCTAGAACATCTTAAACAATAAACTAACACACTACAGCAAGGTCAGGAGTGACCTTTAGCATCAATACAACTGGTGAAATCATTCTTATTATTCTGTGTACAATAGATGACAACACAAATGCCAACAAAAAACACAATAAAAAGACATCAAAGATTTGTACAGACTGTTTTACCTTGGCCAATTTTTTAATCATTAATATTACCTTGGCCAATTTTAACCATAATGTTTGTAAATAGTACTCATAGAATGAGAATCTTAAAATAACAGATGTAAGAAAGCAGTACACAATAGGTCTAGTTCTTTGCTTAAATCTGCAAATTTTGAGACAGATTGGCAATTAATATGTATAAGACTGTTTATCTGAATAAAAAACTATAAGAAATATATTGCATTATTCAGACTTTTTTAACAAATGCCAAATATTTGTGTTTATTAGAATAAATTTTTCAACTTAGCCATTTAAGGGGGATAACCCAAATAGTAAATTTTTTTTATAAAGAAATGTTATAAAGAAATTATTTTTTTACTTGTAGCAAAAAAACAAGTTTGGTGACACCATTTTTTCTTTTATTTCCTTATTAAGCATATCATAAACTTACCTTCTCATTTTTTTATTTCAAAATCTATCTCACAGATTTCTTTTTATTCACAACAAAGTGCTTTTCATTAATAATCTACTTGAGTATGCTATTTTGGGCAATTTTGCATGACTTGTTGCTTGAAAAATAACATGGTGACCCATACTTTTTATTACATTTTTGAAAAAAGCATGTTAAAATCTACATTTTAGAAAAGTATAAGATAATTCTATAAGAGGAAATCTATAGGATGATCCACCTTACAGGGGTCAATAGTATGGTAGACATGGAGCGAGACTGTCAGTAAGGGTTTGAAATGAAATTTTTTACATTCTTGTCATAATCTCTTCTAAAGATGGTTCTTTTCAATTATATTATGGTGCAAATATATGAGCATGGGGGTTTAAGGAAAAACATATTTTCAAAAATTTATGTATGATGTTTTTTTTTTTGTGATGGTGAGGTAAAGTTTCAGGTCAGAGGGAGTTGTCAATGTATCATTGTCCAATGGATTGATTGATTGCTAAATGTCCATAATCTAGCAATTATTTCATTCATATTCAGAACAAGAACAAATGAACAATTAATACAATAGATAGGTTCTGGAAGGTAGGCCGCAGGATGATATAAGGGGTGGAATTTGGACTGCCACTTAAAATTTCATAACAGTTGGACTTAAACAGAATTTTTCAGGGTATTTTTTAAAACTAAATACAATAAAATGCTCCGCTGGGCACAGCTTGATACGACCGCAGAGGTCGAACCCTGAACAGTTGGGGCAAGTATGGACACAACATTCAAGCTTGATACAGCACTGAATTTGGATTGTGATTAAATATTTGACACAGCATAGATTCCTGACACAGAATGAATGTGGTCTAAGAACTTAAAATTTTAAATTGGACATTCACCTATTATGGTCCAATATCCAAAATCTAAATACATGGTTAGATTCAGCATATCAAAGAACCCCAAGAATTCAATTTTGATGAAATCAAACAAAGTTTAATTTTGGACCTTTTGACCTCAATGTGGAAAGTTGATAACAGGGCCCAAAATCAAAAATCTAAATACATGGTTAGATTCAGCATATCAAAGAACCCCATATATTCAATTTTGTTGAAATCAAAGTTTAATTTTGGACCCGATTTGGACCAACTTGAAAACTGGGCCCATAATCAAAAATCTAAATACATGTTTAGATTCAGCATATCAAAGAACCCTAAGAATTCAATTTTTTTAAATCAAACTAAGTTTAATTTTGGACCCTTTGGACCTTAATGTAGACCAATTTGAAAACTTAACCAAAAATTAAGATCTAAATACACGGTTAGATTCGGCATATCAAAGAACCCCAATAATTCAATTTTGATGAAATCAAACAAAGTTTAATTTTGGACCTTTGGACCTCAATGTGGACCAATTTAAAACGGGCCCAAAATCCAAAAACTTAATACACAGTTAGATTCAGCATATTAAAGAACCCCAAGAATTCAAGAATAAAACCCCATTGAAATTGGTCAAGAAATAAGCAATTTATACGAGTATCTTCTTTTGCACAATACTGTGCAATTGAATATTTCTTGCTATTGTGCAATACTGTACAATTGACAATTTCTTGCTATTGCCCAATATTGTGCTATTGGATATTTCTTGCTATTGCGCAATACTGTGCAATTGAAGATTTCTTGCTATGCGCAATACTGTGCAATTGAAGATTTCTTGCTATTGTGCAATACTGTGCAACTGAAAATTTCTTGCTATTGCACAATACTTATTATATAATAATTTACACATCCTGTTTGGTGTGTATCTCCTACCATATCATTATTATTTGCTTTTAAATATAAATCAGAAATAACCAACTTTAAATGGAAAATTTTAAAAGAAAAAAAAGGAAAAAAAATCCCACACCCCCAAATTTTTGAACCCCTTATGATTCATCACCCCAAACTCAATCCCAGCCTTCCTTTGTGGTATGGTACCTTGCAGTACAATTTCAGAGAGATCCGTACACTTGAACACAAGTTATTGTCTGAAACTAGAAAATGCTTGTTTTTGGCCCCTTTTTGGCCCCAAATTCCTAAACGTTTAGGGCAATTACCCCAAACTCAAACCCAGCTTTTCCTTTGTAATATGGAACCTTGTAGTACAATTTCATAAAGATCCATACACTTACACACAAATTATTGTCCTGAAACAAGAAAAATGCTTGTTTTTTGCCCCTTTTTGGCCCCTAATTCCTAAAATTTTGAGGCAATTACCTCCAAAATCAATCCCAGCCTTCCCTTTGTGGTATGGTACCTTGCAGTACAATTTCAGAAAGATCCATACACTTGAACACAAGTTATTGTCTGGAAACTAGAAAATGCTTATTTTTGGCCCCTTTTGGGCCCCTTATTCCTAAACGTTTTGGTCAATTACCCCAAACTCAATTCCAGCTTTCCTTTGTGATATGGAACATTGTAGTACAATTTCAGAAAGATCCATACACTTTCACACAAGTTATTGTCATGAAACTAGAAAAATGCTTGTTTTTTGCCCCTTTTTTGGCCCCTAATTCCTAAAATTTGGAAGTTATTACCCCCAAAATCAATCCCAGCATTCCCTTTGTGATATGGAACCTTGTAGTACAATGTCAGAGAGATCCATACACTAACACACAAGTTATGTCTGGAAGTTACAAAAATGCTTATTTTTGACCCCTTTTTGGTTCCTAATTCCTTAACTGTTGGTACCATAACCCCCAAAATCAATCCCAACCTTCCTTTTGTGGTATTGAACCTTATGGTAAAATTTCAAAGAGATGCATTCACTTAAACTAAAGTTAGAGTGCGAAAACCAATGTGTCTTCGGACGACGACGACAACGCCGCAACGTCATACCAATATACGACCGCAAAAAAATGTTGCCGTCGTATAAAAATCTGTTAGTTTGATTGAAATAGGAGGAAGGGGAAGCATTGCAAAACTGTAGAATGATCTTTTAATCATAAAAAGAGACACTTAAAAAAAATAAAAAAACTAACACTTATAACTCATCATTATGCAGCTTTATGTAAATACAAAAAATAAAGTCAATATCTGAAGGCACAATAAACTAGAGGCTCTAAAGAGCCTGTGTCGCTCACCTAGGTCTATGTACATATTTAACAAAAGACACTCTCATTGTAGATGAGAATAGAATTCATGATAAAAATCTCTTTTATGTTGATCTTGTATTGCTGATCGTTTTGTCTGTTTAGTTTCTCTTTAACTTCTTTAGTTTTTCCTCAAAACACAAAAGAGGGTAAACAAGCATTCTGAGAGTATTGCCATCCCCTACTGGTCAAAAATTCATTGTACTGGAACAAAATGCTAACTTGATCTATAACTTGTCATGGTGTAAACATTATAACAAATATCAAGTCAATATCTTCAAGCATGACGAAAAAAAGTGTGGAAAACTGATTATTTGAGTGAATTTTTTGAGTCCAAGGACCATAACTCTGCCTAAAATCATCAGACTGAAACAAAATTTGAAAATGATCTGTAACTTGTCACGATAAAACTACACCAATTATCCAATCAATCTCTTCAAGCATGACGAAAAAAAGTGAGAAAAACTAATTATTTGAGTGAATTTTCTAAGTCTAAGGACCATAATAACTCTGCATAAAATCATCAGACTGAAACAAAATTTGAAAATGATCTATAACTTGTCATGATAAAACTATACCAATTATCCATTCAATATCTTCAAGCACGACCCAAAAAAGTGAGAAAAACTAATTATTTAAGTGAATTTTTTAAGTCCAAGGACCATAACTCTGCACAAAATTATCAGACCGGAATAAAATTAGAATTCGATCAGTAACTTGTCATGGTAAAACTATATACCAAATACCAAATCAATATCTTCAAACACAAAGAAAAATAAAATGCTCCGCTGGGCGCAGCTTGATACAACCGCAGAGGTCGAACCCTGAACAGTTGGGGCAAGTATGGACACAACATTCAAGCTTGATACAGCACTGAATTTGGATTGTGATTAAATATTTGACACAGCATAGGTTTCTGACACAGAATGAATGTGGTCTAAGAACTTAAAACTTTTTAATTTACCTATTCAAACCATATCATTATTACTTGCTTTTATATATAAATCAGAAATAACCAATTTAAAATGGAAAATTTTAAAGAAAAAAAAAGGAAAAAAGGAAAAAAAATCCCCCAATTTTTGAACCCCTTATGATTCATCACCCTAAAACTCAATCCCAGCCTTCCTTTGTGGTATGGTACCTTGCAGTACAATTTCAGAGATCCATACACTTGAACACAAGTTATTGTCTGAAACTAGAAAATGCTTGTTTTTTGGCCCCTTTTTGGCCCCAAATTCCTAAACGTTTAAGGCAATTACCCCCAAACTCAAACCCAGCTTTTCCTTTGTAATATGGAACCTTGTAGTACAATTTCATAAAGATCCATACACTTACACACACGTTATTGTCCTGAAACAAGAAAAATGCTTGTTTTTTCCCCTTTTTGGCCCCTAATTCCTAAACTTTTGAGGCAATTACCCCCAAAATCAATCCCAGCCTTCCCTTTGTGGTATGGTACCTTGCAGTACAATTTCAGAGAGATCCATACACTTGAACACAAGTTATTGTCTGGAAACTAGAAAAATGCTTATTTCTGGCCCTTTTTGCTTAACATTTTGGGCAATTACCCCAAACTCAATTCTAGCTTTCCTTTGTAGTATGGAACCTTGTAGTACAATTTCAGAAAGATCCATACACTTACACACAAGTTATTGTCATGTAACTAGAAAAATGCTTGTTTTTGCCGCTTTTTGCCCCTAATTCCTAAAATTTGAGGCAATTACCCCAAAATCAATCCCAGCATTCCCTTTGTGATATGGAACCTTGTGGTACAATGTCAGAGAGATCCATACACTAACACACAAGTTATGTCTGGAAGTTACAAAATGCTTATTTTGGCCCCTTTTAGGCCCCTAATTCCTTAACGGTTGGTACCATAACCCCAAAATCAATCCCAACCTTCCTTTTGTGGTATTGAACCTTATGGTAAAATTTCATTGAGATCCATTCACTTAAACTAAAGTTAGAGTGCGAAACCAATGTGTCTTCAGACAGACAGACACGCAAACGTCCCTTCAACTTCATAGGTAGGGACTAACGTTATACTATAATATACGACCACAAAAAGTTTCTATTTATTTATTATAAGTTTTATTTTTACATTAAAGGGCAATAACTCGGTCGATAAGAACTTAAAAGTGTGTTATTCAAGAAAACTGATTTGCCAGACTGACGGATGGACAGACAGACAGACAGACAGACAGACAGACAGACAGACAGACAGATGGAGTGCAAATCTAAAGTCCCTTCGACTTTAAACAGGATCTGGATTTTACTTAGCTTCAGTTTAGAGGTCCGTTGTCTGTTGGACCACCACTGGATACAACAATTGAAAAAAATAACAAATAACTGGTCTTGTCTTGAGTCATTTTCTCATTTAACTATAAAATGATGGCCTAATATCATGTCACCAAAGATAAGAGAGTTCATCTACATCAGTCTTATATGACCCTATTGTAAGCAATTAATCAGTTTTGTTTGATCAAATTAACAAGGACATTTTTTTGTTGAAATCCCAGTTATCTAAATTTTTTTGAAAACATCAATAGAATAAAGGATAAAAAGTAAATGTAGTCCTCCTTTACACATTGTTAATGTCAACGTGATATTAATCAGTGGTAATGATTTAAGACCAATCCAAGGATAAAACTAAGTTAATCTGTACATTTTCAAGTCAATTTGGTCATGATTTTAATTGCTTGTATGCAAATGTATTTATGTAGTTCTCAGTTTAATTCTCTGGCTTTCTGCCAACGATTTTTGTTTGAATTTTAAGTCAAATATGGTCTAATGAGCACAATATACACAATATGCAGACCTCCATAAGCAGTTCCAGATTCCCCAGACTCATAAATCACCTTGCAATTCCCTGTATGACTGCCTATTTATGACCGTAAAATATGGAAACCGGCACCACCACTAGTTCTTTCTTTTTCTTTTAGTCATGGTTTTGTCTGTCTTCTCATGACAGATTTGGTTTTGTTTGCCGCCTTGGTATATTCTTCCGCTTTGTTAAGTGAAAATTTTTATTGAGATACTGTTTAATCAAACAGCTTTGTAAATGTCAAGACATTTATTTTTTTTTAAAAAGGTTACTGTAGGTCCCTGATAACTAAATGAATTGGATGCAAGAAACATAAAATAAAAACACATAACAGGGCAGAACCAGGATTTTTGAAAGCAGGGACTTATTCTAGAAAATGATATATCACATGTCAAGTGTAAAGTGATACATGCACAAAATTCAGATTGTTTTATTTCCATGTATCTTGATCATTGGGCACTTTTATAAATGTTCTGATTCCTTTAACTGTCCATTATAGACTGGTTATTTACTGTATTTTCAATTAGCATGCACCTGCCCTAACATACCAGCCAATAGCTTAGAGGGAGCCAACAGGAAGGGGAAAAATAGAGTTGTACCATTCTTGGTGTTGGTGTAAGGTGAAACATTTAAGTACAGCTCTTTGTAAGAACCAGGCAGAGTGCGATATATGAAGGTTTCAGATTTTATCTAAAATGTGCCTAGTAGAAGCAGTAAATGAATACTGCTCAAAAATAATTTTGAGTGGGAAAATATGAGTGGTTGCCATGGTAACGAACACTCTATTTTTGGTTGTTAAGCGTAGTAAAATCTTTCAAAAATCAGCTAAATCACCACAATTCAGAGTCTGATTATGAATAGAATCGTGCATTTTCATTAATGTTCATATGTAACATTGATACAACTTGGTTTAAGCTTCATTTTAGTGAAGATTGCATGTCAACCAAATTTGTAATGTTTTTGAAAATTTTGCCAAAAATGCATATTTTCAACTTTTCTGAAATTGGGATTTTTGAAATTATCAAATTTTCTCTGGTGTTTTTCAGAAAAGTGCAAATGTGTACAGAATAGTTAGCACTGTAGTTATGAAGTTTGGATACTACTTTACCAAATCAAATAGAAAAATGCGTGGGATTTTCTTTAGTTTTATCACCATAGCAACCGATTTTTCCTTGAAACAGAGTTTTATTTGCAGAATATTGCAGTTTAAGAGCTTAAATGTCCTGAATTGTTTCATAACCGATAAGAAAATAAATAAAGCTAACGCAAACTTTAAATTACTATCGTTAAGTGTTGTTGACTTCAATTGTTACCATGGAAACACATATTATCCATAGCAACATCCACTCAAAAACTGCATAAATAGAAATTTATGTAAAAATACATAAATAGAGGGTGTTTATTTTCAAATTGGAATATGACTTTATTCTTTGCTTCTTTTACAGTCTTGTCTTGTTTTTTCTACTTCAGATGGTTCATTAAATGTAATATATGATGTAACATTGGGGTTGGGGGTTTGGAAAAAGGGGGTATGTTGGTTTTAAAATGTTTCATACAAGTAGATACTTGAAAAGATAATTGTGTTTGGTCGGACTTTGTTTCTAGTTTCTCATCTGATAATCCATTTTGAAAGTAAACAGATGATGAACTTCATGGGATTGCAATAGCCGGGCCAACCTGGCTTATGGTAAGGCATGATAGATATGGCCCTTAACAATTGTAAGAAAATTCTGAATTTCTTTGGGCACACACCCATCTGAGATGTTATTCCACCAGCATAAATCCCAAAATTGACCTGTAACATAATATTAAGCTTACAAACCAATAATAGAATCATTTGGCCAAAACATTTCTAAACTGAAACTGAAGTGTGATGGACGGACGGATAGACGGACAGGCAAATTGAATCAAATTTTAAGTTGGTGGTGACTTAAAAAATAATAGTAGTCAATTGGTGATCGCTAATATCAGAAGTGCAGTATAATGGAATCCTCTTAATATATAGCTATTAACATATCATTAATAGCTCCTTTGTTGTACTGCTATCCCGCAATTGGAATTCAAGATCCCGAGATAGACAAATAGATACATCTGCTAACTTGAATTGTGCTAATCCCGTAAAATAATTATGCTATTACCGGCAAAATTATCAAATCAAAATTATTGTGCAAAATAATTGTATTAATTATGAATCATTCCTTACTATGCATCGTTCTACATATATCTCATAAGTTCATTCATGATTCCGACAACATTATATCTTGTTTTGTGTGTGTGTGTTGGGGGGTCAGCTGAAGCACACTTCTTATCCTTCTTTGAAATCTCCTTCCTCTCCTTTAAGAAAGTAAACATGTAAAAAGTATCATTTCTTTAGTTTGAATCTTCAAAAAATCGTTTTGCTATTCTCAACGTTTTTTTTTTAATCTTACATGAATTACACCCTATTTTCTGTATCTGTCTCTGTAACCTTTATAAAAGACTGTCCGAGATTTGAAATGAAACCACTAAGCTGAGAATGTCTGCATGATCACAAGATTAATAACAGTAATAATTTGAAGACAAATTCCACACATGGTCTTATTCAATTAACCGCAACACTAGAAACAGCGCAGTACATACCAATCTTATTTTTCTTTGTAATTATCAATGCTTTCTAGTCCAAACAAGTTGTAATCATTAATGAATACAAGACTTAGGGGGAGTAGGTTTAACCCTTGTCTGTCAGTACATTAGTCGTCACAAAGTTGGTTTCTATTTTCTAATTTTAGTTTGCCTCAACCAAATCTTATGAAACATGTATATATTGTCTGTTCTGTGGTCGGGTTGTTGTCTCTTTGACACATTCCCATTTCCATTCTCAATTTTATACACAATGCTTATTACCACAAAACAGAGTTCAAGTTTGAATTTTGTTGGTGTCACTGTCATCTGTATAATTTGCCTTAAATGGCATGGTTTACTAAAGAAATTTCTCAAAGTGACCATTTGATCTTATGAGAACCTTTCTGGAGCCCTTTTTTCTGTCATACATACCATATTATATTTTTCGACTTTCATGTAGATTTTTTTTAATCTTTTCTGTGAATTTAAAAAAGAAGATGTGGTATAATTGTTAATGAGACAACTCTCTTCAAGAGACCAACATGACACAGAAATTAACAACTATAGGTGATCATACGGCCTTCAACAATGAGCTTATACCGCAGTCCCACTAGGCCACGATCGCACTACGATCTGTGAAAAAAATACAAATTTAGACGATCGTAGTGCGATCGTGTAGATCGCAGTAAGGTCGTAATACGGTCGTGGTGAGGTCTTCAAGATCGTGATGAGCGTGGTCATCTTTGAACATGTTCAAAACAATCGTGGTGCGGTCGTGGCGAAATCAGGTCGTAGTAGAAGCGTGGTGAGAGCGCAGTTAGGTCGTGGTAAGATCGCAAAGGTCACTGTTACATCGTAGCTAGAGCATAGCGAAGCGGATTCTATTCGAGAGACTGTGCTACGATCTCACAGCGACGTTACTACGACCTCACTACGACCAGCACGTTCTCACCGCAACCCATCTACGCTTCCACTACGACTATACCACATTTACACCAAGCTGTTCAAGACCATAGTACGATTCTAGCACGTCCATGCTGTCCTCATCACGCTCTTCTTACGACCCGACTACGTTCTTACTACGACCATCATGCTAATTGTCTTTTGACATGAAATATATAAAAGCCCTCCACCTTTTGTTTGTCTGTATGTAATTTGGACCTCTTGTCTTTTTCTCCAACGGCTCAACCCTGCTTGATACATCTCTGTCATCCCTGCTTTCGCTCACTAAAACATCGTCATTTGAGCTTGATGGACTAGCAATAGGTTGTATATAATTTGTCACAAATCGTATGAGTTGGTTTATATGACAATAAAAAACTTGAAAAAAAAATAAAAAGATTCAGGTTGCATTAGTCGGTGCGACATCTCTGCTAGATCAGGATTCGTTACTATCAGACCTCCTTCTGCCTCTACATCTACACCTACCACCACGCCCACGCGCTCTGGTAGATTTTGGTGGCATGACTGTGTTGTTTCCGAGAAATCTAAGTATTAATCAGAAATATAAGGAATGGAACAGTATTTATATGGAACACGATGTTGACGTTATTGCTGAGAACGTAGTAAGATCGCAGTATGAACGTAGTATAATCGTGGTAAGAACGGGCTATATTCGCAGGAGAAGCGTGGTAAGATCGTGTTGCAATCGGATAACTCATGGTATGGTCGTAGTGAGAACGTGATGAGCATAGTAAGATCATGATAATCGTAGAGAGAGCGTGGTGAGAATGTGGTATAATCATAGCGGATCGTTGTGGAAGCGCAATGAGGACGTAGTATCATCGTGAAATCAACGAAAATTTATTTTCATGCTGCTCATACCGCGACCTCACCACGATCTGAATTTCTTTTAGATCGCGGTGAGCGTGATGCGATCGTGGTCTAGTGGGACTGGGGCTTAAGCCCATGCCACATAGTCAGCTGTAAAGGTCCAGAAATGACAATGTAAAACAATTCAAACAAAAAATCTAACGGCTGAACTTTGGTGTTGGGCTTATATATATTAACATAAATTCCTTTAGTTTTCATGAATTTGTGATATGACATTGAGAAGTTATTGAAATTTATTCTTTGAAAAGCGACGGGCGTAACATGTGCTCATGGCGTAGCTGTTTATTTTATTTTATGGAATAACACCCTTTCAAAGTCTAGGATCAGCCCCAAAGTTATGAGTACATTTGAACTGTGCAGTAGTTAATGTACACCTTAGCATTGCATTATCCTGAGTAATAACAAAGAGATTTTACCTTTGTTATGTGTAAAGTGTTCTTAAAAGACCATGCCTTTATATGTTTTGTTTTGGTCTGTCCGTCCATCTGTCTGTCCTTGTCACTTCAGTTTCAGTTTGGAAATGCTTAAACCAAATGTTTCTATTATTGGTTTGTAAGCTTATATTTGTAAGTGAGATTTCAAGTTGAGTCTCTTGCTGTTTGAAATTTGTGAGAATTATTGCGCTAGGAAAATTAGAATTTTTCCAAAATTTCTTAATTTCTTCCCATTTGTAAAGGACATATATTGTCAGAGCAATACTTTCAAAAATTATATGGACCTTGACAAAAGCTAGAATGTGCTATTGCAATCCCCATGAAGTCGATCATCTGTTAGTAACATTTCATGAATAATTATAGATTACCAGATTGAAACCAAATGTTGTAGGAAAAGTAAAATAACAATTATACGGAACACTGAGGACAATTCTAAACAGAAAGTCTCTAAGCAAATGACAAAATCAAAAGCTCAAACACATCAAACGAATGGATAATCAAAGTGCTGGATAACACCTCTGGGAAGTTTGCAACTGTAGATGTGTATTTTTCAAATAGATTATAGATGTGTATTATTTTAAATATGTATTCAATCACAGCTTTGATATTTTTAACTAAACCATTTTCTTTTTTCATAAAAGTTTTCATATAAAATTTTGATATTTTCTATTGCAACCTTGAACTGTTGTTCTAAAATAATCAAATATACAATAAGCTCTGTTAATTTCTTTATGTGCCCATGCCATATCTAGGGCCTGTGATTTTATAGTATTTTTCCATTCGTAACTGGGCATAACCCTAACAACAACAGTAAAATGACGGCACCGACAATTCAAACTTGATCTTGGTGTGGTGGTTAAAAGTATTTTGTATAAGTTTCGTAACAATTGGTTGAGGCACACTAAAGTTAGAGCATGGAATTGAAAAATCGCAAGTGTTCCATGGAACCCGGTGTTTCGCCTACTTTTGCTGTTAATCGCAGGCTCAACAAAATGAGGAAAAATTAATAAAATATTCCTCTCTATACTATCTTTTGATTGTAAGAAGCTTCTGTCCAAGTTTGGTAAAAATCCAGGATAGTTTATAAATCTAATAAATGCTTTAAAAATAACTGCAGACTGTATGTAATGTTAAATGGAAGAAAAGCTAAGTCCATTAAGTAAAATACGGAAAAACAAGAACAAAATTTTAACTAAATTTCCTTCTAGATACTAGCTTTTGATCATAAACAAGCTTCTGTCCAAGTTTGATACAAATCCAGGATAGTTTAAGAAAGTTATTAAAATTTTAAAACTTTAGCCACAGAGTGAATGTAATGTTTCCTGGCAGAAAACCAAGTCCATTTATAAGTAATATACTGAAAAAATGGATTTTTTTTAACAAAATTTATTTCTGGGTACTATTGTATGATCATAAACAAGCTTCTGTCCAAGTTTGGTAGAAATCCAGGATAGTTTAAGAGAGTTATTCAAATTTCAAAACTTTAACCACAGAGTGAATATTTGTGGATGCCTCCGCGCCGCCGCTGAAATGTAGGATCGCTATGTCTCGCTTTTCGACAAAAGTCAAAGGCTCGACAACAATCAGTTTTAAATTTGTAAAGGGCATAACTGTAAGGGCATAACTCTAGAACAGTAAAACTGACGCCACTAAAACTCAAATTTAATCAGTGTTTTGTGATAATGAGCATTGTGTATAAGTTTCATAACATTTGGTTGAGACAAACTAAAATTAGAGATCGTAAACAAAAATTCAAGCAACTTTTCATTTGTTAAGGAGCATAACTCTAGAATTGTAAAATCGACGCCACCAAAATTCAACTTGACCTGTGTTTTGTGGAAATAAGCATTGCGTATAAGTTTCATACAATTTGGTTTAGGAAAACTAAAGTTAGAGAACAGATGGGATGTACGGACGTACATACAAGTAAGGGACGATAAATTCTTACAGAAGAAAAAGGGTAAAACTTAATACGGTGGAGACATAACAATAGCAGTATGACGACATGAATAAAAAGTTTATATACACTAGATTCATAGAGGTGCTAATAACCCGGCTGTAACACATTTTATAGTTGATGCTGTGATATTTAGCATTGAGACAATAACATTTGAGATTTTTGGTTTGTCATAATTATTTGGACTAGCACTAAGAAAAGTCATTTTCCTATTACATGGACAGATTTTATTTAATCATGTAAATAATTGCTACAGCACTTGTCTTGATACACTGAGTTATTCTAAGTAGAAGCTGACTTGTCTGCCTTATATCCTTGTAACGATTTGTGTACAAATGTAATTGTTAATCGTAACGCTGAGGAGGCTGCGATATGTACGAACTGTCGTTCAGTCAATGTTTTCAGCTGTCAGTTTGACCCACGTGACTGAGCATGCTGGACGAGTGAAGGTCCTTAAATCCACATTGGAATGTGAAATAGCTAGTATTTAAAAGCGGAATTTAAAGTTTTCAAATGTTTTGGCATCAAAACATTCTGATCGATGTTTTAACAAAACATGCACCTTTCTATCATAGCCGGTATTTACCTTTACTCATCGATGGCCTGTGACATAAGCCATATGATTATCGAGTATTTCTGTCACCTGTGTATAATTGTTCAATCAAACTGTTATCACTTGTCAATTATCCGAAGCTTGGTCAAAACATATCAGTAATGTCAGCCATACGGGATTCTTTCGATACACTCGGACTTTTACTTATTTAATAATAAACATTTGTAAATATCGTATATAGTAAAAAAAAGCGGAAAATGTTCATTCATGAAATATTCATGAATGAATTAAATGCTGTCTCGCGAGATTTCTTTGATTTTCTCTTCAGCGCATGGCAGATCCGTGAAGTAGTGTTTATGATAGTTATTTTCAAAATGAAGTTAAATTCATCTGAACTGTCGGTGAACATTCATTCCTTTTTATTCAAACTGTAATCTTTTCAAAAGGACTCAAAATTTCAAAAGAATCTTCTTACAATCAGTATTCAAACACTAGTACTACATTATCTTGGAGCAGAACATTTGCGATAGTCTGTCACCGGAAGTTTGAGGTCGACGCCTAAGGAAAGTATTGCTATAGCAAACTTCCCAAAACTGTCATATATTACTGACTTGGTACAGGTATTTTCACGAGAAAATGGTAGATGAAACCTGGTTTTATAGCTAAACCTCTCAATTTCCCTTAAAAGGATTTATGAAAGATTCAAACAAACACTACCAAACCTCCACTCCTCCCCAAAATGCCACAGTGTATATATTCAAATTTGTTGAGTCTTCTCAAGGAGCAAAGACAGGACTGAGAGTTAAATAGATTAAAGCATGCAGTAATATTCCCATTAGAAAATGAAAATTATTAGCATAATTACATGTATTTGTAAAAATATATTATACATATTTTGATTGGATGTTATTATGGGTGATATTTGTTACCATGACAACTGTTGTAATAATACTTAACCGTTGTAGTTTAGATTTAGAGTGTATATTAACCGAATAATTCAGTCGTTATATTCCACTGCTCTCACGATGGCTACATTAACGCCTGAAGGCCTTGTCAATAAAAATCGTCAAATAACCATTCGAATTAGCTCGGGATTTACCTATCTCGATAGCATTTAGCTATTAGCTGATTGGCTCTCCTCACAGAGAGCACCAATCAAAATCCTGGATTCGTGACGCGTTTTCATTGTATAAAGAATTCAGGCCCTCGCGAGTGGGAGAGTCGATCACGGGAGGGACTGAATTATTCAGGTTAAGTGTATATATGCTTTTATGTATTTTCATAAAGGTTTGAAACAATTGAGAACATTGAATTCCCTATACTGCAGAATTCAACAAATAAAACTCTATTTCCAAGGGACAAATACATTAATATGGTGATCAAATTCAAGAGAGCCCCATGCAATATTCTATTTATTTTGGTCAAGTAGTATTCAAACTTTGTTACTACAATGCTAGCTATGCTTTACTTATTTGCACTTTTCAATAAAAAACACATGAGAAAATTTGATAATTTCACAAAACTCCATGATTCAGAAAAAAGAAAATATGTATATTTTAACAAAAATCTAAAAGTCGGGTTGAACTGCAATCTTACGGAAGTTCGCTTCTCAGTTTCAAATTAATTAACTTTTCAAAACATTAGTTAATATCGATGGGGATCAATAAAGGAATCAAAAGAGTAAAAAATATACAAGTCAATGTGCTTGTTTTCGAGATATTACCCATTGAAATTTTGGCGGAAAATATTCTCTTGACTTTTCATAGCTTTATCATTGACAAGTTTACATTCTCAAAACTATTAAAGAATAATCGAAATTTTATAAGACTTTTACAGATGGCTTATCATTACACATGTAAAAGATTTATAAAAAGACAAATGGGGTCAATGGCCATTTTTTAAAGGCATTCAAATGAATAAAACCAGAGGTTTCGAAAATCTGACAAAATCCCAAAACATGACAAGCGAACTACCTTAACTAAGCTCTGAAGCTAAAACCAAGTTATATCGATGTTATATATGAAATTTCTGAAAAAATTTGATTCTTTATATAATCAGGCTCTCCGACCAAATGTTTTCTTATCAAGAATCTACATGTATGATATTTAAAAAAATAGACCTACCCCTTTTTCCCAACCTTCCAACCCCAATGTTACATTATATATTACATTTGTTGAACCTTATGAAAAGAACAGACAAGACTGTGAGTAAGCAAAGCATGCAGTCGTATTCCAATTTTAATATATACACCTTCTATTTATGTATTTTTTTACATAAATTTCTATTTATGCAGTTTTTGAATGGATGTTGCTATGGATAATATGTGTTTCTGTGGTAACTATTGAAGTCAGCAACTCTTAACAATGGTGACTTAGAGTTAGCGTTAGCTTTATGCATTTTCTTATCGGTTATGAAACAATTCAGGACATTCAAGCTCTTAAACTGCAATATTCTGCAAATAATAAATCCGTTTCCAAGGAAAAAATCGGTTGCTATGGTGATAAAACTAAAAAGTCCCACACATTTTCTATTCAATTTGGTAAAGTGGTATCCAAACTTTATAACTACAGTGCTAACTATTCTGTACACATTTGCACTTTTCTGAAAACACCAGAGAAAATTTGATAATTTCAAAAATCCCAATTTCAGAAAAGTTGAAAATATGCATTTTTGGCAAAATTTTTCAAAAATATACAAATTTGGTTGACATGCAATCTTCACTAAAATGAAGCTTAAACCAAGTTGTATTGATGATACATATGAACATTTATGAAAACTCATGATTCTATTCATAATCAGGCTCTGAATTGTGGTGATTTAGCTGATTTTAAAAGATTTTACCACGCTTAACAACCAAAAATAGAGTGTTCGTTACCATGGCAACCACTCATACTTTCCCACTCAAAATTATTTTTTAGCTGTATTCATTTACTGCTTCTACTAGGCCAATTATAGATAAAATCTGAATACCCTCATATATCACATGTATATGGCACTCTGCCTGGTTCTTATAAAGAGCTGTACTTAAGTACAAATAAATGTGAGTGTCCAGATTCCGGAAATCTAATACGTGCTTGTTACTTTTTTTTTTTAAATTTTAACCACCTTGGTGGTCTTCTATAGCTAGCTCGTCTCAAGTGCCAGAGGAAGTGATTTAATTGGAACCCTGGCCACGTAAAACAAAAGACTTTACAAAATTTACATTTGCTGCTTCTCTACTACAAATGCAGCATTGAAGAGTAAAAGCGAAGTAGGTCAAATCTTTTAACATTAGTGCTACCTCAATCAACATGCAAAAATTTTCCCAATATACACAAAAGTATTTTCTTTTCAAGACAAGTTTATATGCCAGTAAAAAAAGCCATTATTCCTCTTAAAGCAAAATTAAATCTGTAGTACTACCCACTAACTAATTGTTCCAGGAGCAGATATCAAGATCTTTGAAGACTTAGATTTAATTAATCTCTTTGAAGACAAGAGATTTATTACTTTTTCTTTATTAAATTTTCAGCTCATCATTTCATCTGTCCTGTGGAGATAATAAGGAAAAATATTCAATTTTCTTTTTTTATTTCCATAATTGTGAGTTTGTGAGTCCTTCAGAAATCTTGCATCTCTTATAATTTCTTAAAGTTATAAACCATCATTCATTAAAGAGTAAATTAAAGTAGAAATTAAACTATCTTGAACCAGACAAAATTGGCATATTATGAGAAAAACAATATTAAATAAGGAGATGTGGTACAATTGCCAATAAAACTGTCCAACTGAGTCAAAATAAAGTGAATTGAAGTAACTATAGGTCAATGTACAGCAAACATTAATTAGCAAAACCCATGATACAGTCAGCTATAAAAAGCCCCAACATGACAAAATGTGAAACAATTCAAACAAAAGAACCAAGGGTTTGATTTACAACAAAACAATAAACAAAAACAAAAAGGACAGACGACAACCAATGACAACCACTGAATTGCAGGCTCCTGACTTGGGACAGGTACATACAGCATGTGGCAGTGTTTAACCCTAACCTGAAAAAAGGGAGTAACAGCACAACATAAGAACAAGCTGTTAAAATCAGATGGAAATGGTTGGTTGCATCAGATTGGCACAAAGCACAAAAAAACAACAAGCATAAAGTCATAAGACAAAAAGTATTGATCTAAGAGTACTCACAGTTACTGAAAGCTATTCCAATAACAACTAATAATTAAATCATGTTCTCCAAGACTACAGTATCAAAAACAGTACACATCTAACAGATTAGTGTAAAGACATCATAAACAGTCTGAAAAAAGTAATAGTGACCTAAGTGCAATGCCAAAATATAAGTACTATATATCTTTCTCAGAAAGGTTTGAAATAAATTATAAGGATAGTCTGGCGGACTATTGTACAGCAGTCCAAATGCCAACAAGAATTAAGAGACAAGTTCCTACAATCAAAGACAAGCTAAACATTGTCTTTGATACAGCTTCATATGGTACATGTATAATGGAAGATAAAATATTTAAAACCAATCCAAAATATTCTTTGGTTAATTTGGAGATCATATACAATGAGTGAGTCTTCCAGGGAAGAGGAGCCTGCTGTATCAAAATGATGTACCTAGTATGCAGGAAAGATCCCATGAACCTGTTAGACAGACATCTATACCTTACTTTCATTATACATCCAATATAGTTGACCTATTACAGTATTACCAGTACTTATAGTTTCTGAGAAATAGACCTTATCAGGGAAAACTTAAAATTTTCTTAGAATTATGAAGCTTTATACAAAAATATTACATTATTCAAATAAGCGTTCCTCAGGTCTTGCATTCTACAACAAATATCATTAAAATCAGAGTGCATGAAAAGTGGTGTTACAAAGGTACTGACGGTACCTTACGGTGAGTGACCATCAAAATTAGGCATAGGACTGACACAATTTTGGTATTTTGCAATAGAAATAATAGTGAAGACCAGCAGATTTTCTTCAAGGACCACCAGGGGAAAATAAAATTTAGAGAACTCTGTAAAATAGTAAAAACGTATGTGTAACAAAATGGAAATTTCTGGAAAAATATTCAAGTATGCATTCAAGTTGGATCACAAATTGTTGTTTTGAATTCTTTAGAAATTAATTGCTTGAATGTACTTTGTTTTTAATTCTAATAGTTTGTGCTTTTAAATTAATTACTGGTAGGTGTTTTAATAGGATCTACCTCTAACAGCCGTTTCAAATTTTTAGAGGATATCCCCATTAAAACAGTTTCTACTTTCAATTGTTCAAGGAAATGGCAATATAAAGTGCTCACAATACTGCCAAAAATTAAGGTGATTTAAGGAAAAGGTTGAGCACACATTTAATGTGCAATAATTAATTGCATGGCTTTTCTCCCTTTAAAGCTGGACGATATTTTCAAAAGCATATTATTTTTCAAATCAGCAAAGAAAGAGTTAAGAAAAATTTCAACACAACTTTTTAAAAATTTCATTTAAAATCAATTTCTTGGGACTTAATCTGTACCAGTCCTCTACCTTCTATTTGTTAAAAGCAAATTTTTATTCTTCTAATTCATCTAAAATTTACATCTAAAAAAAATATCAAATACAGTTAAATATCTTTTAAATCAGTGAAGGAAAAGTCATTTATGATTATACTTGAAATTACCTTTAATAATGATTGAATACAAAAAATGGCTAATTAACTCTTGAAAATTTGTGTTCTTTTTTGTAAACACCTAGCTGCTTTTTTCTAATCATTTAACTTACCTTGACTTAAGACTAATTTGTTGACGACATGAAATTATGATAATTTATCTGTTCATTCAAGTGTCAAAATTTGAAATAAAGAATATTTACTAAATGTCAGCATTATCTGTTTATAACATTTAGATTTCTATATGAATTTTTTGTTGTGATTTTGTATTATAACGTGAATTTGCTTTTTAAAAGTTTTGAAATTTTTCGTTATTTTCTGAAAATTGACCCTTTCCTTCGCAATAAACCTGATAAATAAATATAATGAATATCTAAAAGAGGGAATAAAAAAGGACATTCAATTTCAGATTAATGTGTTATTACACAACAGACTAATAACATGTCTTGAATCATTTAAATATCTGTATCAGATATGTCTGATTACCATGTACACATATAAATATTAAAGTTCACTTTGTCAAATGTTTGTCAAAGCATTAAATTTACATCTGAAAGTCACACATGCCTACACCAGAAAGTAACCTGTTTTAATTAGTATCTATAAGTTAATCCAGAATCCCTCCAGATTTCATTTCTGAACCATGAAATTGCATTTAAATTTTAGTATGCGATAAAAGTGCATTAAAATTGTAGTTTGAATTCAGTACATGTATACCATATATGCTTAATCATTCCCAAAGCCATTCAAAACATTGATAAGTCACACATTTATTTTGCAGGAGGTTGAAAAAGATCATTTACTTTTATTGTAAAAGATCAACAACTAAGATATGTGGAAACTTAACATTAGAAGTAGGTCTTTATTATCATTTCTCTAATTCTTCGTCAATTTATCCTTTCTGCACCCATTGAATAAAAAAATTTAATCAACGTGTGATTTGTTTGATCTCAGTTCTTCATTGGTTAAAATCTGATTATGACGTTGAATTTTCTAGTTTTCCTCTGAATTTCCTATTGTAACGGCATGAAAAAAGGCGACCATGCCTGATGACGTCACATAGAAAGAGGCCAAGTTTGGTTTAATTTGGCCCAGTAGTTAAATTAAAAGCAGAAGATTTTTGAAAAAATTTACAAAATTACCAATAAATTGCAGAAAATGACTTTAAAGGACAATAACTCCAATAAGATGTCAATTGCCAATTTTGGTCATGTTGACTAATTTGTAGATCTTTCTTTGCTTGATATTTTTGCTGTTTACAGTATATCTCAATCTATAATGATATTCAAGATAATTAACAAAAAATGCAAAATTTCCTTTCCTCCGCTCCAAAATTTATTTCACCCAGGGCCTGTATAATGCTGGAAATGCCTTTAAATGTTTTTTTAACACCTTCAAAAAATTTGGGGCAAGGGTCTTGACCCCAACTTACCTGCCTGGTCTGGGGGCATTCACCCAATATAAGTATGTTGAAAGAAAAGATGTAATAATGGTTTTTAGAAAAAGTAACACTAAATAATTCTGAAAATGGAACATATCAAGGAGGAATTACTAGCAACCCCCACCCCCTGAAAAAAATGCATGCATTCCTGGGATAAAAAATCAAATCATCCCATTGTAGTCTTACAATAGTTACTGAAGACCCCTTATCATTATTTAAACTAGTTTTCAAGTTGTGACCATTTGAAATTTTTTTTTTTAACATTTTCCCCATAGACTTCTATAGTAAATACCTATATTCTATTTTTACCAATGGTGACCATGTTGGTTGTAGGGCAGGGTCATCAGATACATTTTTCAATCAAGATACTCTAATAATAATTGTGGCTAAGTTTAATTCTATTTGGCCAAGTAGAATAAGAGGAGAAGATTTTTGTAAAAAAAAAAAAGATTACAAAAATTTACGAAAAATAGTGAAAAATTGACTTCAAAGGGCAATAACTCCTTAAGGGGTCAATTGACAATTTTGGTCATTTGACTTATTTGTAGATCTTACCTTACTGAACATTCCTGCTGTTTACAGTTTATCTCTATCTATAATAGTATTGAAGATAATAACCAAAAACTGCAAAATTTTCTTAAAATTACCAATTCAGGGGCAGCAACCCAACAACAGGTTGTCTGATTTGTTTGAAAATTTCAGGGCAGATAGATCTTGACCTGATGAACAATTTTACTCCAATGTCAGATTTGCTCTAAATGCTTTGGTTTCAGAGATATAAGCCAAAATCTACATTTTACCCCTATGTTCTATTTTTAGCCATGGCAGCCATCTTGGTTGGTGGGCGGGGTCTTCGGATACATTTTTTAAACTAGATACCCTAAAGATGAATTAGGCCTAGTTTGGTTCAATTTGGCCTAGTAGTTGGTTCAATTTGGCCTAATAGTTTCAGAGGAGAAGATTTTTGTAAAAGTTAACAGACAAGGACGGACAAGGACGGACGCCAAATGATGAGAAAAGCTCACTTGACCCTTTGGGTCAGGTGAGCTAAAAATGAAATGAAATTTGAAGAGTACAAAAGCGGAATACAAGATCTGATTAACAATAAGTTCAGTGTTAAGCTGCTTTTACATTCGCATGATGCTTTTTTGTATTCCATAATAAATGTCTATATAGTGTGGAATAATATTATCTAGTATGCAAAATGATAAATCAAGTACATTTCTGTGGGACATTTATTACCATTTTAAATCTAGATGTTTCATTTACTTTTGGTGTGTGTTGTTTCACACAAATATTTTTCTGATACATGAAATAGATTTGTGGCTCATCTTCCACTTGAAATAGGGAGATTATCTCCTGCTAGACATAGGGAGATTTACAACTTTCAAGGTTGGAAAAGTTTGACACCAAAGTAGTCAGTTAAGATATAAACAGAGCTCCAGATAAGCTGCGTATTTGCGTGATCACGCAATAAAAATTATTAAAAACCCAATACAACTGCCCGTTGCAGCGTTCAAAAACCAAATTCATTTGAAGGAAAACCCAATTATATGCCAAAACCATGAGTTCTTAATGCTTTTATTCGCTATCTTTTGCGTTATTTACCCTTATCTATTACATAGTCGTCGTGTAAATCTATTTTTTTAAATATCTATAATTGGAAATGTCCTTTCGTTCTAAAAATAGAGGGTTGCATCAAGTAGTTGAAATGGGTCTCTGTTGGAATTTTCCGTTGCTCAAAAGGTACACGTGTTGATGAAAACATTTCGATCTTCTCTGCGTTTATCCAATTAGCGTTTGTAATGTTGTCATAATTTTTTTGAATTGCTCGGGATTTATCGTAACACACAATGTTAAAATTGAAAGTAATGTCCGGTAAAAATATTGAATAGAAGCATTTTTTCAGCTTCTTTTTGATAGCTGAGGGATAATTATAATGATCACAAGACGTAGCTAGTGTTTTTGGAAGCGTCCATCGAACGCACGGGCGTGTTTGCGTGCCTTAACAAGAAAATTGTTAGAACGACAAACACAGGGTTTTGTCAAGAACTATATCCTATATCAGTTGTAACAGTAAAAGGCCAAATCAATTATGATATGATATGAAGTTGGAAAGCATCGGAAACCGAAAGTTATAATAAGGGACAACTTAACCTAGATTTTATGTTAATTAAATTAAACAAAAACATTCAAGTATAATTTTAGTTTATATATTATTTTTTCATTTTAGTTGATGAGTGAACACGCATGCCTTAATTATATCCGTTTTTATGTCAATGCAGCTTGAAACTTTCTTTGTTTTTGGTCTACTTGTTCTGTATGCTTAAGATAGTTGTCTTCTTGGCAAGTGCAGTGTAACATTGTCATTTATTTATTTGATGTTGCAGTATTATTTGTAAATTGAATGTGGTCTCAGTCATTATTAAACCACCCTATAAACCTGATCAAGGTTTTGGGGTATATCTTAAATCTGGGAACTTCTTATTTTTTTTTTAAAAGTAGGTCTGGCAAATAGGTGATAGGACTGGCAAAACTATCTTACATCACCTAATGTTCACATATATTACATAAAAATCAAAACACTTAGCCACACCTACCCCAACTAAACTGTAGGGTGATGATCATATTTAATCTAGAAAGGTAATTAGTTACTGTCCAACTAGTGACACCAGCTGCAGTTTATATAAGTTGTGAGAAAATACAAAACTGGCAGAACTTTAACCGAACACAAATTAAAGGTACAATTGCTTGTCAGTGTATAAACCAAATAAAACAGCTATCACATATACAAAGAAACATATTAAAGATGGATTAACATCTCGGTTTGATATAATGTGATTATAACATGCCTAAATATTCAGTATTGTGTTGATGAAAAACCCAATACATTAAGGAGCTTGGTGGTGAAAAACCCAATTTGATATTTGATTGAGGGGTGAAATGGAATTGATAATGCTATTAAAAAACTTTATCACTCAATTACATAAAAAATGGTGGGTAAAAACCCCAATTTGTGAATTCTTATCTGGAGCTCTGTATAAATATTGGTATTGTTGTATGTATTGCAATAACTTAAACCTATTTAGATAAGTTATTATATATGCAATGTTATGATAAAACATAAAAAGGAAATGGTTAGGAAATGTCAAGTATTTTTTCAAATCCTGATGGATATGTCATTTCAAGTTCCATTTCTTGAGCATTTGGCTGATATTAAAGCACACAAAAAAAAAAAAAAAAACACAAACAAAGATGATGCCCCTGCTTACATATAATGTTATAAAGGGGAATAACTCGAGAACGGTAAAAGTGACACCACCCAAATTCGAACTTGATCTGTGTTTTGTGGTAATAAGCATTGTCTATGAGTTTCATAACATTTGGTTGAGGCAAATTGAAGTTAGAGAAGGAAAACCAATTTTGGAAGGCACGTACGGACGGACAAGGGTAACACTTAATGCCCACTCCAGTGACGACAGGGGCATAAAAAAGTGTTTAAAAGTTAAACAAAGCAGCAATTCTTGGGTTAGCAATATTTTTTTTAAGTTTGACTATCAGCAATTATAAGCTTTACTTTTCTTTCTATAAATATTAGACTAGCTAACGACTTGACAAGTCTAAAGCAAAAAGCATTATTTCAGATGATAAATTACTAACTACATAATGAGTCTAAGGCAAAAAGCATTATTTCAGAAGATAAATTATCATTCAATATAACTGTGAGTGAGAAACTGTAAACAAGGGTATTTTCAATGATTTTGTCATCGCATAATATGTCAGAAGATATCAATCACATAAAAAATTGGTCTAAATTAAGGGCGCACTTACCTTCAATCAATGTTCAAAATTCACTAAACCCTTGTGCAAAAATTAATGCATTAAACCCTTAAAATTTCCACATTTACAGTGTTAATCTTTCTTTTTCTAAATTCTATAAATGCATGCATAGTGACTATTGGGTTAGTTTTTCCTTAAAGTAATAAAATCTCAAAAAGACATATAGGACCAAGTTTTTAGTACTACTCCCATCTGTCACGTTGGTCTGAACTGTATTAAACATCTGTGTCACAGTATGGCTCATTTCCAAATTAGGACTGTGTCAAATGTAAAGGAAAAAGCATCTTATCATGGATATTATAGAAAAAGGATATTCTAAATAAAAGAGTTTTGAAGGCCATAAAATAATCTTTCATCTGTGCAAAGCGAATAAAATGGTGGCTCAATCAAGTGACTCAATCACCCTCAACCAGAAATTAAGTCTTGAAAAAGGGGCAATACTATGGAAAATGGATAATACCTTTTTTGGGACCCTTTGGGTGACATTTTTATTCATTCATGGTTTTAATTTCTTAAGCTGAGTGTTATTTATTGTTATGTTATATAAAAAAATTCTAAACATTACCTGTCATGGCTGATAAGCAGTTATCATGCATAACCTGTATTTTGCATGGCACCAAATTCTGAAATTAAACATGCAAAATGTTATCAAGGGAAAAAACATGCATTTCTAACTATTAGCATGATTAGTAGATAAAAATATATGACTATCAGAGTCGTAATAAATTTCACCTTCCAAAGTTGATGCTATAAACTGGATTAGTTTATGGTCTTCTACAAACCATTAATAAAACATTTCTTATATATAAATCATGTTGCTACAGCAATCCAATTATACCAGTGTGCCTAGGTAGATGTTATGCCTATTAGCAGAGTTTGCACTAAATCTAAGCTAAGAAGCAAAATGCAGATTAACCAATCTATTGCAGGCTTAAATCATAAAAAGAAAGACTAAAAGATCAAAGGCGAATGAATTGCTCACATATTTGATTAAATTTCAAGTCAGTTTGTGGAAGGGGTTTAACCCTGAAACTAATTAACACTAGTTACTATGCATTCATGCAATATCACTGTGGACAGTTATATTGGTGGAAAACCAGATTGTCTGAAATAAAACCACTTTATAAGTATTTGGCAAAATCTAAAGGCTCTATGGAAATGGCTATTATGGATAAATATACAGATACAAACCCATAGACCGTGCAATCAAAATTTTGTTTAAAAATACAGCATATTCTTAGTAAGAAGATCTAAATCTGAAAAATTTTCTCATGGGTAATGAATTGCCATTATATTTCAACACATCTGAAAATTTTTCTCATGGGTTACATGACTTGCCAGTATATTTCAACGCATCTGAAAAATTTTCAGTTTGAGGTCAAATGTAAATTTTTAAAGTTGAAATTCTCTATATAGCTATTATAAATCATTGCCATAAAAATTTAGTTTAGCGGAGAGTCGTCTCATTGGCAATCTTACCACATCTTCTTATTTCTCTAGTTTTTTAGAGAAAAATATTCCAAAGGATTAAAGACCGTGAGACAATGACACACAACAGATCTACTTAGAGATGTTAATAATTCAAATCCACGATGGTCCTTGAGCAAGGAGGCTATTAAAAAGGAAAATTAGAAATGTAAGGTTCTATAACCAATACAACACCTATAAATATTTAAGGCAGCTATAATTATTATCTAAATGATATGTTCAATTACAGTAAAGCTAGATGTCCCTCCCTTGTCTCTAATATGTATCTTACAATGCTTGTACTCTTCATAACTACCATGCAACAGGGATAGTAAGGAGAATCAGTGAATTCAATAACAATTATTTTTCACGTGATTATTATAAAGTTCCAGGAGTTTTGTAAAAACAAGAAGGGTCACTTGTGTTAAATGATTACCAAAAGACGACTTTCAAATTTATGTGTTTTCCTGTACATTTCTTATGTCACAATGGTTTTGTTATTACATCACAATAAGAATTGATTACACAATGATGTCTTTTACGCCAATTGACATCGAATCAACCAGTGTTTAACTCATTTATAAAAACAACTTGAGATTCATCTATGAGACAATTATCCACCAAAAGATCAAACAACAAAGATGTCACCAACAAAAGACTCCAGAAAATCCAATGAAATCTTAAGGCCCAAAGCAGCAACAAATTAAACTTCTACTCTTAAAATGGCTATACTGATCATTTCAACATGCATATGATGGTAGCCGATAAATTTGTTTGTCTTGTAAGTCTGTTCTTTAAAAGTTGTAAACGAAATGACGGGGACTAACCACACATATGAAATTACCAGACTTGAGAGTATCTGATTGATTAACATTAGCAATATTTTTTATGAGAGGTGTATTTCAAATAGACAAACACACAGGTAAACTATCTAGTTAGTTTTTGCATGCATTTTGTATATTTTTATAAAAGAGGATTTGCGTTGATCCCATATTTCTTCTTTTTTTTTACCTCTTAAAAGTGATGTCATATAACTTTTGAAGCATCCATTTTCATTCAGTATTATGTCACCTTCTATAAAGGTGTGAACTCCATAAACTAGCTTACATTGAAAATACTTAATACTGTTTTATTACAGCTTCTTTTAATACATATTCAATAATAAAGTTGAAACTCATATCCAAATATAAACTTTATAAACGATTTAAATATTTCAAGACAAAACATACTAATAATATCGGTTTGATATATATGAAGTACAACAATGTATAACAATTGATCATTAAAACTAAATTTCTGTTGTATGTTTGTACTTGTAATTCTTGACATTGTGTAAATACTGTGTTATATTTTGTGTTTTTGCTTGACCCATATGGGTGTAATTTGCAAATGCAATTATCATTATCAAATATTTGTAATTAATGTAACACAAATTAATTATCAAACAAAAATAGTATATTTTATGTACTTAATTAACAAAATTCCAAACTGGCAGAGTCATAAAAGTTTTATTATTGATATAAAATAGGCCATATTTAGTCCTTTAAATATACAGATGGATATAAAAAGAAAGGAGTAGGTTTGAAAAGGCCCTAATATGGTACCTAGTTGCAGCCAAAATTTTAAACAAGGATTTATTGACCAATATCACAATGAATTATAGCTAAAACAATGAACAAATTTACATATTAGTCCTTTTCATGATGTCACAAATGGCACAAATTTTGATTTTCAATGAAAATAGGTAAATTTCCAATAATTTTTAGCACTTGAAACATAGTGTATGCACTCGACAATACAGATCTTTTTAACATTATGTTTGTTATAACAAGCATTCTGAGAGTATTGTATGGCAATACACAGTCCCCAGCCGGTTAGAAATTCATTGTACAGGAGCAAAATGCTGACTTGATCTATAACTTGTCATGATGTAAACTATATAACAAATATCAAGTCAATATCATCAAGCATGACGAAAAAAAGTGTTGAAAACTGATTATTTAAGTGAATTTTCTAAGTCCAAGGATCATAACTCTGCACAAAATCACCAGACTTGAACAAAATTCGAACTTGATCTTTAATTGTCATGACAAAACTGTATATACCAATTATCAAATCAATATCTTTAAGCGCATGACGAAAAAAGTGAGGAAAACTGATTATTTGAGTGAGTATTCTAAGTCCAAGGATCATAACTCTGCACAAAATCACCAGACTGGAACAAAATTCGAACTTGATCTTTAATTGTTATGACAAAACTGTATATACCAATTATCAAATCAAAATCTTTAAGCATCACGAAAAAAAGTGAGGAAACTGATTATTTGAGTGAGTTTTTTAAGTCCAAGGACCATAACTCTGCACAAAATTATCAGACTGAAACAAAATTCGAACGTGATCTGTAACTTGTCATGATAAAACTATCTACCAATTATAAAATCAATTTGGTTTCAGAGATATAAGCCAAAATCTACATTTTACCCCTATATTCTATTTTTAGCCATGGCGGCCATCTTGGTTGGCGGGCCGGGTCATCGGACATATTTTTTAAACTAGATACCCCAATGATGATTGTGGCCAAGTTTGGTTAAATTTGGTCCAGTAGTTTCAGAGGAGAAGGTTTTTGTAAACGTTAATGACAACGGACGACGACGCCGGACGCCAGACGCCAAGTGATGAGAAAAGCTCACTTGGCCTTTTAGGCCAGGTGAGCTAAACAAGTGAGGAAAACTGATTATTTGAGTGAATTTTCTAAGTCCAAGGACCATAACTCTGCACAAAATCATCAGACCGCAACAAAATTTGAACTTGATCTGTAACTTGTCATGATAAAACTATATAACAATTATCAAATCAATATCTTCAAGCATGACGAAAAAGAGTGTGGAAAACTGATTATTTAAGTGAATTTTCTTAGTCCAAGGACCATAACTCTGCACAAAATCATCAGACCGGAACAAAATTTGAACTTGATCTGTAACTTGTCATGATAAAACAATACACCAAATATCAAATCAATATCTTCAAGCACGAAGAAAAAAGTGTGGAAAACTGATTTGCCAGACTGACGTACAGACAGACAGAGTGCAAACCTAAAGTCCCCTTGACTTTGCGGTAGGGGACTAATTATCAACTAACATATATCTGACTTGAATATTTAGTTTGCCACACCCTGGGCTCTATTTCCTAGGCCTAAATTTGGCTAAAATCTAGATGATTTGGTCAACTGTCATGAAAATCTATTTTTTGGCCTATTTGGGGTGTGAATATATATGCTTTATAAAAGTTTGACAAAACAAGTTCTATTTCACTTCCTTACATGTCTTCATATCAACTCCAAATTTTTCATCCGAAATAATGAACAATTATATATTGGGCCACATATAGCTGCGGCTGAGTTACCGAACTTACTCCTCTATAGCATATAGGCAAGTATAATGTAATGTAACTGAACTATACTAGTAGCTACAGAATTTGTCTTTCAAAACAATTGTTCACAAGATATATCTACATAAACATGCATAAACAAAAATGTGATATTTTATTATTTGACCTCAAATCTAGCTGGTTCTCAGGTTGAATTTCATTCAGTGCATTAACCAAGACCTACTGTTCCCAGAATAATGACAAAATCAAACAGACAAATTATAACTCCTTTTCAATCTTCCACATCAATGTCCCCAACCTGTCACAAAAGATTTATTAGTAACATTAATTCCATTTTTAAAGGAAAAATAAATGTTCATATTATTTTCAAAGGCTTAGTTAAAATGAACCAAAATGCCATATATACTTTATTTGGAACTAAGATTCTTGTACTGGTATTGACATCATCACTTAAGGAAACATTATTCATTAAATTCATTTGTGTCAGCCTTGTCATTTTCACAAAAAATATTACTGTAAAGTTGGAATTATTTGTGTGCATTTATCATTACGATTGCTGAACAATGGACAGAAATGCAAAATTACTTAATGCAATTTTAGGAAATGTTGCATGCAAATAATGGCTATCAAAATTTAAAACACAAGTTTTTATTTTTGCGAAAATACATTAACACTGGAAAAATTTCTGAATTTACAATAACTAAAACTATCCTGTAAAAGGGAATACTCACGCCAGACCCAGTTTTGTGACAATGAAAAAGCCTTACAAGGAATACTTGAATCTGGTATTACATTAGATGGTCGTGAGTTCATTAGAAATGAAATCATTGAAAACAAGGCCGTACAGTGATGTCCTATATTAAATTGCTTATTTCCACATCATTTGGACTCTGTATGCTAGTTTTCTCATTGGAAATCATACCAAATCTCCTTATTTTTTTATTTTGATGAAACTTAAATGAGTGTAAGCTTAAGTTAATTATGAAGAGCCAATGAAATAAGAATTGTTGCATTGAATTTTGAAACAACTTAAAGGGTTGTCAATACAGTGAAAGATGATTGGATTCCATTTCTTTTTAAGAGAACAAAGAGGGAGGCAAGAGCCTTATTATTTTCTTTTTATTAGAAAATCAAAAAGCATTACACATCCATCAGATTATATCTGATAAATTTCCTTCAGATTTTCAGAAGACAATAGTGTCACAATTTCTTATTTCAAATATACTGCATGAATGGTGACAAAGATTCAAGAGTCCTCTTCTTATCAGTTTGTTAAAAATTATCAAAATTAGAAAAAATTAAACTTTCATCAATTTCAATTAATCATTGATATAGTTATTTATAGCAGCAACCTTATTAAAAAAAATGTGATATTATTTTTGTGTGTACAATACATATCACTGGAATAACTTTCAAAAGCTACATTTGCGACCAAAAGTTTGGAAAGTGAAAAGTATAAACTGATAGAGCACAGAAGCAAAAAGGCCTAAACAGAACAGTCAAAACTTTGCTTTAAAACAATTACATATAGGTATAAGATGTATTGTAGAAAGAAAATAACATTAGTGAAATATCTTTTGGGGTATTAAAGGGTGTTGCTTATATTTAATTTTGTATAAAAACTATGTAAAATTGCAGTTCCTGGGGATATTATATTTGTCATTTATCAGTTGCTTATAATGTTACAATAAAGTTAAATTACAGAAAACCCTGTAAAAACATGTATTTCCCTTCAGCTTTAACATAGAAGATCTTCTTAAAGACTAAGTTGAATAGCTCGCCTGAAATAAAGGAACAAGAGTGCACACGCTGAAATGTGTCGCCTTCTATACTGACCATTGATTTTATGTTGATAGTCCTACATATAAAGTTTTACTACAAGTATCACATTAACATTTATGATCCAAGAAAATGAGGTCAAGGTCAGATAAACCAAGCGGGAAATACATGTACACCTTTAATATAATCATTCCATACACAGAATATCGATGACCTATTGCTTAAAGCAGGGGTTCCCAAGGCTTTGAGGAATCAACTGGACATTTGGTCCAGTAAACAATTCTTCTTAACTTGACCAGACTCTTTTTTACAGGACATTTACACATATGATTTGAACAAAATAAAAAATGTTACTGGTCATTTGGTCCAGTAATGCATATCACTTAACTGGACCAAACCAATTTTTACTGGTCTTTGCCCAATGTCCAACGACCTTGGGAATGACTGTTAAAATATAAAAGAAACAGACCAAAACCATGGAAATTCTATATTGATCAATGAACCATGAAAATGAAGTCAAGGTCAGATGAACCCTGCCAGATAGATATGTACACCTTAAAATAATTCCATACACCAAATATAGTTGACCCTCTGCATACAGTATCAGACCAAAACACAAAAACTTGACATTGAGCAATGAGCCGTGAAAATGAAGTCAAGGTCCAATATAACCTGCCAGACTGACATGTACATCGTAAAATAATTTCATACACTAAATATAGTTGACCTACTGCATACAGTATAAGAAAAACAGACCAAAACACAAAAACTTAACATTGAGCAATGAACCGTGAAAATGAGGTCAAGGTCAAATAAAACCTGCCAGACTGACATGTACATCGTAAAATATTTCCATACACCAAATATAGTTGACCTACTGCATACAGTATTAGAACAAGTATTCTGAGAGTATTGCATGGCAATACATAGTCCCCTACTGGGTAAAAATTCATTTTACAGGAACAAAATGCTAACTTGTTCTATAACTTGTCATGGTGTAAACAAAAAGTAAATATCATGTCAATATCTTCAAGCATGACTAAAAACAGTGTGGAAAACTGATTATATGAGTGAAAAAAAAACATTAGATATGATTAATAGTTCTCTAAAATTAGATATGATGTAATACAGTGTATATCTATTTTCAAATTATAATCAAATATAATTAATAGTTCCAAATATTTTTCTTTCATTTGTCACAAACTAATATAGATTTGTAACTTATCTATAAAATGTCAACAACTTTTATCTACACAATGTAATGTATTGAAATATATACATTAATAAAAATAGATTATTATCTAATTAAAGGTTTCTCTTCATAATTTTTTTATATATATAGCATTCAGAAAATTAGTTTATACTAAATAACAAACAAACCTGCCAAAAAATTCTTCAAATAATTTAACAAAGAATGTCTTTTAAAAAATGAGTTATCTCCCTTTGTACAGAAGTATGGTTTAACATAGTACTCTTAACATTAGATATGGTCCATAACTCTGGACTAAATCATCAGACCGGAACAAAATTCGAACTTGATCTATAAATTGTCATGATAAAACTATAAACCAAATATCAAATCAATATCTTCAAGAACGAAGAAAAAAAGTGTGGAAAGCTGATTTGCTGTACTGACGGATGGACAGACAAACAGATGGACAGACAGACAGACGGACAGAGTGCAAACCTAAAGTCCCCTTCGACTTCGTCGGTAGGGGACTAACAACAGACCAAAACACAAAAACTTAACATTGAGCAATGAACCGTGAAAATGAGGTCAAGGTCAATTAAACCTGCCAGACTGACATGTACATCGTAAAATATTTCCATACACCAAATATAGTTGACCTACTGCATACAGTATTAGAAAAACAGACCAAAACACAAAATCTTAACATTTAGTGAACCGTGAAAATGAGGTCAAGGTCAAATAAAACCTGCCAGACTGACATTTACATTGTAAAATATTTCCATACACCAAATATAGTTGACCTATTGCATACAGTATTAGAAAAACAAACCAAAACACAAAAACAAAACTATTACCACTGAACCATGAAAATGAGGTCAAGGTCAGATGACACCTGCCAGTTGGATATGTACACCTTACAATCATTACATACACCAAATATAGTAGACCTATTGCTTATAGTATCTGAGATATGGACTTGACCATGAAAACTTAACCTTGTTCACTGATCCATGAAATGAGGTCGAGGTCAAGTGAAAACTGTCTGACAGGCATGATGACCTTGCAAGGTATGCACATACCAAATATAGTTATCCTATTACTCATAAGAGAGAAATTAACATTTCAAAAATCTTAACTTTTTTTTCAAGTAGTCACTGAACCATGAAAATGAGGTCAAGGACAATGGACATATGAAAGACTGAAACTTCATATCATAAGGCATCTATATAGAAGTATGAAGCATCCAGGTCTTCTACCTTCTGAAATACCAAGCTTTTAAGAAGTTAGTTAACGCTGCCGCTGCCACCCCTGCCGGATCGCTATCCCTATGTCGAGCTTTCTCGCAGGCTCGACAATAAAAAACTAGAATTAGTGCATTTGGTTGAAACAAATAAACCTGATAGGATATTGATGAACATGTATAACACAAATTTATGATCACTATTCTTAGTTAAAACAAAATTAGTTCACAGCTGTGAAACAGTTATTCATTATTTTAAGGTTAACATCTAGCGATTTTGTGTAAATCTATACTACTAAAGGAAGAGACCGATTTCATTGAGCCGCAACTCCTCTGAAACCATATAAAGTTGGAAATATTTGTGATATGACGTATAAATATAGTGGTTTGTACTTCCTAAATTTGTGTTTGAAACAATCTTTTTTCCACCGAAAACACCAATTTTTGAGAAAATATCCAAATTTGAGACCGTTATCGATCGGTGTCTTATACGCTTTCATGCATGCACAGTCGACGTACTGCCTGACAACTCAGCCCACGGCCAACTCGCACCACTCAAACACTCTCACTAATTGTTACAACTTGCATCACTTTATCAAACTTGCACCACTCAAAAAAAAAAGAAATAAAACAAACTCAAAGAAATGTGTTTAATCATTAGATTGTTTTCTTCTTCTCTTAGTAAATTCCTACTTTCTAGGAGCACCCATGTCACACAGAGAAATAAAAAATACTACAAACTCGCACCACTGAAGAAATGTTTTAAATCATCAGAGAGTTCTAGATTGTCTTCTTCTTCTCCAAGCTATTTCCTCCATTCTTGGAGCACCTGTATCACACAGAGACAGAACTTGACTTGCACCCAAAAAAAATACTAGAAACTAGCACCACTGAGAAATGCTTTAATCATCAGTGTTCCTAAGGTTGTCTTCTTCTTCTCTGGGTTATTTCCTCTGTTCTAGGAACACCTGTGTAACACCAATACAGAAGCTAATAATTGGACATTCAAACTCCTATGGAAGAAGAACTGACAAACTAATAAAAACTATCAACATAAAGTATCAGTGCATAAAAACAGTTTAAGAAACACAAACCCAAGCTGTGTATCACCATAAACATATCAAGTAGTCTTCGAGCCGCACTTGCTTGCGCGGGTGTTTTCTAGGGAGTAAAAATTTCAGGTAGACCTTTGTAATTTCTCACTTTTGTGATTTTTCAAATCAATTATTAGTTCCCATTTTGTCTGAATTAAAACTATTATTGACTTAAACCAAAGAATTTTTTTGTAATTTAGTGTAAAAAATATATTTCGACATTTGTATTCATACACTTTTAAATAGACATTCAAAAAAAGTTTTTTTTGTCTGAATGAAATTTTAACTGACTAAGAAAAATTTACTACTAGTAGCTCTGAATATAGCTAAATCCTTCAAATATTTGATAAAAGAAATATTCAGAATTATCAAAGTAAGAACAAATTTAAGGACCCTCAATGGAACAGATCTGCTAAAATTTTGATCCATTTGATTCAGTAGTCAGCACTTCTGTGTTGACATGAATTGTCATTGATATGGTCATAATTATAAATCAACTGATTATAAAACTTTGAATTTTTTGAAATACTAAGGATTTTCTACCCCAGGAATAGATTACCTTAGCTGTATTTGACAAAACCTTTCGGAATTTTGGGTCCACAATGCTCTTAGACTTCGTACTATATATTTGGCCTTTTTAACCTTTTATGATTTGAGCGTCACTGATGAGTCTTTTATAGACTAAAAGCATATCTAGCATACAATTTTTTTTATCCTGGTATCTATGATGAGTTTATTCATTTGTTCTCTACAGGAGATCTTTCAAAAATGGACCTATCGTGACTCCTTTTTGGTCTCATGAAGCAGCACTGGACTTTCAACATTCAAGTTATTTATAAAATGTGCATGTTTTGAAGGAAAAAAATATACTCTTTGCTTAATTGTAGGTTAGTTTTTCTTCCAAATTTTCTTTCCATTGAGCAATATATATCATAAAAGTCCTTGGGCATATAAAGTACAGTAGCGATTTATTATAATGTCTGATGAATAAAGGACATTGACTTTATTTCAGGACAAAATAGAATTGTCACATTAAGTCAAGTCTAATGATTATTTCATTGTTATATAACATTCCTTTTCACTTTTAGGTAATAGCATTATCCCTATTGAAGAAATAATGACATGTAACAAAATGCGTTAAAATAATGTCAAGGAAAAATATGAAAATCTTGGTAACTGCATCAGTCTGTAATTCAGTGGCTGTTGTTGGTTGTTGTCTGTAATATTTGTTTATCGTTTATTGTTTTAATTATAAATCAGGCCTTTTGATTTCTCTGTTAAATAGACTATTTTCATATTACCGACTTTTGACTCGGATTATATAATTTGTCGACTGGTTACCTTGGACATCATGGTACCAAGTCAGGTAAGAGCAAGCTAAAGAAGTAAAACCAAGCTTTCAATCGGTACAATTTTGGGGAAAATTGCCTGGTTAATATTTTTTTCACTACAAAATCATAGGAAAACAGTAAACTTTCCCTCAAATTACACCAATTATATGCTTGATTTTACTTATTTTGGTTGCTCTTACTTGACCAGTACCATGATGTCCAAGGTAACCAGTCGACAAATTATATAATCCGAGTCAAAAGTTGGTAATATGAAAATAGTCTATTGTTTCACATTATGTCATGCCAGGGTTTTTATAGTTTACCTTAGGGTATGTGTTTTGTTCATTGCTGAAGGCCATATACAGTGCCCCTTCATCCTTTGGTCTCTGGTGGATAGTTGTCTCATTGACAATAATAATACATCACCTTATTTACTATATAAACCTCCAAGCACTAATACAATATGATTAATCAATATACATTATTACTGCAGCAGTTTTGAAGATGAGCAATACTAGCATTAAAATTTAGTTTCAATAAATGAAAATATTTTTGATGCATGTTGGGTAATTATATTTGAAGTCTTATAACAAAGGGATTAGAAGATACCAAGGAGCAATCAAATATAATAAGTCAAAGCAAAAAAAACAAGAATGTGTCCATAGTACACAGATGCCCCACTTGCACTATCATTTTCTATGTTCAGTGGACCATGACATTGGGGTCAAAACTCTCATTTGGCATTAAAATTAGAAAGATCATATCATAGTGAAAAGTAAAATCACAAAATACTGAACTTGAGGAAAATTCAAAAGGAAAGTCCCCAATCAAATGGCAAAATCAAAAGTTCAAACACATCAAACGAATGGATAACAACTGTCATATTCCTGACTTGGTACAGGCATTTTCTTACATAGAAAATGGTGGATTGAACCTGGTTTTAAAGCTAGCTAAACCTCTCACTTGTATGACAGTCGCATATAATTCCATTTTATTGACAACAATGTGTGAACAAAACAAACAAAAACAATAGGTAACAAGAGGCTCTCAAGAGCCTGAATCGCTCACCTGTATTTCAGAGGAGAAGATTTTAAATGTTAGCAAACTTGATGAACAAATTGTGTAAAATTGCCTTTAAAGGGCAATAACTCCTTAAGGGTCAATTGACAATTTTGGTCATATTAACTTTTTGTAGATCTTACTTTGCTGAACATTATTGCTGCTTACAGTTTATATATATCTATAATAATATTCAAAATAATAACAAAAAAATGCTCATGAGGGCGCAGCTTGATACGACCGCAGAGGTCGAACCCTGAACAGTTGGGGCAAGTATGGACACAACATTCAAGCTTGATACAGCTCTGAATTTGGATTGTGAATAAATATTTGACACAGAATGAATGTGGTCTAAGAACTTAAAAATTTAAATTGGACATTCACCTATTATGGTCCAATATCCCAAATCTAAATACATGGTTAGATTCAGCATATCAAAGAACCCCAAGAATTCAATTTTGATGAAATCAAACAAAGTTTAATTTTGGACCCTTTTGACCTCAATGTGGACAAAGTTGATAACAGGGCCCAAAATCAAAATCTAAATATATGGTTAGATTCAGCATATCAAAGAACCCCATATATTCAATTTTGTTGAAATCAAACAAAGTTTAATTTTGGACCCCAATTTGGACCAACTTGAAAACTGGGCCCATAAACAAAAATCTAAATACATGTTTAGATTCAGCATATCAAAGAACAGGGTTCGACACTAACGCTAGTCCGCTAGCCCGAGGCTAGTAAAAATTAGGGAGGGCTAGTAATAATTTCATCACAGTAGTCCGACGGGCTAGTCAGATTTTTTTTAAAACTAGGAATTTCACAAAATTTAAAATTTCAACAAATCACAGATTTTTGCTGACCTTTGCTGTCTTTATTGTACAGTTTATTAACGTATATTTTGATTGTCAGACATTTTTAACATGAAAGGTACTTTTTGGGGAGGGGAAAGAAACGGAAACAATGATGGTACTTAATACATTGAAAACCATGTGTGTTACAAACGCCGTGATGATTCTAATCAGAAACCTGGATCTCAAAAGTGCTTTCATAATATCAAAATAATAACATGAATACGAAATTTACATACATTACTACCGATACCATCACTGTTTGGGAAAAATGTACAACTTATTGGGAGGAATTTTAAGCCATTTTTTTAGTAATTGGGAATTTTCTCTAGGGGAAAAAGCTGTATTTCGAATGTAATTTGAGGCAAACAATATCACTGAATTATTGTCATAAAAACAAAATTATAGGTCTCTGCAAGGATTTGTATACTATACCATGTATACAATTCCTTGGTCTCTGGTAAAATATACAGATTTTAGGAATAAAATCTTGTCCTGCAAAAAAAATTAACTGAAACAACAAGGAAAAGAAGGAGTCCATGAAGAATTATGACAAAAAACAGCAAGGGCAAACCTTTCCTCTTTTGTGGGTGTATTTTTAAATCCCTAACTTATCCATCTTCATTAAAGACAGTAGTAAAATGATAAGTAAAATGAGGATGATGATGAAGTAATGATCTAAAGGGGTCTTCAAAATAAGTCGAACACATTCTTAATATAGATGATTAAAATATGAAATTTTATTTTTTTTGTTTGGTATTTTTTATTAGCAAACCAGTGAAATTTCATGAAACAAAACATGTTAAAAACCCTCTGGAAATGCCCCAGAACACAGGATTTAGCTTCATTTGTATCAAAATTTTCTGGGTGGCATGCCCCAGACCCTCCTAGATAGGGTCAGGCCGGTGGCCTTCGCACTTGGAGGGCTAGTGATTTGACAAGAGGACTAGTAGAATAATAATTTCACTAGCCCTGCAGGCTAGTACATACATTTAGTGTCATACCCTGAAGAACCCTAAGAATTCAATTTTGTTAAAATCAAACTAAGTTTAATTTTGGACCCCATTTTGGACCAACTTGAAAACTGGGCCCATAATCAAAAATCTAAATACTTGTTTAGATTCAGATTCAGCATATCAAAGAACCCTAAGAATTCAATTTTGTTAAAATCAAACTAAGTTTAATTTTGGACCCTTTGGACCTTAATGTAGACCAATTTGAAAACTTAACCAAAAATTAAGACTCTAAATACATGGTTAGATTCGGCATATCAAAGAACCCCAATAATTCAATTTTTGATGAAATCAAACAAAGTTTAATTTTGGACCCTTTGGACCTCAATGTGGACCAATTTAAAAACGGGCCCAAAATCAAAAACTTAATACACGGTTAGATTCAGCATATTAAAGAACCCCATGAATTCAAGAATAAAACCCCATTGAAATTGGTCAAGAAATAAGCAATTTATATGGTATCTTCTTTGCACAATATTGTGCAATTGAATATTTCTTGCTATCTATGTCTGATGAATAAAGGACATTGACTTTATTTCAGGACAAAATAGAATTGTCACATTAAGTCAAGTCTAATGATTATTTCATTGTTATATAACATTCCTTTTCACTTTTAGGTAATAGCATTATCCCTATTGAAGAAATAATGACATGTAACAAAATGCGTTAAAATAATGTCAAGGAAAAATATGAAAATCTTGGTAACTGCATCAGTCTGTAATTCAGTGGCTGTAGTTGGTTGTTGTCTGTAATATTTGTTTATCGTTTATTGTTTTAATTATAAATCAGGCCTTTTTGATTTCTCTGCTAAATAGACTATTTTCATATTACCGACGTTTGACTCCGGATTATATAATTTGTCGACTGGTTACCTTGGACATCATGGTACCAAGTCAGGTAAGAGCAAGCTAAAGAAGTAAAACCAAGCTTTCAATCGGTACAATTTTTGGGGAAAATTACCTGGTTAATATTTTTTTCACTACAAAATCATAGGAAAACAGTAAACTTTCCCCTCAAATTACACCAATTATATGTTTGATTTTACTTATTTTGGTTGCTCTTACTTGACCGAGTACCATGATATCCAAGGTAACCAGTCGACAAATTATATAATCCGGAGTCAAAAGTTGGTAATATGAAAATAGTCTATTGTTTCACATTTTGTCATGCCAGGGTTTTTTTATAGTTTACCTTAGGGTATGTGTTTTGTTCATTGTTGAAGGCCATATACAGTGCCCCCTTCATCCTTTGGTCTCTGGTGGATAGTTGTTTCATTGACAATCATAATACATCAACTTATTTACTATATAAACCTCCAAGCACTAATACAATATGATTAATCAATATACATATGACTGCAGCAGTTTTGAAGATGAGCAATACTAGCATTAAAATTTAGTTTCAATAAATGAAAATATTTTTGATGCATGTTGGGTAATTACATTTGAAGTCCTATAACAAAGGGTTTAGAAGATACCAAGGAGCAATCAAATACAATAAGTCAAAGCAAGAAAGAACAAGAATGTGTCCATAGTACACGGATGCCCCACTCGCACTATCATTTTCTATGTTCAGTGGACCATGAAATTGGGGTCAAAACTCTAATTTGGCATTTAAATTAGAAAGATCATATCATAGGGAATATGTGTATTAAGTTTCAAGTTGATTGGACTTCAACTTCATCAAAAACTACCTTGACCAAAAACTTTAACCTGAAGCGGGACAGATGGAAGAACGAACGAATGGAGGCACAGACCGAAAAACATAATGCCCCTAGGTGGAGCATCAAGACAATGACTAAATGACAAACAACAGTCCACAAAACACTACACCCAACATTTAAGATTGAGCAACAAGAACCCAACAAAACAACAAAGGTAAAGTCAGGTGCCCTTGAAAGGTAAGCAGTTCCTTTTCAACTACTGTTGATTCATTTTATTTGTGGGTTAATGAAAACTTGCATTTTCCTGGATATTTGATTTCGTGGTTTTGCCACATTTTGCTTACATTCCTATAGAAAATTTTTAATTCGTTGAACATTTAAATTCGTGGTTTTACTATACCCACGAAATACACGAAAATTGGTATCCAATGAATAATAATGAATCCACAGTAAAAGCACCAGTCCTGCTGCTCATGGCAAATAAAAATTTGTTGATATGTCACAATAAGTGTAACATATCAGCTGTCATCAATCTGTGATCAACCAAATCATTACGGCTTCCGTCGATCAAACTTTTGAAAGGATGACTTCAACTTTACCATGTCAACTGAAGAGTCCCAAATACAGCTATAATCTTAAATTCATGTAAGGCTGAAAATCATACATTTGAAATCTTTTAAGTTTTTCATTTTTCCAGGACTAGTTTATTTTAATAATCCAGTCAATGGTGACAAGAAAGAAAAGTAAGTAAAACAGATGTGTTTACAAGTAGCATAAATGAGAATCAGATAAATGTTACATACTAAACAAACCAGAGGCTCTAAAGAGCATGTGTCTCTCACCTTGGTCTATATGCATACTCAACAAATGACACTCTCCAACATTGAAGGCAAGAATAGAATTCATGACAAAAATCTCTGGTTTTGTTGATCTTGTATTGCTGATCTTTTAGTCCATTTTATTAAAAGTTTCTCTCTATCTTCTTTATTTTTTGCTCAAAACACGAAAGAGGTTAAAAAAATTTCTAAATTTAGGGCAATCACTCCTATAAAGAGTGACAGTGGCGAAATTTGACTTGTTAGTAGATCTTGTCTTGCAAATCAATTTTGCCTATTTAAGTTTCTATCTATCTTTTATAAATTTTAAGATATAAGGCAAAACCCAAAAAGTGGTCATCAAAGGGCCATATAACTCTAATAAGGAGTCGACTGACCATTTCAATCATTAGACTTATTTGTAGAACATATGTCTAGCTGCTCATTTTTGCGTTTTGAAGTTTCTCTCTATCTATTATAGTTTTCAAGACAAAAGGCAATTTTCTTCCCCCCCAAAAAAAAGATCCTGTGTCCAAGCTTTGCTTACAAGGATCTGAAAATGCTCCTTTCTATTTTCTGTTCTAATGACCTTTCAGGTTCCTCTGGTTTTGTCAGATTAATACACACCTTCAAAACTTTGAAGGCTGAAATTTCATTGGTTGATTTAATAAATTACCAGAACAGAAAGTAAAACAGAGTGTTGTCAGAACCTTGTATGCAAAGCTTTGACACAGGATCTTTTTTTTTTAATCAGATTGAAATATTATTACTAGCAATTCCTTATTCTGCTTATTCTGAATATGTATGAAATATTTGCCACTGGATGTTAAGCAAACAACACTCATTCAATCATATTCTTCGATCCTTAAAGTTATTCTTCCAAAACTTTTTTGGGTTATAATGTATTAACAGTATTTTTTCATTCAAAAATTAATGTACCTAAGCTTGATTTGTTTTTTTAACTTAAAAACTAGATAATAATCAAATATAACCCAGTTTACACCTTTTTTTACTTGTTTTTAAAACTGAGATTAAATCAAATAGCCCATTTCTTTTCTTTATTGTCTTGTCTTAGTTCATTATACTTGCTATTTGTTATCAATAATAACATACTTCAGGATTCTTTAAACTGATACCTCATTTGACCTTGTCATTGCTTATAAAACTATTTAAATATAAAATTGATCATATAATACAAGGTAACAAAGTTTAAAGACCTCTGACATATATATTTTCAAAAGTCATATTGAAGTGCTAGTGTACTTTTACTATGATGTAAGTTACATCTATACAAGATGACACATAAAAATTCTTTCATTACAGAAACTGTTCCAATGATTTACCTCTTCAGTAGTGAACTCAATCAAACACATTTTTTTTTGTTGGGGGCTGAATATATTGTATAATACTGGTAATTGTCAGAGCTAATTTGAAGGGAAAATAGCATTAACTTTACTTTGAATTCATTTTTCTTTTAGTTTATTGAGGAGGATTACTATCAAGGGGTTGGTTGGGGTTGAAAAGACCTAAATTTTTACCTAAAGGTAGCACTTGGTAGTCATATATCCTAAGAAATATTCTAAATAAAACAAATTTACAGCAAGGATAATTGTCTGATGTTGATATCTTTATTTGGTCATAATGTTTTCTTCAGTTGTGTTTGTTCTCCTAATGAAAACACACTTACCCTTCCAGAGCACCTGAGATCACCCCCATTTTTTTTTTGCTCAGTCTTAGTTTTCTATGTTGTGTTTGGTGTACAGTTGTTTGTCTTTTGGTCTTTTTCTTTTTTTGCCATGGCATTGTCAGTTTATTTTCGAGAATAGTCAGTTTGAAAGTCCCTTTGGTATCTTTCGCCTCGCTTGCTAATTATTTGCAAATTAATTTAATTGAAATATACAAAAAATTTCTTTACATAAAATAACACATGTTTATATCAATAGGAATGACAATGCTTCACAACATAATTCTTTAAGAATTTTGCTTCTAGTCAAACCAATTTATTAAAATCAATAAAACTATATATGACCCAATAATAGTTTTATATAGATTTCAAAATCACAACATGCAAATACTTAAGTTAATAGAATTAGGAGATTAGGTATGATTGTCAATGAGATACTACTGTTAAACAGTTTATAGTCTAAATAACTCCATGAATTGAATATGGAAAATCTTAATTAAATAATAAAATTAATCCCCAATGGTCAGGGTCATAAATGCCAAATGTCCAAGGACAGTATAAAAGTGCTAAAATTAAATTACAGGAGACAGTTGTAAATAGAACACTTATTAAATATCAATTTGATATAATAAGTGTGGTTCGTTTGGTCACATATCGTATTATGATTAAAACAATAAATAACCTGGGATCTAATAATATTTAAACATTTTCTAATTTTTAAAAAAAATGCATTTTCTCATATGAAAGTTAGAGAGAATAAATTTTGTAGAAAACACTCTTATTTATAATTTTCATTGAGGGAATTAAGGTAGCACTACAGTCTAACAATGATTTTTGAAGATATTTTTTTATCACATAATTTTGAATTAAGTATTATTCTGCACAGTTTGTAAAATCCCAAAGTCATAATCATATCACAACAGTATTTTAACCAATTTTAAGTTTATGTGAAATTTTTCAATTCATAAAATACTGTACAATTGACAATTTCAATTTTAATGCTAGTAATAGCAAATGAAAATTATTCTTTATAGTGAGAATAATGATGTTAAATATTGAATATTGTGCTTATTGGATATTTCTTGCGTATTGCCAAGTTAGTGTTGCAATACTGTGAAATTGAAGATTTCTTGCTATTGCGCAATACTGTGCAATTGAAGATTTCTTGCTATTGTGCAATACTGTGCAATTGAAAATTTCTTGCTATTGCACAATACTTATTATATAATAATTTACACATCCTGTTTGGTGTGTATCTCCTACCATATCATTATTATTTGCTTTTAAATATAAATCAGAAATAACCAATTTAAAATGGAAAATTTTAAAAGAATAAAAAGGAAAAAAAAAAATCACCTCCCCTCCAAATTTTTGAATCCTTATGATTCATCACCCCAAACTCAATCCCAGCCTTCCTTTGTGGTATGGTACCTTGCAGTACAATTTCAGAGAGATCAATACACTTGAACAAGAGTTATTGTCTGAAACTAGAAAATGCTTATTTTGGCCCCTTTTGGCCCCCAATTCCTAATCGTTTGGAAATTACCCCAAAAACTCAATTCCAGCTTTCCTTTGTGATATGGAACCTTGTAGTACAATTTCAGAAAGATCCATACACTTACACACAAGTTATTGTCCTGAAACTAGAAAATGCTTGTTTTTGCCCTTTTGGCCCCTAATTCCAAAAATATTGAGGCAATTACCCCATCATCAATCCCAGCCTTCCTTTGTGGTATGGTACCTTGCAGTACAATTTCAGAGAGATCCATACACTTGAACACAAGTTATTGTCTGAAACTAGAAAATGCTTATTTTGGCCCCTTTGGCCCCAATTCCTAAACGTTTCGGGCAATTACCCTAAAATCAATTCCAGCTTTCCTTTGTGATATGGAACCTTGTAGTACAATTTCAGAAATATCCAAACACTTACACACAAGTTATTGTCATGAAACTAGAAAATGCTTGTTTTTGCCCCTTTTTTGCCCCTAATTCCTAAAATTTTGAGGCATTTACCCCAAAATCAATTCCAGCCTTCCTTTGTGATATGGAACCTTGTGGTACAATGTCAGAGAGATCCATACACTTACACACAAGTTATTGTCTGGAAGTTACAAAATGCTTTTTTGGCCCCTAATTCCTTAACTATTGGTACCATAACCCCAAAATTAATCCCAACCTTCCTTTTGTGGTATTGAACCTTATGGTAAAATTTCATAGAGATCCATTCACTTAAACTAAAGTTAGAGTGCGAAAACCAATGTGTCTTCGGACGACGACGACGACGCCAACGCCATACCAATATATGACCGCAAAACTGCAAAATTTTGTTAAAACTACCAATTCGGTGGCAGCAACCCAACAATGGGTTGTTCGATTAAATCAGATAATTTCAGGGCTGATATATCTTGACCAATTAAACTATTTTACCCCATGTCACATTTGCTCTAAAAGTTTAGTTTTTAGTTTTTGAGATATAAGCCAAAAACTGCATTTGACCCTTATGCTCTATTTTTAGCCATGGCGCCATGTTTGTCGATGGATACAAAGTTCGGATAAAATTTATAAACAAGATACCCTAAGGAACATTTAGTTAAAGTTTGAAGGTAATCGCCCAGTAGTTTCAGAGAAGATTTTTAAATGTTAGCAAACTTGATGAACAAATTGTGTAAAATTGTCTATAAAGGGCAATAACTCCTTAAGGGTCAATTGACAATTTTGGTCAAATTAACTTTTGTAGATCTTACTTTGTTGAACATTATGGCTGCTTACAGTTTATATATATCTATAATAATATTCAAAATAATAACAAACAAGAATGTGTCCATAGTACACGGATGCCCCACTCGCACTATCATTTTCTATGTTCAGTGGACCGTGAAAATGGGGAAAATCTCTAATTTGGCATTAAAATTAGAAAGATCATATCATAGGAACATGTGTATTAAGTTTCAAGTTGATTGGATTTTGGGCCAGGTGAGCTAAAAATGCAAAGGTTTTATGAATCAAATACTCAAATTCATAATGAGCCACTAGATGACTAATGTATGCTTCACATGGATGCTAAAATTTACTAAAACTATACTGCTACATATCATTCATATATCTATTCAAATTCATATTTCTTCCACAACCAAGTTCGAAGAAGATGATTGAGCAATACTTCTACAGAATTATTCTTCTTGCAAAATAATGTTTAATACAATTTCATACCAATGCTGCCAATTTTCTTCCCCAAAAAGATCCTGTGTACAAGCTTTGCTTACAAGGATCTGAAAATGCTCCTTTCTACTTTCTGTTCTAATGACCTTTCAGGTTCCTCTGGTTTTGTCGGATTAATACATACCTTCAAAACTTTGAAGGCTGAAATTTCATTGGTTGATTTAATCAATTACCAGCACAGAAAGTAAAACAGAGTGTTGTCAGAACCTTGTATGCAAAGCTTGACACAGGATCTTTTAAATCAGATTGAAATATTATTACTAGCAATTCCTTATTCTGCTTATTCTGAATATGTATGAAATATTTGCCAAATATTTGTTAAGCAAACAACACTCATTCAATCATATTCTTCGATCCTTAAAGTTATTCTTCCAAAACTTTTTGGGTTATAATGTATTAACAGTATTTTTCATTCAAAATTAATGTACCTAAGCTTGATTTGTTTTTAACTTAAAACTAGATAATAATCAAATATAACCCAGTTTACACCTTTTTTTACTTGTTTTTAAAACTGAGATTAAATCAAATAGCCCATTTCTTTTCTTTATTGTCTTGTCTTAGTTCATTATACTTGCTATTTGTTATCAATAATAACATACTTCACGATTCTTTAAACTGATACCTCATTTGACCTTGTCATTGCTTATAAAACTATTTAAATATAAAAATTGATCATATAATACAAGGTAACAAAGTTTAAAGACCTCTGACATATATATTTTCAAAAGTCATATTGAAGTGCTAGTGTACTTCTTACTATGATGTAAGTTACATCTATACAAGATGACACATAAAAATTCTTTCATTACAGAAACTGTTCCAATGATTTACCTCTTCAGTAGTGAACTCAATCAAACACATTTTTTTTTTGTTGGGGGCTGAATATATTGTATAATACTGGTAATTGTCAGAGCTAATTTGAAGGGAAAATAGCATTAACTTTACTTTGAATTCATTTTTCTTTTAGTTTATTGAGGAGGATTACTATCAAGGGGTTGGTTGGGGTTGAAAAGACCTAAATTTTTACCTAAAGGTAGCACTTGGTAGTCATATATCCTAAGAAATATTCTAAATAAAACAAATTTACAGCAAGGATAATTGTCTGATGTTGATATCTTTATTTGGTCATAATGTTTTCTTCAGTTGTGTTTGTTCTCCTAATGAAAACACACTTACCCTTCCAGAGCACCTGAGATCACCCCCAATTTTTTTTTGCTCAGTCTTAGTTTTCTATGTTGTGTTTGGTGTACAGTTGTTTGTCTTTTGGTCTTTTTCTTTTTTTGCCATGGCATTGTCAGTTTATTTTCGAGAATAGTCAGTTTGAAAGTCCCTTTGGTATCTTTCGCCTCGCTTGCTAATTATTTGCAAATTAATTTAATTGAAATATACAAAAAATTTCTTTACATAAAATAACACATGTTTATATCAATAGGAATGACAATGCTTCACAACATAATTCTTTGAGAATTTTGCTTCTAGTCAAACCAATTTATTAAAATCAATAAAACTATATATGACCCAATAATAGTTTTATATAGATTTCAAAATCACAACATGCAAATACTTAAGTTAATAGAATTAGGGAGATTAGGTATGATTGTCAATGAGATACTACTGTTAAACAGTTTATAGTCTAAATAACTCCATGAATTGAATATGGAAAATCTTAATTAAATAATAAAATTAATCCCCAATGGTCAGGGTCATAAAATGCCAAATGTCCAAGGACAGTATAAAAGTGCTAAAATTAAATTACAGACAGCTGGTAAATAGAACACTTATTAAATATCAATTTGATATAATAAGTGTGGTTCGTTTGGTCACATATCGTATTATGATTAAAACAATAAATAACCTGGGATCTAATAATATTTAAACATTTTCTAATTTTTAAAAAAAATGCATTTTCTCATATGAAAGTTAGGAGAGAATAAATTTTTGTAGAAAAACACTTCTTATTTATAATTTTCATTGGAGGGAATTAAGTAATAAGTTTTGATACTAAATTGGTGTTCCTTTGAATCAATGTACTAATATCATAAAAGCAAGAGGTAATGGCAACTAAAAAATATTTAAGAAGTTAATCATTCCTCTTAAATAATCTAAAATAGTCTGGATCTTATGGATCATCGGTATATATTTCCTCAGATAGAATCATACTCTTTGCCCAAATGTAGATTTACCATGCTTTTTTCAAAAATATAATAAAAAGTATGGTCACCATACTATTTATCAAGCTACTAGTCATGCAAAATTGCCCAAATTTGCATAGATTATTCATAAAAAAACACTTTTTTGTGAATAAAAAGAAATCTATGAGACACATTTTTCAAATAATATATGAGAAGATAGGTTTTATAATATGTTTTTTAATATAAAAAGAGAAAATGGTGTCACTGAGCTTGTTTTCTTGCTACAAATCAAAAATGAAAATTTTCTTTTAACATTCCTATATAAAATTTTTCTCCCCTTAACTGGCTCAACTGAAAAAATGATTCAAACAAAACCAAATATTTGGTATTTGTTGAAACAATCTTGATAATTCAATAAATCACTTATTTTCTTTATTGAAATAAACAGTCTTACATATTAATTGCTAATCTTTCTAAAAATTTGCAGATTTAAGCAAAGAACTAGACCAATTGTGTAGTGCTATTTTCAATTCACGATGGGGGAATCTACCTTAAAAATTCCAATAAAAAAAAACAGGATAAAAGTATCAAAATTGCTTTAAAACTATTACTGTAAAAATTTGTTTCTGACATATATATTTGATATACACCATTTAAAAGTGTAAACATATATAAATGTCCCTTGTGTCAGTTGTACAGTTTAAACAAATCATTAAAGAACAAATTTACATTGTCAGATTGAATCATATTTTTTTCAGCAGCTTTTGTTGCCAAAATCTGTAGTATACAACTAACTTACAGATTACCATAAATTATACATTATTCTAGATGTAGAAAAGTAATAACTGATTGTATTTCATATCTTAAATTTTATGGCAATTGTCATTTACATTTTAAAGCAATTGAAATCATGAAATCCTTAATTTAAGACACCTCTTTTCATAGGATAAATATATATCATATTGTCATAATAAAACCATTGCTTTTCAGCAGTTTATTTTTTGCCTGGACTTAAGGATAGTAAGGAGTAACAGGTAATGGGGGAGGGACCCAGTTTGTAAATATATCCGTCCTGTCTGTTCATGTAAAAAATTTTGATTAAGGTAGTTGTCACATCAATTTGGAACTTAGTACACATATTCATTATGCGGTTTTTTTAAATATATATGCCAAATAATTGTTTGACCCTAATTTCAAGGTTCACTGAACATAGAAATGTGAAAGTGCATATCAGGTAAAACGTTTCTGGTTAAGGTGGTTTACCATTAATAAGCTTTGGTCACATTGATTTAAAACCTATTATAGGTGTTCATTATAATGTGAACTTTTCTAAATATATGCCAAACCATATTTAATGTTTCACTGGACATGAAAATGTGATTGACTGGGTATGAAGTAGGACACATGATATTTACATCTTGTTTATTATTTACTTGCCTATATATATAATATAATTTTTGTTGTATTTGCTTTAAACTTATCAATTTATTGCTTTAGTATTTTACTAAAATAATAACAAAAGATGATTTCAACTTTCTTTCCTCATCACTAATTTTCCTATTTTGGAAAAACAATGTTCCTTTTGCCCACATCCTGTTGTGTGTACATTTCCCAACTTGAACAGTTGTCTAGAATCTGTTCCAATGAAGCTGAGTTAAATTAACGTATCCTTGCATCGGTACATACAAGAGTTACTTTTACAGGGTTACAGATACCACAAACTTTTAAATACCTCCAAAAAATATAACACTAGTTATAAAAAATTGAAAACAACACGTTTAATAATTTCATGCGTCCAAAGTGCTTTTCTGGATTTACCTTCATCAGGAACGCTCAAAGCCAAACATTTGAAATCCAAGGGATGTATAAGTACCGAAATGGTTGAAGAGCGATATCACAAAAATACCTAAAACAAATAGCCAAATCCATCTAATGTCAACTTTGCTATAAGAATCTTATATGGAAATAAAATTTTTCTAAGAAAAAAAATAATTTATACTAGACCACTTTTTACACCCTACCTTTTATTGCAATATTACATCATTAATAATTAACTAATTCAGTTTTAACCCCACTACATTTTGTGCCTGTAGGAAGTCTGACAGGATATCGGACCTTGTGTTGTTTGTATGTCTGTTTTTTTTTTTTTTTGAGGAGTCAGGCATAGGTGGTTGATGTGTTCTAATATACTGTCAAGTATTTTTAGTGATTTCTTTTTCTATATTTTTTTTGGTTACACTTTTCTCATTATTATAAGACTGCACCCCTGCTTTCCACCATTCCACTTTTAGGCAAAAAATTTTATGGTCATCCCATTTTCAAAACCAATTTCTTGTACTAACACACTTCCTTGCACCTTTCCATCAGAAATAATTCATTTAAATTCAAGTATAAATCAGTAGCTTGATTGATTGATTGTTGCTGTTAATGCAACTTTTAGCAAACTTGACTATATCATGGTAGCAAGTTTTTGTTGGTGGAAGATGCTAGAGTGCCCTGAGAAACCACTACCTTCCACAAGCAAAACTAGTCAAATAGTAAATCAGTCAAAAAATAAAATGCTCCGCTGGGCGCAGCTTGATACGACCGCAGAGGTCGAACCCTGAACAGTTGGGGCAAGTATGGACACAACATTCAAGCTTGATACAGCACTGAATTTGGATTATGATTAAATATTTGACACAGCACAGGTTTCTGACACAGAATGAATGTGGTCTAAGAACTTAAAAAAATTTAATTTACCTATTCAAACCATATCATTATTATTTGCTTTTATATATAAATCAGAAATAACCAATTTAAAATGGAATACTTTCAAGAAAAAAAAAAGGAAAAAAAGGGAAAAAAAATCCCTCCCCCAAATTTTTTGAACCCCCTTATGATTCATTACCCCCAAACTCAATCCCAGCCTTCCCTTTGTGGTATGGTACCTTGGAGTACAATTTCAGAGAGATCCATACACTTGAACACAAGTTATTGTCTGGAAACTAGAAAAATGCTTGTTTTTAGGCCCCTTTTTGTCCCCAAATTCCTAAACATTTAGGGCAATTACCCCCAAACTCAAACCCAGCTTTCCCTTTGTGATATGGAACCTTGTAGTACATTTCATAAAGATCCATACACTTACACACAAGTTATTGTCCTGAAACTAGAAAAATGCTTGTTTTTTGCCCCTTTTTGGCCCCTAATTCCTAAAATATTGAGACATTTACCCCCAAAATCAATCCCGGCCTTCCCTTTGTGGTATGGTACCTTGCAGTAAAATTTCAGAGAGATCCATACACTTGAACACAAGTTATTGTCTGGAAACTAGAAAAATGCTTATTTTTTGCCCCTTTTTGGCCCCTTATTCCTAAATGTTTTTGGCAATTACCCTCAAACTCAATTCCAGCTTTCCCTTTGTGATATGGAACCTTGTGGTACAATTTCAGAAAGATCCATACACTTACACACAAGTTATTGTCATGAAACTAGAAAAATGCTTGTTTTTTGCCGCTAATTCCTAAAATTTTGAGGCAATTACCCCCAAAATCAATCCCAGCATTCCCTTTGTGATACGGAACCTTGTGGTACAATGTCAGAGAGATCCATACACTAACATACAAGTTATGTCTGGAAGTTACAAAAATGCTTATTTTTGGCCCCTAAACCGTAACTGTTGGTACCATAACCCCCAAAATCAATCCCAACCTTCCTTTTGTGGTATTGAACCTTATGGTAAAATTTCATAAAGATCCATTCACTTTAACTAAAGTTAGAGTGTGAAAACCAATGTGTCTTCGGACAACAACGACGACGATGCCAATGTCATACCAATATACGACCGCAAAAATAAAAATCTGAACCAACTACTGAACCTCTAATATCTCTACTAATTCAAAGCAATAACAATAATCATTTGTATTAATTATCGATATAACAGAGAAAATCCCAAAATTACCAATTTAGGGCCTAAAAATTAAAGGATATTTTTAGTACACCAAGAAGTAGATGAGAATTTTCAACAAAGTTCAATGTATTGCTAGCAGTTTGTCTCCAAGACCTGCTAATTATTATCAATATCATAAACAGTTTTCTTTAGGCTGAATTACATAATTGAAGACAAACAGTCTATGTTCTTTTAGATGGCAGGGTTATCAAAAGGCATTTTTGGCCTTTAAGAATCCACAGCTCTTATAATAAATCATATTTCATTCATTTTTCTTTGACAATGTCATCTGGTGTTTATCTATTGATTTGAACCATGCAGGGACAGTAAACACAAGAGGCTTCATATTGATTTTTCAGGTACAGATTATACTAACAATGTTTTTTTATGTTAGATATGTATCAGTAAGCATCTTACTTGGTATTTCTTACCTGTATGTTTTTTATTGATTATATTTAATGTATTAGACAACCACTAACACCTGTATATATATATATATATATATATATATATATATATATATATATAAATGTCATTATTAATGTTAACAAGGATGGGGTAATTTACTGGTATTCAATTTTTTAAACTTACAAATGTACAGATTTTAATAAAAGAACAGAATTCCAATGTCCCCCACATTGCACATATTTTATCTGTCCAAGGGCAATAACTAAAAAAAAATGTTTTTTTGTACTATAACACTTTTTTAAAATTATCTTAAGAGAGTTGAAGACTTGAGAATAATTTCCAATATATTTAATATTTCCAAGGGACATAACTCAATAAAAACATTTGATCAGCACTTATTTCGAAATTGTCCAAGACATTGCTGTTATAAACCTTTGATATAAATTTGATAAAAAAGACTGGCAAAAATTGTACATGTGAAAGACCTTACAATGCAAATTTCCATATAATTTATATTTCTAAGGGACATAACTCTTTTAAAAATAATTGATTAGCACTAATTTTCGACCTTGTCTGAAACATTGCTGACATAAACAAACTATATAATTTTCATAAAAATCTGGCAAGAATTGTACACATGAGAGTGCTAACAATTCAATTTTCCATAAAATTAATGTTTCCAAGGAGCACAACTCTTTAAAAATTATTTGATCGGCACTGATTTTCAAACACGTCTGAGACATTGCTGAAATAAATATATAATGCAAGTTTTATAAAAGTCTGGTAAGAATTGTTCATGTGAGAGCGCTAACAAGACTGAAGGAAATGACACCAGGTATTTCTATGTCCCCCGCAATGCGTCACGCGGGGGACAATACAATATGGAAGAAAAAAAATGTTTCACTTTAAAGGCTCCTTTAAAAATGCTATAAACTCAGCAATTACAAATGTATTGAGTGCAATAATGTTTCAAATGATGATGAGATGTGAGATCAATTGATGAGATTTTGGGGAAATACCACAAACATTTAAAACATTGACCTATAATGGTTTACTTTTATAAATTGTTATTTGGATGGAGAGTTGTCTCATTGGCACTCACACCACATCTTCCTATATCTATCAGCTCTATTTAATGGAATACTAATCCTGTCACATTTTCCTCAATAGTAAAACACTCCATAAATTTCTGAATAATACTTGTAATTGATTTAATTGCTTATATTGGTCTAAATTATGTTTTAACAGGACTTTGATAGACTTTGCCAGTTGTAATCTCAATCAATGTATACACTTACTGGAAATGTGAAGATATGATTGAAGCTTTAAATTTTCTCCTGGACAACATATATGTACGTTTCGGCGATAAAGTGTATCGACAAGTAGTAGGTATTCCTATGGGCACTAACTGCGCCTTTAATAGCAGATTTATTCCTGTATTGCTATGAATCTCAGCTTATGACCAAACTCAGTAAAGACACGTCATTGTTACATTTGGTTGATACATTCAACAATACCTTCCGTTATCTAGATGATATTTTTCGTTAAATAATCCAGAGTTCTCTAAATATACTACCGAAATTTACCCAATAGAACTTACTTTAACTAAATCTAACATAAACAGTAGTAGTTGTCCTTTTCTGGACTTGGACATTTCAATCTCTAAAGGAAAACTCCATACGAAAATTTACGACAAAAGAGACGATTTTTCATTCCCTATTGTTAATTTTCCTTTTTAGACGGCGATGTTCCTTTGGCTCCATCATACGGTGTGTATATATCCCAACTCGTTCGTTATGCCCGTGTGTGTAGTGATGTCACAGATTTTAACGAACGTAATCAATGCATCACTAGAAAATTATTAAGTCAGGGATTTCGTTACCATAAATTACGTAAAACTTTTGCTAAGTTCTTTCATAGATACAAAGATTTGATTAGTAAATTTGGCTGTACCTGTAGAAAACTGATTAAAAACGGTATTTCACATCCTAAATTTTACGGTAATATTGTACTTAAAGCGCGGAAATCACTATATGATCCGTGTAAACTCATCAAACCTTTAAATAAACTTATTAGTTCAGGTTATCTTACCAATGTTGTAATTAGATCTTTGAATATAGTTTACATTGGCACTAATATCGATTTTGCCATCAGCAAATTAAAACATAACTAAATTTGTATTCTTTTCAAACGGGATGTTTAAAGACACACCCACGCTCATTTTGATCTATAAAGAGGTTAAACTCTTAACTATCCTACTGTCTGTCGATACATTTATTTTTGGCATTGCACTAGTCATGTCTTCTTTGACTGTCCATGACGTTAAAATACTAAATCCCTGGGATGTGTTTTAGTTGATTTTAGTCTCTGATGCATGATTTTTATTATTAATTGTTTTGGCTTTTAACTAGCTGTCAGTAACTCGAGTACTCTCAAATCGTACTTTCTTGTTTATTTGACCTGTTGATACTAAATGTAATGCTTTTTTGTTATTTAATGTTATTCAGGGTTATATCTTGTCTATATACCAGCTTTGATAAGTGTTTGGTACTAATATATATTTCCACTTCGTACTATGAACATCAAAATTATTTATTTTGTTAAAATATTTCCTTTCTCTATTGTAACTGTATACGTATACCTAACAACAAAATTATTTTATTTAACTGTGTTTAAAGTTATTGCAAATGGCTGATATTTTTGTTCGAGCATATTGTTTTTCTTAAATTGTTTAACATTTCATACCGATATAACATGTTACTTTTATTATTCTTCCTTAGTTTATTTATTTTGAATTTACATTGTATCATAGGTCAAATTTATTTGTTCAGTGTATGTTCAATGGTGTTACTATGTCCTTTGATTGAGTTAAGCTATTTCAGTTGATATTTTATAGTGTGTCTTTCTATGTTGTGATGTTACACTATTGTTTCAGAAAAAGGGTGAAGGTTTGGTACCATTAAAACGTTTAAACCTGCTGCATTTGTTTGCACCTGTCCTAAGTCAGGAATCTGATGTTCAGTAGTTGTCGTTTGTTGATGTGGTTCATAAGTGTTTCTCGTTTCTCGTTTTTCTATAGATTAGACCGTTGGTTTTCCCGTTTGAATGGTTTTACACTAGTAATTTTTGGGGCCCTTTATAGCTTACTGTTGGTGTGAGCCTAGGCTCCGTGTTGAAGACCGTACTTTGACCTATAATGGTTTATAAATTTTGACTTGGATGGAGAGTTGTCTCATTGGCACTCATACCACATCTTCTTATATCTATATAGAAATAGAAACAGATTTTTTGGTCAGGCACATTTGTATTAACCTTTCTGATTTTTGTGATGAATACTGTAAAGCCTGATGACAACTGAATTTGCCCAAATTTCAGTCTATAACCTTGACATTTCACTTAGTGACCTCAAAATCAATGGGGTTTAAGTTTGTGGCTCAAAAAGAGAAGTGCTGGAACTAAACTTTGACCTATTAAACAAATAAAGTCAATAGTAGTAGTATTCTTTGTTCCAGGTTATACAAATGATTCAAAAGATATTATCTGGCGACCAAATATTGCCCAAATTTCAGTCAATAGTAGCAGTATTCTTTGTTCCAGGTTATACAAATGATTCAAAAGATATTATCTGGCGACCAAGTATTGCCCAAATTTCAGTCTATTGATTGCTACTGTGACCTTGTCCTTTGATCCAGTGTATTCAAATTCATTATGGGTCTTTTTCACTCTAAGGTACATTATTCAGCAGATCAGACTTATGGCTTAAAAGATATTGTCTGGGGAAAAATTCAAAAAATTTCTGTTTACTTGTAAGTACTGTGACCTTAACCTTTGACCTATTTATCTCAAAATCAAAAGGTGTCTGCTTCTATCATAGGGCATCATCAAACCAAGATTGTTAGGAACTGTGACTGTAACTTTTGACCTATTTACCTCAAAAATCAAAAGGTGTGTTCTTCTCCCACAGGGCATTATCAAACCAAGTTTGGTTAAGATATTACTTATTGCTCAAAATATTGTTAATGTTTGGGTGCCTCAGGTTCTAAAAAGTTAATGGTTAGAAGTTGGTAAAGGTATTTGTACTGATCTGTTTTTAATTAATTCCATTCAATTTTGTCCCTCTGGATTTTAGACTTCTGACAATGACTAAGCATCATGTTATGATCATTTTAATAGCTATCCAGTGTTGTAAAACTTGTTCATATGGTACAGCATTGAATATCAAACTACCTAGAAATTGACATACAATTAATATATCCACTACTATAATAGTTAAGATAAATGCAATTTGACCCACTTTATGTATTATTTACATAAAATCAATATCTAATATCAAGCTTAGAGTAGTCTGGACAGTAAAGATTCTTAAAAAAGATTATAGCAAGAGTCTTTACATCAGACATTAAGTATTTGAACATATTCAACTGCCAAAGAATCTACAAAATGCAGTGATTCATAATGAGGCAACTTGAATACAGACATGTTGTGTATGTAGCAAAACTCGAGTCTGTAAAGAGCCTTCTCGCTCACCTAAACTATGTCATTCTTCAACTATGACCACACTCCATCATTGTAGACTAGAATATAATTCAAGACTGAAATGGCTTTTTTGATGATCATGTCTTGCAGATCAATTATAATGTCTACTATACTACAAGGGGGTGTTTAATAACCTTGGTCTTAGATACAATGATTTTTTTATTAGTTGTTATTGGCTTTGATCTAGCTGTCAGTAACTGCGAGTACTCTCAGATCTGTACTTTGTGTCTTTTTTGTTGTTAGGGGTGTATAAATACCCTACCAGGTCCCGTCCCGTCTGTGTTTTTGTTAGATTTTTTTCTGTTTTGTATTGATCTGATTAGTTAAGCACTTTTCAACTGATTTTTATAGTTTGTTCTTTTGTTGTGCTGTAACACCACTATCACAGGTTAGGGGAGGGTTTAGTGCTCACAAACATGTTTAACCCCGCCACATTCTTGATGTGCCTGTCAAGTCAGGAGCCTGTAGTTTAGTTGTCATTGGTTCATGTTTGTCATATTTGTTTTTTGTTAATCATTTTGTTATAAATTAGGCCTTTAGTTTTCTCAATAGAATTGTTTCATATTTTTCATGTAAGGGCCTTTTAAAGCTGACTATACAGTATGGGTTTTTCTCATTGTTGAAGGCGGTATGGTTGCCTATAATTGCTAACATCCACTTCATTTGAACTTTGGAGAATAGTTGTCTCATTGGCAATCATGCCACATCTCTTTACTTTCATATTGACTACCCATGAGGGTCTTGAACGGTCGGCAATTTACAGTCTTTCACAGTTTCTCGCTATCTACTATAGTTGTTGCCCAAAATACAAGAAATGGTCATAATTTTTCATTTAGTTAAATAACTCTAATATGAGTTGCCTGACATTTTGGACTACGTTCACTTATTTGTAGATCTTGTCTTAGATAATTTTTGCTGTTTAATATAGTTTTTCTTCATCAACCACACTTTTCTCCAAAAATGCAAAAAAAGGCTTAAAATCATCATTAAAGGGCTATAACTCTTATAAAGAATTGACAGACAATTTCAGTCATCTTGACATAGTAGATCTTGTCCTGTTGACATGTTTTGCTTTTTAAAGTTTCTATCTATTATTATAGTTTTCAAGATAATTGGCAAAAACTAAAATGAAAGGTAAACAGGAATAGATATTTATATGAAATAACTCCTATATGGAGTTGACTGACAATTTGGCCCATGTTTGACTTATATGTAGATCTTTTCTTGCTGATCATTTTTGCTATTCAGATTTCATTGTTTCTTTTATAGTTTTCAAGATAATATAGATTTCTGGAGTAATTTACTTGTTTGTAGATCTTGTCTTCTTGAAAATTTTTAGCTTTCAAAGTTTCTCTCTATCAATTACAGTTTTCAAAATAATAAAAAAAAAAAATAGGCAATAATGCAAAAATTGGTAAAAAAAAATTATCACTCTTGTAATGAGTCAACTGATGATTTCCACAGTTTTGTTCTATTTGTAGATCTTGTCTTGTGGAAAATTTTTAGCTTTCAAAGTTTCTCTCTAATGATTACAGTTTTCAAAATAATAAAAAAAAAAATAGGCAATAATGCAAAAAATTGGTAACAAAAAATTGTCACTCTTGTAATGAGTCAACTGATGATTTCCACAGTTTTGACCTATTTGTAGATCTTGTCTTGTGGAAAATTTTTAGCTTTCAAAGTTTCTCTCTACAGATTACAGTTTTCAAAATAATATAAAAAAAAATAAGGCAATAATGCAAAAAAATGATTAAAAAAAATTATCACTCTTGTAATGAGTCAACTGATGATTTCACAGTGTTGACTTATTTGCAGATCTTGTCTTTCTGATCATATTTGCTGCTCAAAGTTACTACTTATCAGACACAATTTTTAAACTAGGTACCCCAATGATGACTGTGACATATTGTGATGGTATCATTCAATACACTTAAATATAGTTGATAGTTGACCTATATTGCTTATAAAATATGAGAAATGGACCTAACCATAAAAACTTAACATTGACAAACGAATTGAGGTCAATGTCAGAAGAACCAAGTGGGATGGACATGTGCACCTTACAATCATTCCAGGGACCAAATATAGTTGACCAATGCTTGAAACAAAGTCACTCATTTACTCAAGTCTATATTTTGGATATATATATAGGAAACGTAAAAAAATAACTCAAGATAAAAAATTAAAATAGCAGGTATATAACTTAGTACATTAATTGATTGACTGTTGGTTGCTTAAGTCCAGTGGCAAATATTTCATGCATATTCACCTTTGTCGAAAATCCGTTTTATATTCGTTGAATACTGTCTTTTAGGGAAATGGTGGAATAACAGTGTGAAGCAGACATAAACTAGAGGCTCTAAAGAGCCTGTGTTGCTCACCTGCATCTTTAACAATGGCTACTATTTAGTAAAATTCATCATTTAAGGGGAATAACTCTATTAAAAGTTAAAAGACTATTTCCGTCATATTGCATATTTAAAGATCTTATCCTGCTGATCATTTTTGCCTATTAAAGTTTCTATCTAACTATTATAGTTTTCAAGATAAAAGACAAAAATTGGGAGAATCATCATTAAATGGCAAAAAGTTCAATATGGAGTCGACCGAAGATTTCAATGATGTTGACTTATTTGTAGATCTTGTCTTGCTGATCATTTTTGCTATTTAAAGTTTCTATCTATTATAATTTGAGAGATAGTAGGCAAAAAGGCTAAACATTGGTAGAATTCTTCCTTTAAGGGCAATAACTCCTATAAGAAGTCCTCTTGACAGTTTTGATGTCAACAGACATTATGTAGATCCCATCATTCTGAACATTTTTATCACTGTCAGATTTTCTCTATAGCGATTTTGAAGAGAATAGACACCAAAATTGCATTTTACTCCTATTTTTAGCCATGCTGGCCATGTTTGTATGCAGGCTAGGTCACTGGACACATTTTTAAACTGCATACCTTATTGATGATTGTGGCCAAGTCTAGTTAAATTTGACTCAATAGTTTCAGAGATGACCTTTGTAAAAATTAACAGAAGAAGACAGCCTTTGGGCAGGGTGAGCTAAAAAAAAAACCAATGACATCTTGAATCAAGATGTAATAAGTGATTCCTGTGTGTTGATTGTTGGTGTTTAACCCCATATGATAACTCAGTAGTTTGACTGCTTACACCAATTGGCCACCAAGGCCCCAATTTCTGCCTGTTGCTCATGCCTAACAGTCAGGCTACTTAATAATTAGTTTAAAATGACAGCACAGGTGTAGAAATGTACTGACAAAATGAATGCATCTTAAATCCTCAGGAGCATAGTACTACATGTATAAAGATAGACTCATGTAGACTAAGAGTCTAAAAAAAAGGTTCATCTATTCTCTCTGCATTTTTAAAGGTATGGTATTAAAAAGGAATTATCTGTAAACACAAAATTTTGAATACTTAATTATATGCCCTAAAAATTTATAGTCATTTACAGTATTTCAAAAATCCAATTGTTTTTACATTGCAATAAAAATATGTCATAAATGGCACATATATTCCTGTTAAAAACACCAATTTTAAAATGATTTACGAGTATGCCAGAAGATAAATTCCAATAAAGTTTATTTTAAGACTGTTAATATTTCTTTGAAGGGAATAGAACTTACATGTTTTTGGTAAAACTTTAAAACTAAACCCAATTTAAATTAATTAAAAAAAAATAAACAATATGAGGTTTAACGAAAATAACATTGTTTAGACGTGAATATTTTGTCAGTTTGAATATGAGGTTTAATGAAAATATTGTTATTGATTAACATTGTTTATATGTTCTTTTGATTAAATTTCAAATCTTGTTTTGACAAAATTATACTTCTCCAGCTTTTTTATTAAATGTCTAAGTATCAAAATCCTGAAGAAGAAATGGCAAAGTCCATATTTTTTTAATTAAAAACCCCAAAAAATCTCAATTAAAAATCAAAATAACACATATATGTCTAGCATAATTAATACAATATCAACCTGTTATGTAGCAATTTTGTCAAATTGCAATCCAATGTTCAGATATTTTTTAAAAGATTTCTTTTCTAACTGACAATGACCATGCATTTCTATCAGAACCAACCTGATCAAGTAACAAAATGTCTTGAATATATACATGATAACATGATATACCTACACATAACATGAAGTGATTATTTCAAGTTAGTTTGTCTCCAATATTCAATGTAGGACACTAACTGATTTTTGTTTTTCAAATTCCCCATTAGAAGCTTAAGAGAAGGCAGATTCTATGATTTTCTATGAGAAACTGAAAATCAATCCAATGATTTAGTGATTAAAGCATAAATATATGTCAATATGTCTCACATACATAAAATAAATTGCTTCGCCGAGCGCAGCTGGATACGACCACAGAGGTCCAACCAAGAACAGTTGGGGCAAAAATGGACACAATATTCGCGCTTGATACAGGTCTGAATTTGGATTGTAATTGAATATCTGACACATAATAGGTTTCTGACACAGAATAACTGTAGTCAAAGAACTAAGAATTGGTTATATGATTTGATTTGAATTTATATTCATTTTTTCGCTTTTGTGCAATACACTATGCTGTTGCGAATTGACCCCCCCCCCCCCCCCCCCAAAAAAAATTTACCCCTCCTTTTTTTTTTGCTTTTGAGCAATACATTATGCTGTTGCAAATTGACCCCCCCCTTTCCAAAACAAATTGACCCCAACTTTTTTTGGCAAAAAAAAAAAAAAATATTTGAAGAAATTTTCTTTTTAATTTCTGAAATCTTAAATGAGAAAAAATTGACAGCTAATCACCTCAATGCAATACAACATTTCTTTATACATAATTTAAAAGCAGTGTAAGGGAGGTAATCCAAACAAAATATTGTACTTTTCTTAATTGTCCAATAACCAGGACACCCTTGTTTTTCCCTCTTTTTTGCCCCTAATTCCTAAACGGTTTGAGCCATAACCCCCCGAAGCCAATCCTAACTATCCCTTTGTGGTATGGAAACTTGTGGTATAATTTCAGAGAGATCCATACACCCTTCCACAAGTTATTGTCTGGAAACTAGAAAAATGCTTATTTGGCCCCTTTTTGGCCCCTAATTCCTAAACTGTAAAGACCATAACCCCCAAAATCAATCCCAACCTTCCTTTTGTGGTTATAAACCTTGTGCTTAAATTTCATAGATTTCTGTTTACATTTACTAAAGTTATTGTCCGTAAACCAAATCTCTTCGGACGACGCTGACGACAACAATGAATGACAACGACGACGACGTGATACCAATATAAGACCGCAAAATTTTGCGGTCGTATAAAAATATTCAAAAAATTAATTCTTTCATGTCAATCTTAAATATAGCATATATTTTGAATTCACAAACTCATTATCTTTTGAAGACTTCATTGTCTAATAAAGAAAAGGGCCTTGATGGCCAAAAGGTCTTAGTAGTTGAACTACTGCATCACTAGCCTGTCAACACTAAGGTTGTGAGTTCAATCCAGCTTGTGGCAGGTGTGCTTGCATGACTCCAATCTTAATTGACTAGGATTGTCAGTTTTCCTACCGAACGGCTCCTTCCACCAAAAAAAAACTCACTGCCACAAAACAGCACAATAGTGCTGAAAGTGGCGTTTAACATCAATTCATCAATCGATCAATCTAATAAAGAAAATGATATTATTTTACACAGAGAATTGTTTATTTTAACAAATGCTGATCTATGACAATTCTATATCTAATGATAATATATGATCTCCTTTGCAATCTCTGACAAACTCTTTTTCTGTTGGAGACTTCATTGTCTAATACAGCAAATAACATTCATTTTAATAGACATAAGATTTGGTTTTTTAAACTTGAAGAATTGGGATGAATAAAGGCTAGATTTTATTTAGATTTGAACACATTTACCGTGTAGTAAAAGGCTATCAAAATAACATTTATGTAAGATAAAATGATTAAATTTCATGAATATTAGTTTAGTATTACCAGAGATTACCAAGTAATCTCAGGAATTAAAAGAACATAAATCCAGGGTAAATCTAAAAATCAAATAGGGTTATGTCGTTTTTAATCTCAAGTTGTTCTCCCTACAGTTTTCAAGAAATTACAATTTCAGATGAAAAAAAATATTCTCCCTGTGCTTTATTTGTGCGTGCTATAATGAACAGATATATCATGTTAAGGAGGGGTATTTGCGAAAAATACCAGTCGAGAGAATGTTAAATTCCGCCAGCCGTAAGGCGAGGGAACTTCATTCTCAAGACTGGTATTTTTTCGCAAATACCCCTCAAGAACATGCTATATCTGTTTAATTACACCGAATGTTAATGCTCAAAAACGCATTGATGATCGTGACGTTACAAGCGCCCAGTCGGATAGAGTATTTTTGGCAAATACCACGGCAGAGAGGGTAAAAGGCATATCCTTTTTGCATATACCCCGGCGGCGTTAAAAAATGAACGATATTCATTTGATGACAGTAAATTGGTGAAAAATACACTGGCTGTCAACCAATCAAAACCCAGGATTCTTACATAAGGTGTAATTAATTTATAAATCTATTTCACAAATTTTTAATTGATTGTATATCTTGAAAATATAAATTAAAAAGCTACATTTATCATTTTAAGGTATATATTCAAACTGAAGAGTTCTTGTTGTAATGAATACAATAGTTCATTATGATATTTTCAGTGGCAGTGAACAGTTTTTCTCCTGTATTTACATAAACAATTTGATTTATTGATAGTCATGATAGTTGTTGTCTAAGGCCACATTCAGTACTCAGCAGTCAAATTTGTTGTTGTAAACAAGCTGAATTGTGTTCAAATTAATTGGTATGTAGATTGTACACCTTACAACAGCAAAACTGATGAAATCACAATCTAAACTTAATAAGGACAAACATTTAGATTCTGTCAAGCTTAAAAATAATGTCAAGACAAGGTTCATTTTCATGGGTCGGATGGACATTAGCCAATAATATAACTAAATCTGGCTAGTTCTTTGTACTACACTTTCTCAGAAAGAACATAACGCAATAAATTACATGTATAGAACTTGAAAAATGAAAATTAGGTTCAGGAAACAGTTGTCAACAAATATACATATAGATATATATATCTTTAGACTACAAGGCAACTATGCACACAGGGGCGGATCCAGCCATTTTAAAAAGGGGGGTTCCCAACCCAGGATAAAGGAGGGTTCCAACTATATGTCCCCATTCAAATGCATTGATCGTCCGAAAAAAAGGGGGGGTTCCAACCCCCGGAACCCCCCCTCTGGATCCGCCACTGACACAAAACATGGACTGTCTAGTTTTTCTGCCTTCTGAAATATATTAAGCTTTGTTAAACAATTACAAGTTAAGAATAGCATACATATGTCTCGCCATAAGCAACATTTGTTAATGAAAAAAACAAAAAGAAAAACCTGTTCCAAAAAAAAAAAACCACTATTAACGTTAAAAGAAATTCTTTTGAGGTCGATAACATTTTCCTCCGTCAATAGCAATAATAAAGTTCATAAGTACCTATAGATCCCTTTTGTTCTTTTTCATAATACCATGAAGTGATTTATTTGCCAATAAAGTATGTCCCAGTTTGATTTATGTTTCTTCAAAATTATATAAAAATCGATCTTTTATATTTTCCTTATTAAAAGGTACATCATAATCATTTCAAAAGTGAAAAGCTTTATTCATTTTATCTGTAAAAAATGCAAAGCATAGATTAAAATTGTGTAAATATAAAACCTTTCTAGTATATATATTAAAATTTACATTTTATATTTTACAAAGTCCTATTTTTTCATGTTTTTGTTGCAATATTGTCTTAGTAGTATTCTTTGTAACAAAAATAAATAGGGCAACTGTCTTTCAAACAATCAGTCATTCTTTTTCATGAAATAGCTTTGTGACATTTACGGTCAATTGCAACTTTTACCTAGAATGTCAGTAAATAATTAACAGACTATTCAATTTCCCTAGCCAGGTTGTTTATCTGACAACACCCCTCCCTTCCCCTTGAAACGAAAAAAATTATTAACAACTGTTTTAAAAAGGGCCATGACTAAATAAACTGTTGACACAGAGATATGTCTCACCTGTCTGCAGAAAATTTTAAAAAAGACCTTGAAATAGTCATCAAACTGATATGTAATGATAGTAATGCAACTTTATACAAAATATCATTAATCTACCACAAGTAGCTCCTATCAAACCGACTTAAGCAGAAAACTTAACAATTTTTGACGCAACTTCCTTCACATCCCTGCCCCGGAAAAGCAATATCTATGCCTCATTTCTGCGACGTTTGTCACAGACAAAACCAAAAACCTAGTTGCATTATAAATTTAGGTAGATATGGTATGATTCCAAATAAGACATACAGGCCTGTATCTAAAATAAAATAGGTTTAGACCAATTATCAAGGACTTATATAAGTAATCCTGTCTAATATCCATGGTGGATTTCACAGGCAGGGGGAAAAACACAAACTAAAATTCTAGACAAAATACAAACTTAGTACCCTCGAAATCGCATATTAAACTTAGATTTTTATTTATTTTTTTAATATTTTTTGTATGTATATATGTTACAATTATTTGTATTGTTTATTGTTTATTGGTGTTGTCTAATAGCAAAAAGTAAAATAACAAAAATACCAAACTCCAAGGAAAATTCAAATCGGAAAGTCTGTTATCAAATGGCAAAATCAAAAGCTCAAACACATCAAACGAATTGAAAACAACTGTCATATTCCTGACTTGGTACAGGCATTTCCTTATGTAGAAAATAGTGGATAAAACCTGGTTTTATAGCTAACTTAACCTCTCACTTGTATGACAGTAGCATAAAATTATGAATGGAAAACAATTGTCATATTCCTGACTTGGTACAGGCATTTCCTTGTTTGAATTTTATACTAATAAATATATTAATATTATTCTTATTCTTAACTACAAAAATTGTTACCAATGAAAATAGATAAATCCTCAATATATAATCAGATATACACTGGAAATTATGTTGTAGATTAGATCAGGGCCAGTTGTCCTTGACATTTTTTACTTTTTCGGTAGATTTTTATCCCAGATAAAGTAAAATCCAAAATTCTTTGCACCATTAAGCAATTATTTTTCTATCGGAAATAAAGAAACAAAAGCCATTTTTTTAAGAAGTGATCTCTTATCAATCTCATGAGCAGCAGGCACGGTCTCAAGCAGTCACGGTTTTTTATCTGGACATAAAGAAACAAAAGCCATTTTTAAGAAGTGATCTCTTATCAATCTCATGAGCAGCAGGCACGGTCTCAAGCAGTCACGGTTTTTTATCTGGACATAAGGAAATCAGTAAGTTTTGTTTAGGAACTTTCATAAATTATTCCTTTAAAAATATTTTCATTTTGGCTCTGTTGTTTCAAAAAAAGAAAAAGGAAAATTTGATTTCCCATGATAAGTGTTCAATGGTAATATGTGACAGTATTATTGCAATGTATATCATCTGATTCACATGAAATTAAGTTAGGAATCTCTATGGGATATTATTTTCATCATCCCATACAGTTCACATGGGTTATTTAATTTTAATTCTTGGGGCCTGTGTCCATAAAATTGGGAATATTGTATAAAATATGGCATGAATTGGAAAAGAATACTTCAGGAGAAATTTTGATGTATTTGGGAATTCCACATGATTTTTAAATAAGAATTGGCATTGGGACCTACAACCTGCCCCAAATTATGTTATAGATAAATATCTGGTTGATGTTGAAAAGGTGCTGGTCTGCTGGATCATGGTTCACTGGACATTTGGTCTAGTCGACAATAATTGTTTTCTGGTAAATTATTGATTAGAGATTTTAATGTTTTTCTTTTTAAAACTTTCAAACATATTATCGTACAATGTATATATGTATTATCTATCTTTCGTAAAAAATCTTGGTTTAACTGGTGGAATTTTTTTCTTATCTGGTTTAAACCAATCGTATTGGTGTCTGAGTATGACATTTTCATTCCATAATAAACAAAATAAATAAATTTAAATCCAGAAGTCGGGTATATTTACTTATTACAACTATGTTGAGGTCAACATCCCTAAAAATGTTTCATTGATCATAAACAAAAGAAATAAATTTAAATCCAGAAGTCGGGTATATTTACTTATTACAACTATGTTGAGGTCAACATAACTAATAATGTGTGAGTCAAGGTCATAAGGTTCAATAATCCACAAAACCTGAGCCCCTAAAAAATAAGATTGATGAATTCCTTTAAAGCAAGTGTCATCTACCATTAAAATGTTGAGCTAGAATCAGTACAAATCTCCTGACAAAAATCAATATACTTGTACTCCACAGATTTAGTAAACCTGCTGGTGCTCCTCCTGTTGATATTGAACAGCTGTTTGCACAAACAAACACACAAAAAGTATGCATTATTTGGAAGGTCTTGTAAGAAATGTACAGGGGTGATGATTACAACTGTTACCTGTTTAGTATTAGGTATTAAAGAAGTTGTTTATGATATAATCCTTAATATCAGTGGGAAGCCTGACGTCAATGTGGAACATAAAAGTTTTGAACAAAGTTGTACAATCTACTTCAAGGTTGAGTTGCGCATAACAGTGTTTAGAGCTAATTTCCTAATGTTTGTAGATTAAGACTTTGGTTTGTATTAATGTTTGCTCAAGCATTGTAATTAAGACTGACATCTGAAAACAATATAAATAGGCTGAGTTAAACTTGTATAGATTATATCTAAATTTAATTGGACATTATCAAATAATCAAATTTACCTATATGCAGGTTTAATTCTGCCTACTTATATTGTTTGTAGATGTCAATCCTAATTACAATGCTTGAGCAAACATTAATACAAACAAAGCAAGCAAAGCAAGCAAGCCAACCAAACTCTTAATCTACATGCATTAGGAAATTGACTCTAACATACCCTAGTCCTACAGATTTCAACAGATAATGATTTGAAGAGTTTCAGGGGAAATTGAATTGTTGCTTCACCACACAATTAACCTAGAATATTACCAGTAACTTTAATGGAAATTTACCAAGGCTGAACAATGAGATTCTATTTTTTTTTTTCATTTTCTTCTTAGAATTTGTTTAAGAAAAATCTATAAGTTTAGTGGTTTTTATGGTTTTTATGGAATGCTTAACTTATTTCATTCACATATTACAGTTGAGTTCTAAGGTGCAAATATAAGCAAGAAATTTTTTTTTCTGAGCATATATTATACACAGTGATACATGAAAATCATAGCACTGTATGTCTTAATACTTCATTATTATTCGTGGGGTACTTATTTCATGAATTTTGTTGATTTATAAAGGTAAAAAATGAACTTACACATTTACCAAACTCACAAAATAAAGTATCCATGAACTCAGTCCATAAAAATTGGTATATACTAGTGTCATTATTTCATTCATAATGATACTGACACCATGACAATTGCAATATTTATATGCAAATTAGATCATCTCAAATACTTCTAAAATACCTGCTGCTGCAATAGCAATTGGGAGTTCAAATAACTAGTTTATAAATGTATATCAAATAAAATTGCCTCTGTGATCTTGTGGTGTTGTGTGAAATGCTGACTGTGAGGGTTTGAACCAAGGCTGGGTCAAATGCAAGACTAAAATCAGCGGCAATAATGGAAGGAGAGCAAACACTGGTCTGCTCAAAAGTGCATACATTTTAAATTGTCTGATTTGGGGGATATGTCTTCCTATTAACTGTAATATTTTGCACAAGCTAGCATTTAAAAAATCTGACTTGGCCTGTCAGTCTAGTAAATAGCGGGTGACATATTCATATCACACAACATTTTAATTTATCATCCTGAAAAACATCCAATATTCATGGCTGGACATTACAGCATTTGGCAACTATCAATCAATCAATCAATCAATCAATCAATCAAATAAATGAAAGAAAGAATACTAGTACATGATGTTCTTGTATAAAAAAAAAATCTCATTAAAGCAAGATCTCTGATTTTGCTCTTTAACTTTGGAAGTCACACTCCCTTATCTTGTGATCAGGTGTGATATAAAACAAGAATGTGTCCATAGTACACAGATGCCCCACTCGCACTATCATTTTCTATGTTCAGTGGACCGTGAAATTGGGGTCAAAACTCTGATTTGGCATTAAAATTAGAAAGATCATACTATAGGGAACATTTGTACTAAGTTTCAAGTTGATTGGACTTCAACTTCATCAAAAACTACCTTGACCAAAAACTTTAACCTGAAGCGGGACAGACGGATGAATGGACGCACAGACCAGAAAATATAATGACCTCTACTTTCGTAGATGAGGCATAAAAAAATAATGAAGGTGATCAAGAGAACTATTTTAATTTGCCAAAACTGTAAAACCAGGAAATATTTTCTTTGACAGTTTCTTCAAAAATTAAAGGTAATTTGTTTCAAAATAATAAGAAAGCTGTTGAAGGCCGTGCCGTGCCCAATACATATAGTTGCTTACATCTATGTCAATTGGTCTCTAATTGATTGTTGTCTCATTGGCAATCACACAATATCTTGTAATTTTAATACAAGTATAAACTTCAGTCAAGATCTTAAAGAAATATTAATGTGTACTTTCATTAATTAGGTATGTTAAAAATATTCACAAAATCTGTTTTTTCTCTATTTTTCTTCTATAAACATAATATGTCATTAAAGGAATCTAATATTCCCTTATTCTATCATTAGGCACAGGTTCACATTTTTCATAATATCAAATTCATTTGTAGACTGAAACAAGTGTTCATAATATGCTTGAAATACTTGACAATTCATCTTTGACAAAAATAAATGAATATCATTGTTATAAGTTGTCAGAGTCTTCATGAAAAAAAAATCTAAAATTACAGGTGCCTTTGTGACATAATTCACTAGTCTTTGTCATGTACATGTATGTCAGGTATGCCAAAAATAGATATATGCTTGTTTGAGACTCCATAAATACCTTAATCAATTTTGTGTGATCTGATTTGATAGATCAATGAGAATCATGTTTAACTTTTTATTTCCATTCACTCACCGTCACATCATGGCTGTCTTATTTCCAGTTCACAAGATACAATAGGGATATTGAACTTGTATTTCAATATAATTCAATTGACGACAATAACATAAATTTCTTTTTATAAATTTCCTGCCTGAAACTTAGTTTACAAAATCTTAATCAAATAAACTTTCTCCAATATTATCATACAAAATTGAATGAACAGTACAAATATATAAATCATGAGGTACAAAATATAGAGAACATGAAATGAAAGTTCTGAGATATTTCAGCATCATGCATTTGAAATGTTCAATGTACATTTATGTTATAAAAATGCTTCCAAAAACTAGATGTATTTGAATTCATAGCAATTAAACAGAAACTTTCAAGAGTTTGCAGATTTCCAGGAATTATCAAAGAACTGCAGGACATTTAATTTAGTCAGATAAACTGCAATGTTTCATGTGATCAAAATTTTAGGGAAAACTCCTGCCTCCTTGGAGAAAAAAAAACAGGGTCCATAGGTAGGTGCATTAATTAAAAAAAAATCTAAATACACACTTAGATTCACCATATCAAGGAACACCAATAATTTAATTTTTAAAGAAATCAAACAAAGTTTAATTTTGGACCCTTTGGACCTTAATATGCATCATTTCAAAAACAGAAACTAAAATCCAAATATTAAATACCCAATTAATTTCAGCATATTAAAGACTCCCAAGAATTCAAGCCCCATGACCCCATTTCTTAACAGCTACAACAATAACCCCCAAAATAAATCCCAACCTTCCTATTGTGGAAAGGAACCTTGTGCTTCAATTTAAAACAGATCTATACAGTTATACTCAAGTTATTGTCTGTGAACCAGACAAATAATTGTTTTGTTAGGCCCTTTTGGCCCCTAATTCCTAAACAGCTACTATAACAAGCATTCTGTGAGTATTGCATGGCAATACATAGTCCCCTACCGGTTAAAAATTCATTGTAATGGAACGAAATTCTAACTTGATCTATAACTTGTCATGGTGTAAACTACATAAAATAACAAACAAACCTACCACTAAATTCTTCAAACAATTTACTAAAGAAAAGGAAAAAATCCAAAATGTCATTTAATTTAATACAATGTCTTTTCCAAATCTTTTAAAAAATGCGTTATTTTCCATTGAACAGAAATCTAATAAGTATTTCATCAAAATGTAATTCTAGGAAAGTTAAATAAACTGCTTTGCTGAGCACAGCTTGATACGCCCGCAAAGGTCCAACCCTGAACAGTTGGGGCAAAATGGACACAATATTCAAGCTTGATACAGGTCTAAATTTGGATTGTAATTAAATATTTGACATACATGTATTATAGGTTTCTGAATAAATGTAGTCAAAGAACTTGAAATTGGTTATATGAATTGAATTTATATTCAATTAAAGATTTCTTGCTGTTGTGCAATACACTGTGTTGTTGCGCAATACTTAGTAAATCTGTTATCAGACTATAAACAAATAAAGGAGGTTATCTTAATAGATATAAACCAAAACGAAAGTTTAATGAAAACTGCTCAAAGCACTTTAAAGGTATTGTCAAAAACTGGAAAATCCCCTTTTTAATGAATAAAACCCCATAACTAGGAAACATGAAATCTAAAATTTATAAAAATCAAAAGGCAGCTTACATTAATAAACAATTCACCAAAGTTTTATGAGAACTGCTGAAAGCATTTTTAGTTATTGTCCGAAAACTGGAAAATCCCCTTCTTTTAATGAATAAAACCCCATAACTCAGAAACGAAAAATCTAAAATTTATAAAAATCAAAAGGAGCTTACATCAATCGATATAAACAATTCACCAAGGTTTCATGAGAACTGCTGAAAGCATTTTGAGTTATTGTCCAAAACTGGAAAATCCCTTTTTAAGGAATAAAACCCCATAACTCGAAAATGTAAAATCTAAAATTTATAAAAATCGAAAGGAGCTTATGTCAATACATAAAACAATTGACCAAAGTTTCTTGCAAAATGGAGAAAGCATTTTTAGGTATTGTCCGAAAACTGGAAAACCCCCTTTTATAATAAATAAAACCCATTTCTCTGAAACGTAAAATATAAAATTTATGAAAACGAAAGGAGCTTTTGTCAATAGATATATACAATTCACCAAAGTTTTATGCAAATTGGGTAAAGCGTTTTGAGTTAATGTCCGACATGTTGACGACGGACAAACGGACAGACGGTCAAGGTATACCATAACACGTCCGTAAACGGGCGTATAAAAATGAGTTATTTCCTTTGAACAGAAATCTAGTAATAAATAAGTATTTCATCAAAATTTAATTCTAGGAAAGGGCTTTAACTGAACAAGGAGAAAAGCTAAAATCGTGAAAATCGAACATGACCTGTAACTTGTCATGATAAAACAATACACCAAATATCAAATCAATATCTTCAAGTATGAAGAAAAAATTCTGGAAAACTGATTTGCGGACTGATGGATGGACAGACAGACAGACAGACAGACAGATGGACAGAGTGCAAACCTAAAGTCCCCTTCGACTTCGTCGGTGGGGACTAATAACCCCAAAATAAACCCCAACCTTCCTATTGTGGTATGGAACCTTGTGCTAAAATTGAACAGAGATCCATACACTTATACTAAAGTTATTGCCTGCAAACCAGAAAAATAGTTGTTTTTCCCTTTTCAACTCCTAATTATTAAGCGGTATGCGCCATGACCCTCCAAAATCATTCAAAACTTTCCTTTTGAAGTATGGAACCTTGTGGTAAAATTTCATAGAAATCTATACTCTTATACACCAATTATTGTCCTGAAAATGCTTTTTTTTGCTCCTTTATGGCCCCTTATTCCTAAACAGCTATGACAATAACCCCAAAATTAATCCCAACCTTCCTGTTGTGGTGTGGAACCTTGTGTTAAAATTTTGACCAAAGAAATATCTCTTATACTCAAGTTATTTGTCTTAAAACCAGACAAATAATTGTTTTTGGCCCCTTTCTGGTCCCTAATTACAAAACAGCTAAGACAATAACCCCAAAATCAATCCCAACCCTCCTATTGTGGTATGGAACCTTGTACTAAAATTTCTTACACATCCATACACTTACACTAAAGTTATTGTCTGCGAACCAATTTATTTTCCATGAACCAGTAAAACTGACCTTTTTTGGCCCCTAATTACAAAACTGCAAGGACAATAGCCCCAAAACAATCCATACCATCCTTTAGTGGTATGGAACCTTGTCTACAATTTCATAGAGATCCATGAACTTATACTCAAGTTGTTGTCTGCGAAACCAAAATGTTTTCAGACACAGACAACACCATAACATAATAGTACTACAGAAATTAAAAGATAGTTAAGAATTGTTTTACCTGTATATCAATGATTTTTGTAGATCAATCAGTTGATAAAATTGTTTACCCTTGTTTCACTTCCAATGTTGACATTCTTTTCTTTTAATAGTGGAACATGCCTATTTCATGTGTAACCCATCTCTAGCTAATAGGTTCAATTGAAGTTCACATGAATACAGATTAAATGAGGTAGAATTATTCACTTGCAAGTGAATAATTCATAGCACTATTTCTTTGCTTATTTTGACAAAACTGAACCAAACTGGCTGCTAAAAGCGAATTAATAATTATATTACTATTTCACTTTCATTAATGATTGGACAAAAAAAAAATCATATTTTATTTTTGTGTATATCTCGTAGCTAATGCCCCTTTAAATTGAGTTATTTTCTATAAGAAGGATTCATGCACAATGTATTACTTTCTGCAACTGGTATAATAAATGGTTTTCTAGAAAAATATGGTAATGTACTACATACATCATTTTGTAAATTGACTGTCAAGTATATATAAAAGAAATGCACTGTGTCCCCAAAATTCTCAACAATAAAATTCATTATTTACACTATATAATAAATAATATCTTAATAGAAATATCAATCATAAACATGAGTGAAATACCCTCCTTGTTGGACTGCACCCTAACAGTAACTCTTTAGTTACTTGATTTAAACAGAAAATGCTAGTCTCTAATTAAAATATACATAACTGCTAAGGCAAGCTTTTAATGCAATACAAACTAGTCTAGATAAAATAAGTTTCAACAATAATAAAAATTATATGTATAATAAATTAATACATTTCAAGAGGATATGAGTCAGTTTCTGAAATTTGCCTTAAAAATGTAGTTGATCTAAAAAAAATCATTTTTACAGAAATTTAGGCATTATGATATTCTAGCATTATCTGCATTTGTTGAACAAATCTCAGGATACCTACAAGTTTTTATTTTGATATTCTGTAAATGCATATACATTTAATGGGATCTTTCTATTGAAAATATATATTTCATATGCTATTTAAAACACCTGTACATGTATTTCAAGTCACGATTAATACGATTGATTTTTATATTCAATAAAAAATATCTGGCCTTGTCTGAATGTGGGAAATTAATTCTTAGGCTTAGTCGGTTAGTCTTTAGCATAAAAAAATAGAGGTATTTACATTTATCTGCAGCATAAAAAATAGACTTATATATACATTTCTCTCCAAGCAAAATATTACAGTAGTTAAAAGAACTGTTATTCCTTTTTTAAATATGATATAAACAATAAATTATAAAAGAACTAGGAGTAACGTGTAAATTAATTGTTGGATTTTCTCATGTACTGCTGTTTTAATATTAAAAATTAAGAAATGAAAAGGGTTATGAATGATTCTTTATCAAAAGATAAGCTTGTCTGTATTTTGAAGTTTAATATACCTGAAGTCACTGAAGGCTCAATAACAGCATCTCCCAGTTGAACTCAGCAAATGGGATTGTGTAGCAATCTGAAATTATTGACTTTAAATGGGGGGAAACTATGATATTAACTTAAAACCAGGAATTCTACACACAAAGTTCGAACAAACACTAATGCATAATATTTGTTGCAGAAGACAATATCGAAAAATGGAGTGACACTGAAAATTTACCTGATGAGAACATTCCTGACATTCTGTAATATTGTAATTAATTCGTGCATGGCATCCATAATTGAGTAAATAAAACAACAGATACACTGTCAATGCCACAACATGTTTCTTATCCATAATATTTTGGGAAATGTTCACAACCCATAAGCAACGACATGCTTCTGCTACTTTTTAAGGGAAGCAACTTCTGTCACAACAAGAACCACAACTCACATCGACATAAAATTATTTACCGATCTTTACTGTGTGAGTGCGTGGGTACATAATTTGTTACACGGTTAACCGTGATAAACTAATAAAGTAATCTTTTATTCTGCCTTGGCAAAATAATTAAACCGTCCTTTAAAATACCTTTTAAAATTTTTTATAAGATATTAAAGTAAATCTGGGATAAAAATGGGAAAATGATAATTTAACCAGCGACTTAAAAAAATCATATATGGTAATGTCGAATGCTGATTGAAGACGGATTTGAGTAATCGAGAAGCCCGTCCGGTGCATTGTGAAATTTGTAAAGAAATTTTCGCTGAAAGAGTAAAAAATAGATAAAAATGATGACATTTAGTTGCGCTTTCCGGCCGTATCGGAAATGTGACCGTCCTATATGCAATGGTATTCGAGTTGGATCTTTAGACATTTTGTTCATGCCGGGGACCTTTTTGGCGTACTACCCTTGATGGGATTATCTCTCATCCTTTGTTTACTGGATAATTCTCTCGTTGGCAATCATTTCATATCTCCTTATTTTTAAATTAAAAAAAAGCTATTTGCAGTCAGACTATGTGCAACTCATTCGGCATTATGACTGTGACTTGCCAAAGATGCTACATGCAAAGGAAGATAACCAATTTTTTTTTTTTTTATCATAGATTACAGTTGTGATTATTCATACTGTTAAAATGAATTAGAAGTTACTGTTTTTACTGCATATATTACGATACACCACTGCTAAAGATACATTTGCTGTTGATGTACGGGAAGGAATGGAAACATGCTGAACTTTATTGGCTAGAAAACTATCTATTTATCCTTTATTTAACTATATTTTATTCATTTATAATAATTTTAATTATAAAACTAATATCAGCCACACTGGTAAATCATATTTTAATATTTACTACAGTATAAAAGAGGGTCGTAATGGGGTATATACATTCATGACGAATAACGGTAAAACGGTAATTTTGGTGCATGACGATAAAATGTACACTTTCTTTATGACGATAAAAAAATCGACTGATTTTGACGAATCACGTTAATTTCTTTCCAAAATAACGCTAACGGTTAATTATATGAAACCTCTGACGAATCACGATAAAAATTTTAACCAATTTGACGCTAACGGTAGTCGAAAATGACCGTTTGCAGTGGCGGATCAAGGGGAGGGGTTCCGGGGTTGGAAGCCCCTTTTTGACGATCAATGCATTTGAATGGGGACATATAGTTGGACCCGCCCCCCTTTATCCTGGGTTGGGAACCCCTTTGAAAATGGCTGGATCCGCCCTGGTTTGACGCCTGACTGTAAAGGCATTCCCTCATAAAAGAACTTGAGAAAAAAAAATGTTTTACCACTTGACTTGTTTCAATTGAATGTTATATGATATTTTTCATCTAGAATTATTGATTTTATTGTCATGTCAAATGTTCATGCCCTTAGGGGCATTGCTGACTTTGAAATGTACAAGTATGTGATGACAAAAAGAAAGGGGACACAACTCGAAGTTTGTCATTACTCTTGCCTAATTTGGATTATGCATGACCTTAAGGTCGGCATCCTGTCAAATAGTTCTAGAAAAAGAGTTAAAAAATAAAAATATTAATTGTTTTCGATTTCTTATTCCTTTCAACGAATAACAAGGATTCCAATCTTTATATTCCAACACAAATTGATATACATGATTGGAACCAAAGTTCCATCTCGAACTATTTTAACACATACGGAAAAATTCATACTCAATTACATCCGGCGCTTCCTAACTTTATATATCAAAAATTTTAACAATCCTGTGTCTACGACCATATCACGTTGAAAACACCGGTTCTCGTCCGATCACCGAAGTTAAGCAACGTCGAGCTCGGTTAGTACTTGGATGGGTGACCGCCTGGGAATACCGGGTGTTGTAGACATTTCTTTTTCTTTTTTACTTATAATTTTCACACCTTCAGATAAGTGAAAAGTTTAAAGATTTGATTACTTAACAAAATTTTATGACAAGGTTCAGAACAGCAGCAAAGTGAGTCAAACTAAGTTTTCTCCCTTGCTACTGTTCTATAAAAGAATGTCATAGCGACGGCTTCTGAAACTGAGGCTATATACGTTGATTTCGCCCGTCAGGACGGGTAAGTGATGTTTATTCTTTACATTCAAAACTGCTCTACCGGTTATGCCACTTTTCACAGCTGCGTTTTGTATCATGAAATAAGACTGCCCCTTTTTTCAGAGCGAAATAAGTTTTCCCCGCTGTAGTTCTGTCTGCATGATTTGCTCGTGAATTTCGTTTTGACACAAAATTTCGGCGGACCCACCAACGCTGTGCGGTGTGTACATTTGTGCATTTTTTTTCTATTGAAATATTCAGTTTTGCCTCTTTTTTACCTGAAAATTTTCTTATTTTATACAAATTCTGTTAAGAAATGCTAAACACACGACATCCGGCGCTTCCTAACTTTATATATCAAAAATTTTAACACTCCTGTGTCTACGACCATATCACGTTGAAAACACCGGTTCTCGTCCGATCACCGAAGTTAAGCAACGTCGAGCTCGGTTAGTACTTGGATGGGTGACCGCCTGGGAATACCGGGTGTTGTAGACATTTCTTTTTCTTTTTTACTTATAATTTTCACACCTTCAGATAAGTGAAAAGTTTAAAGATTTGATTACTTAACAAAATTTTTATAACAAGGTTCAGAACAGCAGCAAAGTGAGTCAAACTAAGTTTTCTCCCTTGCTACTGTTCTATAAAAGAATGTCATAGCGACGGCTTCTGAAACTGAGGCTATATACGTTGATTTCGCCCGTCAGGACGGGTAAGTGATGTTTATTCTTTACATTCAAAACTGCTCTACCGGTTATGCCACTTTTTCACAGCTGCGTTTTGTATCCTGAAATAAGACTGCCCCCTTTTTTTCAGAGCGAAATAAGTTTTGCCCGCTGTAGTTCTGTCTGCATGATTTGCTCGTGAATTTCGTTTTGACACAAAATTTCGGCGGACCCACCAACGCTGTGCGGTGTGTACATTTGTGCATTTTTTTCTATTGAAATATTCAGTTTTGCCTCTTTTTTACCTGAAAATTTTCTTATTTTATACAAATTCTGTTAAGAAATGCTAAACACACGATATCCGGCGCTTCCTAACTTTATATATCAAAATTTTAACACTCCTGTGACTACGACCATATCACGTTGAAAACACCGGTTCTCGTCCGATCACCGAAGTTAAGCAACGTCGAGCTCGGTTAGTACTTGGATGGGTGACCGCCTGGGAATACCGGGTGTTGTAGACATTTCTTTTTTTTTTTTACTTATAATTTTCACACCTTCAGATAAGTGAAAAGTTTAAAGATTTGATTACTTAACAAAATTTTTATAACAAGGTTCAGAACAGCAGCAAAGTGAGTCAAACTAAGTTTTCTCCCTTGCTACTGTTCTATAAAAGAATGTCATAGCGACGGCTTCTGAAACTGAGGCTATATACGTTGATTTCGCCCGTCAGGACGGGTAAGTGATGTTTATTCTTTACATTCAAAACTGCTCTACCGGTTATGCCACTTTTCACAGCTGCGTTTTGTATCATGAAATAAGACTGCCCCCTTTTTTCAGAGCGAAATAAGTTTTGCCCGCTGTAGTTCTGTCTGCATGATTTGCTCGTGAATTTCGTTTTGACACAAAATTTCGGCGGACCCACCAACGCTGTGCGGTGTGTACATTTGTGCATTTTTTTTCTATTGAAATATTCAGTTTTGCCTCTTTTTTACCTGAAAATTTTCTTATTTTATACAAATTCTGTTAAGAAATGCTAAACACACGATATCCGGCGCTTCCTAACTTTATATATCAAAATTTTAACACTCCTGTGACTACGACCATATCACGTTGAAAACACCGGTTCTCGTCCGATCACCGAAGTTAAGCAACGTCGAGCTCGGTTAGTACTTGGATGGGTGACCGCCTGGGAATACCGGGTGTTGTAGACATTTCTTTTTTCTTTTTTACTTATAATTTTTCACACCTTCAGATAAGTGAAAAGTTTAAAGATTTGATTACTTAACAAAATTTTTATAACAAGGTTCAGAACAGCAGCAAAGTGAGTCAAACTAAGTTTTCTCCCTTGCTACTGTTCTATAAAAGAATGTCATAGCGACGGCTTCTGAAACTGAGGCTATATACGTTGATTTCGCCCGTCAGGACGGGTAAGTGATGTTTATTCTTTACATTCAAAACTGCTCTACCGGTTATGCCACTTTTCACAGCTGCGTTTTGTATCATGAAATAAGACTGCCCCCCTTTTTTTTCAGAGCGAAATAAGTTTTCCCCGCTGTAGTTCTGTCTGCATGATTTGCTCGTGAATTTCGTTTTGACACAAAATTTCGGCGGACCCACCAACGCTGTGCGGTGTGTACATTTGTGCATTTTTTTTCTATTGAAATATTCAGTTTTGCCTCTTTTTTTTTACCTGAAAATTTTCTTATTTTATACAAATTCTGTTAAGAAATGCTAAACACACGACATCCGGCGCTTCCTAACTTTATATATCAAAAATTTTAACACTCCTGTGTCTACGACCATATCACGTTGAAAACACCGGTTCTCGTCCGATCACCGAAGTTAAGCAACGTCGAGCTCGGTTAGTACTTGGATGGGTGACCGCCTGGGAATACCGGGTGTTGTAGACATTTCTTTTTTTCCTTTTTTTACTTATAATTTTCACACCTTCAGATAAGTGAAAAGTTTAAAGATTTGATTACTTAACAAAATTTTTATAACAAGGTTCAGAACAGCAGCAAAGTGAGTCAAACTAAGTTTTCTCCCCTTGCTACTGTTCTATAAAAGAATGTCATAGCGACGGCTTCTGAAACTGAGGCTATATACGTTGGATTTCGCCCGTCAGGACGGGTAAGTGATGTTTATTCTTTACATTCAAAACTGCTCTACCGGTTATGCCACTTTTTCACAGCTGCGTTTTGTATCATGAAATAAGACTGCCCCCCTTTTTTTTCAGAGCGAAATAAGTTTTGCCCGCTGTAGTTCTGTCTGCATGATTTGCTCGTGAATTTCGTTTTGACACAAAATTTCGGCGGACCCACCAACGCTGTGCGGTGTGTACATTTGTGCATTTTTTTCTATTGAAATATTCAGTTTTGCCTCTTTTTTTTTACCTGAAAATTTTCTTATTTTATACAAATTCTGTTAAGAAATGCTAAACACACGACATCCGGCGCTTCCTAACTTTATATATCAAAAATTTTAACACTCCTGTGTCTACGACCATATCACGTTGAAAACACCGGTTCTCGTCCGATCACCGAAGTTAAGCAACGTCGAGCTCGGTTAGTACTTGGATGGGTGACCGCCTGGGAATACCGGGTGTTGTAGACATTTCTTTTTTCTTTTTTACTTATAATTTTCACACCTTCAGATAAGTGAAAAGTTTAAAGATTTGATTACTTAACAAAATTTTATAACAAGGTTCAGAACAGCAGCAAAGTGAGTCAAACTAAGTTTTCTCCCCTTGCTACTGTTCTATAAAAGAATGTCATAGCGACGGCTTCTGAAACTGAGGCTATATACGTTGATTTCGCCCGTCAGGACGGGTAAGTGATGTTTATTCTTTACATTCAAAACTGCTCTACCGGTTATGCCACTTTTTCACAGCTGCGTTTTGTATCATGAAATAAGACTGCCCCCCTTTTTTTTCAGAGCGAAATAAGTTTTCCCCGCTGTAGTTCTGTCTGCATGATTTGCTCGTGAATTTCGTTTTGACACAAAATTTCGGCGGACCCACCAACGCTGTGCGGTGTGTACATTTGTGCATTTTTTTTTCTATTGAAATATTCAGTTTTGCCTCTTTTTTTTTACCTGAAAATTTTCTTATTTTATACAAATTCTGTTAAGAAATGCTAAACACACGACATCCGGCGCTTCCTAACTTTATATATCAAAAATTTTAACACTCCTGTGACTACGACCATATCACGTTGAAAACACCGGTTCTCGTCCGATCACCGAAGTTAAGCAACGTCGAGCTCGGTTAGTACTTGGATGGGTGACCGCCTGGGAATACCGGGTGTTGTAGACATTTCTTTTTCTTTTTTACTTATAATTTTTCACACCTTCAGATAAGTGAAAAGTTTAAAGATTTGATTATTTAACAAAATTTTATAACAAGGTTCAGAACAGCAGCAAAGTGAGTCAAACTAAGTTTTCTCCCTTGCTACTGTTCTATAAAAGAATGTCATAGCGACGGCTTCTGAAACTGAGGCTATATACGTTGATTTCGCCCGTCAGGACGGGTAAGTGATGTTTATTCTTTACATTCAAAACTGCTCTACCGGTTATGCCACTTTTTCACAGCTGCGTTTTGTATCATGAAATAAGACTATCCCCTTTTTTTCAGAGCGAAATAAGTTTTGCCCGCTGTAGTTCTGTCTGCATGATTTGCTCGTGAATTTCGTTTTGACACAAAATTTCGGCGGACCCACCAACGCTGTGCGGTGTGTACATTTGTGCATTTTTTTTCTATTGAAATATTCAGTTTTGCCTCTTTTCACGGTGTAGAATGGTAACGGACTTATCGGGTTTTTCGGCGTTTCCGCACTTATCGGGTTCGGCAACGGACTTATCGTGCTTTGTTTCCAGACAGTGTGTCACAAAAATGAACCAAATAGACGAAAAGAAGTCGTAAGTGTTTATTTTTATATGATCACGGAAGGCACCGATGATCTAAGTTTGCGAAATTTTTCATTTTACTTCGGTACAACTCATGTTTTTTTCAAAGAGCTCCACACTAAACAGGACAACCGGCCGAACACTGTTACTAATGGTGTGGTTTCCGTTCAAATACGCAGTATATTAGAATGTGGACTTTTTGGGCTCCTTAATTTCATGCAAAATACATATTAGAACCACTTGTGTGCATTTAAAGACTAAAATATCACATATCAAAGCTTTTTCAAAATTCTTTGGCAGCGGACTAATCGGGTTTCCAAAAAACGAGGTTTTTTTTTGGCACCGAACTGTTGGGGTTTATTGAGCACAGGACTTATCGTGTTTTTTATTGTTTCACCAGGGTAAAAGAAAAAGATCCTTCCAGCCTTTGGCTAAACAAACCAAAACGGAGGAGATCTTGTGAAACTTTGCTTATTTCAGGTAAGCTCATTGAGAATAATTATGCAAACTACATAGAAACATTAAAACATTTCAACTGATAACCTCAAGATGGGTTGATTCTTCTAATGACATCATCATATTCAAAATGAGCAACACTCAATAAAGGATGTCACTGTCAGCATCTATTTTTAATTAGGGAGCATTAGGACCATCACAGTTTTGGGGTTTTAAACCCGATATTCACGTTAATCCAGCTTTAGTCGTAGGAATGTAGGTGTTGAACAAATCAAAAACGATACAAAACAATCTACGATAAATCTGTATAATACCGACAATTACTATCACATCTTTAAAGAAAGGTAAAACTTTTATTAAAACGGAAAAAAGGGACTACGAAAGTGAGTTGGAAGTTCCTACTATTTTGGAGTTAGCTGCCAGTTTCTTTTTGTGTTGCATTTAGTGAGTTGGGAGTTGGTGAATTTCAACGGAACATCAGGGTAATCAAGAACATTGTTTATCATATATTCAGTAACAGCTAATAGTGTGACATGAAAATGTACACAACTAATAATTATATCATGTTTTTTAAACTTTAGGTGACAAATCTACCCCAGCTCTTGAAAAGAAAAATACTGTTGTTCCAGGAATTAGTACCTTAAATGCCGCTCCCAAGAAAATAAGAAAATGTGTGAAACCTCAAAAAAGTCGAAAAAAGTTGTTTGAAGAGTTGTCATGTACTGGTGAAGTTTTAAGCTTAATGCCAACAGTTCTAAAAAATGTACAAAAGGCAGGGCATCTTGCGGATTTCATTAATTTGCTCAAACTTATATCAGTGGACAAATTCCCTTTAAATAACATTTCATTTCTACTGCTGTTAGAAGTCGCAAGATGGTACAGTCTAGAAAACACTACTAAAATGTTTTACTCAGATCAGTGCATGCGTTTTTGGAAGGTCTTGTACAGGCTGTTTCACGGGAAAGCCTTGCGTTTTATGCAGGGAGTGAAATCGTCCGGTCAGATTTTGAATAAGTCAACATCAAGAGGTCAATTTGACCCCCAAGACACTAACATAAATTTTGCTGTGCCAGATATAAAAACGGTTAACAATTATGAATCCTGCACGATTGATATCCCAAAACAGATTCAACCAGGATTGATAGAACAGGCCATCCAGATGAAGCCAAAAACTGACACGTACGTGTTAAGTGTTGATGGAAAGAAATTAGCTCCAGGATTAACAAAAGATAACGGCGACATCGATTTGTTTGGTTATGGAATGGAAGACTCCATACAAAAATTGCGATTGAGATTAAAAACAGAAAAAGATGTTGTAACGTCAACCAGAGATGATTGGTCAACAATGAGTCCTGCAGAAAAATGCCAGAAGCTACAAGATATAGTCCTCATAATATCTTACAGAATTAAAGACCTACGATTGTTGTTTATGAAACAGAAACTTGCTCTGAGTAAATTTCACAAGGAGGCGGGTGATGATTGGAGAAACTCAAGATTTGTGTATGCTATCAGCAGCACACAAGCCCAAATCTACCAAGTAAGGCAGATGGTAAAGAGCTACTTGATGTCAACAATTCTTTGATATGTGTAGGAGCGTCTGTTCGAAACCAAGCAGACGTTTTTGTTTCCGACATGCAGACAGATTGTTTTTCACAAGATAACTGGATAACTCTTAAAGATCAAAGTTCAATACCAGAAGATTTAAAACAACTCCTCGATTCATAAAGCAGAGATCAGAAGAGTGGTTTCAATTACGAGAGAAGTTTAAGGTTACCGGAAGCAGCTTATATAAGGCATTAGGTTTAGACCTATTGAAAATCAGCAGTCCCACTTTGATAAAGTTATCAGTGGCAAAAGAGCACAGAAGAGTTTTCAGAAGAAGTGAAGAAAAGAATGGAGCATGGTACGATAAATGAAATAAACGCCACCGCCACACTTGTTTCTAAATTCTTGCCATTTTACTATTCAGAAATGAAGTACATAGAAGAGGGTGTCCATCTTGTGAATGATAATGACCAACCGTACATCATAGTTTCTCCTGATGGTTCTCTTGGCTATATGGACACACTGAGTTCAAGCGATCCTGTACCCTTAATTGGATGCGAGTTCAAGTGTCCAGTGGCAACCGAGTACAAAACACCAGTGCATTATGAGATACCAAAAAGGTAATAATAACTTACTCCAACGAAAAATCCAACATGCGTTATGTCAAATTCTCAGACACCAGACTGATACTTCACACATATAAAATAGTTAGTTTAGATTTGTCTCTCAGAAACTATATATGTTACATGCATAGCGTTGATACATCACATTTAGATTGGTCTTTTGAATACAACATCACAAAATTTCACTATGACCTTCATTTTTATCGTTAAAGTGCCATAACAAAAACAAAGACAAAGAAGTTAACCACAATTCTAAAGGAAGCCACCCTCTATGGTCATGAGCTATTAACAAAATTATCATCACTACTAGTATGTATTATGAATCATCAGCAACGCTCTTGTCGAAATTTTGAAATATTTGCAAAAACGACGGAAGAGCATTTAAACTATAATAGATCAAACTAAGCTACTAGGTCTAGGAATAAAACAAACTTAGTGTTTTATAAAGAGATTTCTGTCGATAATCTATCTGTCTTTGTCTATCTTAGTCCCAATAATTATTATGTGAAAGCAAGTCTATCTATGGTCTCTCTGTCCGTTTCAGGTACGTTACTCAAGTACTATCAGAAATGGCTGCTATGGATGTTAAAGAACTAATGTATTTATGCTGGACTGAAGAAAGTTCAACTGTGTTCAGGTGAGTCATATTTCGGCAATCATTCAAACGATTGACGTTGGCGATGTCAGTTTGTTTTCGGTCGGTGAGTTTGAATGTCCCTTTGTATCTTTCGCCCTCTTTTTGACGGAAGTGAGAATGTATCTTCACTTCTATAGTCTGTATGCTGGACTGAAGAAAGTTCAACTGTGTTCAGGTGAGTCATATTTCGGCAATCATTCAAACGATTGACGTTGGCGATGTCAGTTTGTTGTCGGTCGGTGAGTTTGAATGTCCCTTTTGTATCTTTCGCCCCCTCTTTTTTGACGGAAGTGAGAATGTATCTTCACTTCTATAGTCTGTCCAATAAACAATAGTCTTATCAGAATGATAAGTACATATTAATGTTGTGTTTCGCAAATGATGGCTCATCTTGGGCTTATTGTTTCATAATGGTTGAGTTGTTGTCTATTTCATACCAAATTTTCATTCTTATTATATTTCTCTTACTTAATTGCATTTAAGAATGGCGGCTAAATTAAACTATTTGGTGAGTTAATTGAACATTCGTCTTTCAGGGCAAAGTTTGATGCAGACTTGTGGAAATTAGTAACGGACGAAATAAAAGATGTTTATTTGTGTCAAACCCCAAAGCGACCAACAAGATTGTCTGAACGATCAAAACTTATATCAGAAAAGATCGAAGTTTACAGGAAGACTATGGTAACTTTTCTTTGCGAAATCCCGTCTGTTAAGGCAACATCCCGAGAAATAAGTCAGACTCATGTCAATTCTCCGTACGTTTTCCCAGTTGTTACGAAGGGTTCAGTAGATCAAAGCACTGAAAATATAGAATTAACACTATGCAATGTAAATCGGGTTATCGACGAGACGTATGAAATATGTAGAAGGAAGGCCACCGAAGTCTTAGTATGGTTATTGAGTGACACTAATAGATGCTGGAATATTGAAATACCACACTCTTTACCCGTTGCATATGCTATGAAGGATACAGCCTGACTACTCAAACAATGAGAACAATGAACGAACACATTTTGGAGGAATGCAATGCACGAGGAATTGACATTGTTTGTACCTGCTTCGATGGTCAATGGATCAAATTAGCTACACGTGATGTTGATGAACGCCCATTGACATTACTACAGTTGCAGAGAGATGTTTACGAAACTGCAAGCAAGGAAAAGAGGAACACTATCTTAAAACATCTCAGTGAAAACCAATTGCTGATGACCTTGAAAATGATGTGTGCTATAAGAAACGAAAGTGGGGTCTGAATGTCACATCAGAACTATTACGGAAAGTATTTCAAGCTATTCACTACACCACTAAGAGCCAGAATGTAACTAAACGTGATCTTGAATCAAAACAAGATAAGGTTCAGTCCGATGATTCTTTATCGTGTCTTCCTGATGAAGCTCTCGAAGTGTTGATAGAGAGTGAAAATTTAATTTCGTGTGAAGACGATATTGCGCCCTTAGATGATAATGAAACAACTGACACAAATGAACCAGATACGACTCAAAATGCAAGTGTTAATGTCTTGGAAGATTCAACTGTTCGAACAAGCCTTATGTCGGATGATACTGTTACTGAAACTTTGTAAATTCAAGGAACACCAAAAAGTAATGTAAAAAAAAATGGCAAACCAAATCCGCCCAAGATCTAAGAAATTGTTTCAGTGACATTTCAAAACTACTCAGTTTGACACACATTGAACTTAATATCATTATTGAACTGACAGAACAGTATCAACGAAAAGCTGCCTTCCGATCCGAAAATCTTGGAAAATCTTGGACAAGGCAAATGCTGTGAGTAAACTCATAGGCAGTGGTATTCAAAAAGAGCGGACTGTGAAAAGAATGGTATCGTTGAAAGAAAGTGCTTTGAAAGTCGTACAAAACAATACCAGATATGTACCCAAAAGTAAATTAAACAATGTTTATGCTGTAACATTGTATAAGGATTCATATCGGAGTTGGATTAGTAAATCACCGTTCAATGAAACAACAGAAGTTGAAGGCGTAGGTCATGTAAAATGGTTTTCGTACCCTGAAGTCAGTGAGAAAAGAAACAAAATGGAACCTAAATGTCTCGATGCGCACCATCTCCTTGTTAACCTTAGAGTGAAGGTATGTAAAGATGGTCTTCAAGGAATACAAAGAGGGCCTGGCATGCGGTGGCGGAAAAAACAGAGACATAATAAGTAAGAGCCTCGTAGTTGACTTAATTGACAAACAGAACAATGCTTTTGCACTACGCACCTTCTCCACAGACGTGGAGAGTGAAATGAGAAAACTAGGATTCATACGAGAAGCAGATTTTGCAAGCTAATACGTGAGTGGTACGAGGCAGAGGATGAATCGGGCATTTTGCTGTCGATAGAATGAAAAGAAGGATTAACCTGAAGTCCTTTTGCTTGAAGGAGTGGATTTTGGAAGGTATCCCATGTATGGGATGTATGTGAAAGGTTTCCCAAAAGTCCAGTTCGAAGGCTTCTTACAACGTATTGACACTTCTTTGCAGTTATATTCCGTAGTAAAGAATGGATCTTTTAACCAAAGAGCAATATCAAGTTTAGCTAATGAAACATTTTCGGTGAATTATCAGAAATGGAACCAACAAAGTTAGGTTGTCCAAAAGCTGTCAACATTCCACGTCTCATGTCAACTGTAACTGAACTACATCATTTCCGAAGTAACCCAAATGACAGGTACGAGACTTGTAAGATTTATTCAGAGTTTGTTTAGTTTCTCATGCCTTTACGGATTTTTTGAAATTATATATATGATAATGTGAAGTGTAGAACAAAACATAGGCAGTTACATTTCTTTCAAATATCTAGAAACGAAACTAGGGGAGGGTAACTGGACCATTACACGGATTTACTCCTGTTGCAGACCTCGTAACGACCTATAAATTTTACCTGCTGTTTCTTTTGTGTGTGTTTGAGTATTTGTTAGTAAGTTTCCTATTTTGTTTTCTTTATAAATATATAACATCAACATGAATATCAAAAAAAAATATCATTATATCAAAATGAAAAAATCGTATGTCAGGACGATTAATCTTGATTCTAAAAAACAGACAATATGAGATGTATTTTCTAGAATAATATTCAATGCGTGCATTATATTTTTTCAGAAGTTTCAAGATTGTTACTACTCGAAAGTCTGTTTATCCATCACCAGATCTTGTCGAACATGTAGAAGACGACGCTGTCTCACATCAATGTGACCAAATTGAAGAAATGGATACTAGCCCAATCAAGATTTCTTCTATCAATCTTCGGTATTATTAACTTCAGTCTAACTTTATTGATATTTTAGTTTTGGTTAATCTTAGATGTTTTTTTCCGTCATCCAAGTACTTGATATCGTATGAAATACAGGTATCTGACCCGAGAGGCGCATCATGAGGATTGTTCACAGTATTTATAGTTTTCATTTGCAATGCTTGGCGAGTTGGTCAATTGAGTTCAAGAATCACCATTGTTTTCTATATATTAAAGAAAAATGGATCAAAGATGCTATAAATCCACCTTACTCTGCATGTATCAAACATGTTTGGTGTATACATGATCCCGTCGTAGTGTTCACTACAGTGTTCAGCGTGCTGTGTTTATTGTAGCTTTTGTATACAAATTTTGCTCTCATGCATTAACTGTTGCTTACTTGTTTAAAAATATCAAGTATTATCTTTCATACTTTTTGTTTATTACATACTCGACTTAGCTACATCTCCTTCGCCAGTTGAATAGCTAAAATTTGACAATAAATGTATTTTTATTGTAGTGAGCATGCTTTTAATAGAGCAAAACGAAAGAGGAAAAAAAGAGTGACAAAACGATCTGACGCCAGAGGATGTATGCAAATACGATTCCACCACAAATGTGACGAATCAAAAGTGCTGCCCACGACAAGACTTGGAATAGATATGAAGGATCCAAGTGCAGTTTGAACAATAAGAAGAATTTTTTTATACATATTTTATTTAATGTAACACTGAAATAAATACCGGAACAACATTGCTGTACAATACCTTTGTAAACAGCAAAAGAAAAACAAAGAATTAATATAATTGTTAACAATATCTTTGCAAACAGCAAAATAAAAATAAAATGTGTAAACTATAAATAACAGTATCTCTGAAGAAAAAAACACAACTAAAGTTTTTACAATGTGAAACTGTTGTACAATAATGAGTGGCGTATCAAAGTTAACTGTTCACTGTGACCTGTCTTTTACAATGCTTGTAAAGGAGGATTTATATTTGTAATACGTGCCACATGTACCACAAATAAATCTTTCAGTGTTAGAATGTCCCTTCAAGTGTTCCTTCAAATACCTTTTCTGTTTAAAGGTTCTATTGCAGATTTCACATGAAAATTTATTACCTGCGTTTTTCCCACATGCATGCCTTTTCAGGTTCGAAGAACAAGTGAAAGAAGCGTGGCATTTCAAACATGAAAACCTTTTGAATTATCATGTGTTGACACATGGGCATGAAATCCCTCCAGATTACTGAATCCTCTACCACAAGTTGGACACAAATGTCGAAATACCCCAGTGTGAATGCTTTTGTGCGACTTTAGACCATATTCTGACATGAAAATTTTGGGGCAAGAATCACACTGAAATTCTCGTTTTGTGTGGGTTGCTTTGTGTCTATTCACATCATACAAGTTATAAAAGGCTTTGAGCAAATAGGGCACTTGATTTCCTCAGTTATGTTATGTTTTCGTTGGTGTCTCTTCAGCGTATATTTGCTTTTGTATGCATTTCCACACTGACAGGGGAAACAGTTATTGTTATTGTCGTCTGTGTCTTCAACATGCTCTGTTTCCTCTGTGTGTTCGGTCTCCACATGCTCAGTCAGGTGAACATCTATAATAGTATCCCAGTTTTCTACTGGGGTCAGAACTTCTGGATTATCCATCAACTAAAAGATTAAAACATGTCAATTAAACCAAAAAAGTCATAGTATGCAAACTATATTTATTTACAAAAGTGGAGGAACGTCAACTAATAGTATTATAAATCAAGGCGCATCCTCTTCATTATCTATACATATATATTCAAAACCAAACCGAAGTCAAACAGCAATTTATCGGGTACGATTGACAGAGAAAAGCAGGTGCATTGATTTAAGACATATCCAGAATCTATTAAAACATGAAGAATGATGCTGGGAAAATCGATAAATATTTCTCTTCAAATTATCTACATTCCATCCAACATGATAGTTAATCATGGATTTCAACCAAACTTTGAACATTGATGTACATTTTCCATACTTTAAATTCATTACATTTTCAAGGTCAAAGATCGTATTAATTCAATGACTAAGATAGCTTGTAAACAAATGAACAGTATTTGAGATTTGAACTCCAGCTGATATTTTTTTGACTTACTTCCACAGATGTACCAGGTTCTTCTTCTATAAAGGAGAGACCGAGTTGTGCAAGTTCCTGAAAGAATAATGTTTTCGTAATTTTGTTTGTTTAGGAAATGAAAACAAAAGATTTAAAAACCCATTTGATATTGTGTGCTTGAATATACAAGTCTGGAACTTTTCACGGACAAGTGGATTTTTCAATCTTGATTTTTACATTATGATAGAAAATAAAGGGACATTGAGTAAAAGTACATCGGTATGGAGCAATATCACATGCAATGCCAAACAATACACAAATGGTCAAGGAATAAGGTTTTATTTCTGCTCTTTACCAGATTAACATGTGCAGGTCAATTGACGGATGTTTCGAAATGACACATAAATTTATTCCGGCGTAATTTAAAAGACAGGTTACTATTTATGTCTCTCGTTTAAATGCAAGGACAAGGAAGGGCAAGGATGTTAAAAACAAACAGCAACATTTAATTTTAGCCTATTTTACGGTACATGATTTTATATATAAATATATACATACCAAGTCTTCTTTCGATGTAATCATAATGATGCAGCTTTATGTGTCCGTCCTGAAAAACAATTATTGATGGAGCCGGTGAATAACTGTGACAACCTTAATTATGAACCCTACTAGTTCAAATAATTATGACGTCTTGAAAGGCTATTATATTTTTTCTTTCTTTGACGCCTTATATTGTCGCAGGAGGGCGTCAAAGCAAAAATTTAGAATAGCCTTCCTAGACGTCATAATTATTCGTTTTTTACCTGAAAATTTTCTTATTTTATACAAATTCTGTTAAGAAATGCTAAACACACGACTTCCGGCGCTTCCTAACTTTATATATCAAAATTTTAACACTTCTGTGTCTACGACCATATCACGTTGAAAACACCGGTTCTCGTCCGATCACCGAAGTTAAGCAACGTCGAGCTCGGTTAGTACTTGGATGGGTGACCGCCTGGGAATACCGGGTGTTGTAGACATTTCTTTTTTTTTTTTTACTTATAATTTTCACACCTTCAGATAAGTGAAAAGTTTAAAGATTTGATTACTTAACAAAATTTCATAGCAAGGTTCAGAACAGCAGCAAAGTGAGTCAAACTAAGTTTTCTCCCTTGCTACTGTTCTATAAAAGAATGTCATAGCGACGGCTTCTGAAACTGAGGCTATATACGTTGGATTTCGCCCGTCAGGACGGGTAAGTGATGTTTATTCTTTACATTCAAAACTGCTCTACCGGTTATGCCACTTTTGACACGTCTCTGTATTTTTTCACATCTGCGTTTTGTATCATGAAATAAGACTGCCCCTTTTTTTCAGGGCGAAATAAGTTTTGCCCGCTTTAGTTCTGTCTGCATGATTTGCTCGTGAATTTCGTTTTGACACAAAATTTCGGCGGACCCACCAACGCTGTGCGGTGTGTACATTTGTGCATTTTTTTCTATTGAAATATTCAGTTTTGCCTCTTTTTTACCTGAAAATTTTCTTATTTTATACAAATTCTGTTAAGAAATGCTAAACACACGACTTCCGGCGCTTCCTAACTTTATATATCAAAATTTTAACACTTCTGTGTCTACGACCATATCACGTTGAAAACACCGGTTCTCGTCCGATCACCGAAGTTAAGCAACGTCGAGCTCGGTTAGTACTTGGATGGGTGACCGCCTGGGAATACCGGGTGTTGTAGACATTTCTTTTTCTTTTTTACTTATAATTTTCACACCTTCAGATAAGTGAAAAGTTTAAAGATTTGATTACTTAACAAAATTTCATAGCAAGGTTCAGAACAGCAGCAAAGTGAGTCAAACTAAGTTTTCTCCCTTGCTACTGTTCTATAAAAGAATGTCATAGCGACGGCTTCTGAAACTGAGGCTATATACGTTGATTTCGCCCGTCAGGACGGGTAAGTGATGTTTATTCTTTACATTCAAAACTGCTCTACCGGTTATGCCACTGTATTTTTTCACAGCTGCGTTTTGTATCATGAAATAAGACTGCCCCTTTTTTCAGAGCGAAATAAGTTTTGCCCGCTGTAGTTCTGTCTGCATGATTTGCTCGTGAATTTCGTTTTGACACAAAATTTCGGCGGACCCACCAACGCTGTGCGGTGTGTACATTTGTGCATTTTTTTTCTATTGAAATATTCAGTTTTGCCCTCTTTTTTACCTGAAAATTTTCTTATTTTATACAAATTCTGTTAAGAAATGCTAAACACACGACTTCCGGCGCTTCCTAACTTTATATATCAAAATTTTAACACTTCTGTGTCTACGACCATATCACGTTGAAAACACCGGTTCTCGTCCGATCACCGAAGTTAAGCAACGTCGAGCTCGGTTAGTACTTGGATGGGTGACCGCCTGGGAATACCGGGTGTTGTAGACATTTCTTTTTCTTTTTTACTTATAATTTTCACACCTTCAGATAAGTGAAAAGTTTAAAGATTTGATTACTTAACAAAATTTCATAGCAAGGTTCAGAACAGCAGCAAAGTGAGTCAAACTAAGTTTTCTCCCTTGCTACTGTTCTATAAAAGAATGTCATAGCGACGGCTTCTGAAACTGAGGCTATATACGTTGGATTTCGCCCGTCAGGACGGGTAAGTGATGTTTATTCTTTACATTCAAAACTGCTCTACCGGTTATGCCACTTTTGACACGTCTCTGTATTTTTTCACATCTGCGTTTTGTATCATGAAATAAGACTGCCCCTTTTTTCAGGGCGAAATAAGTTTTCCCGCTTTAGTTCTGTCTGCATGATTTGCTCGTGAATTTCGTTTTGACACAAAATTTCGGCGGACCCACCAACGCTGTGCGGTGTGTACATTTGTGCATTTTTTTCTATTGAAATATTCAGTTTTGCCTCTTTTTTACCTGAAAATTTTCTTATTTTATACAAATTCTGTTAAGAAATGCTAAACACACGACTTCCGGCGCTTCCTAACTTTATATATCAAAATTTTAACACTTCTGTGTCTACGACCATATCACGTTGAAAACACCGGTTCTCGTCCGATCACCGAAGTTAAGCAACGTCGAGCTCGGTTAGTACTTGGATGGGTGACCGCCTGGGAATACCGGGTGTTGTAGACATTTTTCTTTTTCTTTTTTACTTATAATTTTCACACCTTCAGATAAGTGAAAAGTTTAAAGATTTGATTACTTAACAAAATTTCATAGCAAGGTTCAGAACAGCAGCAAAGTGAGTCAAACTAAGTTTTCTCCCCTTGCTACTGTTCTATAAAAGAATGTCATAGCGACGGCTTCTGAAACTGAGGCTATATACGTTGGATTTCGCCCGTCAGGACGGGTAAGTGATGTTTATTCTTTACATTCAAAACTGCTCTACCGGTTATGCCACTTTTTCACAGCTGCGTTTTGTATCATGAAATAAGACTGCCCCTTTTTTCAGAGCGAAATAAGTTTTGCCCGCTGTAGTTCTGTCTGCATGATTTGCTCGTGAATTTCGTTTTGACACAAAATTTCGGCGGACCCACCAACGCTGTGCGGTGTGTACATTTGTGCATTTTTTTCTATTGAAATATTCAGTTTTGCCTCTTTTTTACCTGAAAATTTTCTTATTTTATACAAATTCTGTTAAGAAATGCTAAACACACGACTTCCGGCGCTTCCTAACTTTATATATCAAAATTTTAACACTTCTGTGTCTACGACCATATCACGTTGAAAACACCGGTTCTCGTCCGATCACCGAAGTTAAGCAACGTCGAGCTCGGTTAGTACTTGGATGGGTGACCGCCTGGGAATACCGGGTGTTGTAGACATTTCTTTTTTTTTTTTACTTATAATTTTCACACCTTCAGATAAGTGAAAAGTTTAAAGATTTGATTACTTAACAAAATTTCATAGCAAGGTTCAGAACAGCAGCAAAGTGAGTCAAACTAAGTTTTCTCCCTTGCTACTGTTCTATAAAAGAATGTCATAGCGACGGCTTCTGAAACTGAGGCTATATACGTTGGATTTCGCCCGTCAGGACGGGTAAGTGATGTTTATTCTTTACATTCAAAACTGCTCTACCGGTTATGCCACTTTTGACACGTCTCTGTATTTTTTCACATCTGCGTTTTGTATCATGAAATAAGACTGCCCCCTTTTTTCAGGGCGAAATAAGTTTTGCCCGCTTTAGTTCTGTCTGCATGATTTGCTCGTGAATTTCGTTTTGACACAAAATTTCGGCGGACCCACCAACGCTGTGCGGTGTGTACATTTGTGCATTTTTTTTCTATTGAAATATTCAGTTTTGCCTCTTTTTTACCTGAAAATTTTCTTATTTTATACAAATTCTGTTAAGAAATGCTAAACACACGACTTCCGGCGCTTCCTAACTTTATATATCAAAATTTTAACACTTCTGTGTCTACGACCATATCACGTTGAAAACACCGGTTCTCGTCCGATCACCGAAGTTAAGCAACGTCGAGCTCGGTTAGTACTTGGATGGGTGACCGCCTGGGAATACCGGGTGTTGTAGACATTTCTTTTTCTTTTTTTACTTATAATTTTCACACCTTCAGATAAGTGAAAAGTTTAAAGATTTGATTACTTAACAAAATTTCATAGCAAGGTTCAGAACAGCAGCAAAGTGAGTCAAACTAAGTTTTCTCCCTTGCTACTGTTCTATAAAAGAATGTCATAGCGACGGCTTCTGAAACTGAGGCTATATACGTTGGATTTCGCCCGTCAGGACGGGTAAGTGATGTTTATTCTTTACATTCAAAACTGCTCTACCGGTTATGCCACTTTTGACACGTCTCTGTATTTTTTCACATCTGCGTTTTGTATCATGAAATAAGACTGCCCCTTTTTTCAGGGCGAAATAAGTTTTGCCCGCTGTAGTTCTGTCTGCATGATTTGCTCGTGAATTTCGTTTTGACACAAAATTTCGGCGGACCCACCAACGCTGTGCGGTGTGTACATTTGTGCATTTTTTTCTCTTGAAATATTCAGTTTTGCCTCTTTTTTACCTGAAAATTTTCTTATTTTATACAAATTCTGTTAAGAAATGCTAAACACACGACTTCCGGCGCTTCCTAACTTTATATATCAAAATTTTAACACTTCTGTGTCTACGACCATATCACGTTGAAAACACCGGTTCTCGTCCGATCACCGAAGTTAAGCAACGTCGAGCTCGGTTAGTACTTGGATGGGTGACCGCCTGGGAATACCGGGTGTTGTAGACATTTCTTTTTTCTTTTTTACTTATAATTTTCACACCTTCAGATAAGTGAAAAGTTTAAAGATTTGATTACTTAACAAAATTTCATAGCAAGGTTCAGAACAGCAGCAAAGTGAGTCAAACTAAGTTTTCTCCCTTGCTACTGTTCTATAAAAGAATGTCATAGCGACGGCTTCTGAAACTGAGGCTATATACGTTGATTTCGCCCGTCAGGACGGGTAAGTGATGTTTATTCTTTACATTCAAAACTGCTCTACCGGTTATGCCACTTTTTCACAGCTGCGTTTTGTATCCTGAAATAAGATTTTTTTCAGAGCGAAATAAGTTTTGCCCGCTGTAGTTCTGTCTGCATGATTTGCTCGTGAATTTCGTTTTGACACAAAATTTCGGCGGACCCACCAACGCTGTGCGGTGTGTACATTTGTGCATTTTTTTTCTATTGAAATATTCAGTTTTGCCTCTTTTTTACCTGAAAATTTTCTTATTTTATACAAATTCTGTTAAGAAATGCTAAACACACGACTTCCGGCGCTTCCTAACTTTATATATCAAAATTTTAACACTTCTGTGTCTACGACCATATCACGTTGAAAACACCGGTTCTCGTCCGATCACCGAAGTTAAGCAACGTCGAGCTCGGTTAGTACTTGGATGGGTGACCGCCTGGGAATACCGGGTGTTGTAGACATTTCTTTTTTCTTTTTTTACTTATAATTTTCACACCTTCAGATAAGTGAAAAGTTTAAAGATTTGATTACTTAACAAAATTTCATAGCAAGGTTCAGAACAGCAGCAAAGTGAGTCAAACTAAGTTTTCTCCCTTGCTACTGTTCTATAAAAGAATGTCATAGCGACGGCTTCTGAAACTGAGGCTATATACGTTGGATTTCGCCCGTCAGGACGGGTAAGTGATGTTTATTCTTTACATTCAAAACTGCTCTACCGGTTATGCCACTTTTGACACGTCTCTGTATTTCTTTCACATCTGCGTTTTGTATCATGAAATAAGACTGCCCCTTTTTTCAGGGCGAAATAAGTTTTCCCGCTTTAGTTCTGTCTGCATGATTTGCTCGTGAATTTCGTTTTGACACAAAATTTCGGCGGACCCACCAACGCTGTGCGGTGTGTACATTTGTGCATTTTTTTCTATTGAAATATTCAGTTTTGCCTCTTTTTTACCTGAAAATTTTCTTATTTTATACAAATTCTGTTAAGAAATGCTAAACACACGACTTCCGGCGCTTCCTAACTTTATATATCAAAATTTTAACACTTCTGTGTCTACGACCATATCACGTTGAAAACACCGGTTCTCGTCCGATCACCGAAGTTAAGCAACGTCGAGCTCGGTTAGTACTTGGATGGGTGACCGCCTGGGAATACCGGGTGTTGTAGACATTTCTTTTTTCTTTTTTACTTATAATTTTTCACACCTTCAGATAAGTGAAAAGTTTAAAGATTTGATTACTTAACAAAATTTCATAGCAAGGTTCAGAACAGCAGCAAAGTGAGTCAAACTAAGTTTTCTCCCTTGCTACTGTTCTATAAAAGAATGTCATAGCGACGGCTTCTGAAACTGAGGCTATATACGTTGGATTTCGCCCGTCAGGACGGGTAAGTGATGTTTATTCTTTACATTCAAAACTGCTCTACCGGTTATGCTTTTGACACGTCTCTGTATTTGTTTCACATCTGCGTTTTGTATCATGAAATAAGACTGCCCCTTTTTTCAGGGCGAAATAAGTTTTGCCCGCTTTAGTTCTGTCTGCATGATTTGCTCGTGAATTTCGTTTTGACACAAAATTTCGGCGGACCCACCAACGCTGTGCGGTGTGTACATTTGTGCATTTTTTTTCTATTGAAATATTCAGTTTTGCCTCTTTTTTACCTGAAAATTTTCTTATTTTATACAAATTCTGTTAAGAAATGCTAAACACACGACTTCCGGCGCTTCCTAACTTTATATATCAAAATTTTAACACTTCTGTGTCTACGACCATATCACGTTGAAAACACCGGTTCTCGTCCGATCACCGAAGTTAAGCAACGTCGAGCTCGGTTAGTACTTGGATGGGTGACCGCCTGGGAATACCGGGTGTTGTAGACATTTCTTTTTTCTTTTTTACTTATAATTTTCACACCTTCAGATAAGTGAAAAGTTTAAAGATTTGATTACTTAACAAAATTTCATAGCAAGGTTCAGAACAGCAGCAAAGTGAGTCAAACTAAGTTTTCTCCCTTGCTACTGTTCTATAAAAGAATGTCATAGCGACGGCTTCTGAAACTGAGGCTATATACGTTGGATTTCGCCCGTCAGGACGGGTAAGTGATGTTTATTCTTTACATTCAAAACTGCTCTACCGGTTATGCCACTTTTGACACGTCTCTGTATTTTTTCACATCTGCGTTTTGTATCATGAAATAAGACTGCCCCTTTTTTCAGGGCGAAATAAGTTTTGCCCGCTTTAGTTCTGTCTGCATGATTTGCTCGTGAATTTCGTTTTGACACAAAATTTCGGCGGACCCACCAACGCTGTGCGGTGTGTACATTTGTGCATTTTTTTTCTATTGAAATATTCAGTTTTGCCTCTTTTTTACCTGAAAATTTTCTTATTTTATACAAATTCTGTTAAGAAATGCTAAACACACGACTTCCGGCGCTTCCTAACTTTATATATCAAAATTTTAACACTTCTGTGTCTACGACCATATCACGTTGAAAACACCGGTTCTCGTCCGATCACCGAAGTTAAGCAACGTCGAGCTCGGTTAGTACTTGGATGGGTGACCGCCTGGGAATACCGGGTGTTGTAGACATTTCTTTTTTTCTTTTTTACTTATAATTTTCACACCTTCAGATAAGTGAAAAGTTTAAAGATTTGATTACTTAACAAAATTTCATAGCAAGGTTCAGAACAGCAGCAAAGTGAGTCAAACTAAGTTTTCTCCCTTGCTACTGTTCTATAAAAGAATGTCATAGCGACGGCTTCTGAAACTGAGGCTATATACGTTGATTTCGCCCGTCAGGACGGGTAAGTGATGTTTATTCTTTACATTCAAAACTGCTCTACCGGTTATGCCACTTTTGACACGTCTCTGTATTTGTTTCACATCTGCGTTTTGTATCATGAAATAAGACTGCCCCCTTTTTTCAGGGCGAAATAAGTTTTGCCCGCTTTAGTTCTGTCTGCATGATTTGCTCGTGAATTTCGTTTTGACACAAAATTTCGGCGGACCCACCAACGCTGTGCGGTGTGTACATTTGTGCATTTTTTTCTATTGAAATATTCAGTTTTGCCTCTTTTTTACCTGAAAATTTTCTTATTTTATACAAATTCTGTTAAGAAATGCTAAACACACGACTTCCGGCGCTTCCTAACTTTATATATCAAAATTTTAACACTTCTGTGTCTACGACCATATCACGTTGAAAACACCGGTTCTCGTCCGATCACCGAAGTTAAGCAACGTCGAGCTCGGTTAGTACTTGGATGGGTGACCGCCTGGGAATACCGGGTGTTGTAGACATTTCTTTTTTTTTTTTACTTATAATTTTCACACCTTCAGATAAGTGAAAAGTTTAAAGATTTGATTACTTAACAAAATTTCATAGCAAGGTTCAGAACAGCAGCAAAGTGAGTCAAACTAAGTTTTCTCCCTTGCTACTGTTCTATAAAAGAATGTCATAGCGACGGCTTCTGAAACTGAGGCTATATACGTTGGATTTCGCCCGTCAGGACGGGTAAGTGATGTTTATTCTTTACATTCAAAACTGCTCTACCGGTTATGCCACTTTTGACACGTCTCTGTATTTTTTCACATCTGCGTTTTGTATCATGAAATAAGACTGCCCCCTTTTTTCAGGGCGAAATAAGTTTTCCCGCTTTAGTTCTGTCTGCATGATTTGCTCGTGAATTTCGTTTTGACACAAAATTTCGGCGGACCCACCAACGCTGTGCGGTGTGTACATTTGTGCATTTTTTTTCTATTGAAATATTCAGTTTTGCCTCTTTTTTACCTGAAAATTTTCTTATTTTATACAAATTCTGTTAAGAAATGCTAAACACACGACTTCCGGCGCTTCCTAACTTTATATATCAAAATTTTAACACTTCTGTGTCTACGACCATATCACGTTGAAAACACCGGTTCTCGTCCGATCACCGAAGTTAAGCAACGTCGAGCTCGGTTAGTACTTGGATGGGTGACCGCCTGGGAATACCGGGTGTTGTAGACATTTCTTTTTCTTTTTTACTTATAATTTTCACACCTTCAGATAAGTGAAAAGTTTAAAGATTTGATTACTTAACAAAATTTCATAGCAAGGTTCAGAACAGCAGCAAAGTGAGTCAAACTAAGTTTTCTCCCTTGCTACTGTTCTATAAAAGAATGTCATAGCGACGGCTTCTGAAACTGAGGCTATTCATAGAACAGACAAGAGGCAGTGGCAAATATTTCATATATAGTTTGAACACAGAGAGGATTACCCAGGCACCCTTTGCAAAAAAACGAACTTTTTCTTCTTTGTGACTTCGGACTTTATGTTTTGAATTGTAGTTTCACTTTCCATATTCGGTATTTATTCTAATGTAAGCTCCACGTGGTAAAAACACGTGATGCAGGAATATATTATCTTGGAGTTAGGCTATTTCCTTCTTTTAGGCGGGGACTCCAAGCAGACAACATGCATGTGTATAACGGAACTGTAGATTTTCTTATTAAATAAAGAGAGTTGCCGGTCCGGTACATGAATAGATCGGTTAGAAAGCAAGGTTTTAATTTTAATTAGATTGGTAAGCTTAAATCGAGGGTTCAAAATGCAGAACGCCAAAAAAAGGGGAGGGTTCATAGGGAATAATTTTATTTATGAGCTCTACATTTGAAAGGTTTTTTTTTTTTTTTAAATTTAATTAAAAGAGAGAAAAAAATGTTAAACAAATTGTGAATGGTCTTTCTTCATTTCTCCCGGTAACAGATAGAAAAACTCAGGGTTAGAATTCATAGAACAGACAAGAGGCAGTGGCAAATATTTCATATATAGTTTGAACACAGAGAGGATTACCCAGGCACCCTTTGCAAAAAAAAACGAACTTTTTCTTCTTTGTGACTTCGGACTTTATGTTTTGAATTGTAGTTTCACTTTCCATATTCGGTATTTATTCTAATGTAAGCTCCACGTGGTAAAAAAACACGTGATGCAGGAATATATTATCTTGGAGTTAGGCTATTTCCTTCTTTTAGGCGGGGACTCCAAGCAGACAACATGCATGTGTATAACGGAACTGTAGATTTTCTTATTAAATAAAGAGAGTTGCCGGTCCGGTACATGAATAGATCGGTTAGAAAGCAAGGTTTTAATTTTAATTAGATTGGTAAGCTTAAATCGAGGGTTCAAAATGCAGAACGCCAAAAAAAAAGGGGGGGGAGGGTTCATAGGGAATAATTTTATTTATGAGCTCTACATTTGAAAGGTTTTTTTTTTTTTTTTTAAATTTAATTAAAAGAGAGAAAAAAATGTTAAACAAATTGTGAATGGTCTTTCTTCATTTCTCCCGGTAACAGATAGAAAAACTCAGGGTTAGAATTCATAGAACAGACAAGAGGCAGTGGCAAATATTTCATATATAGTTTGAACACAGAGAGGATTACCCAGGCACCCTTTGCAAAAAAAAAAACGAACTTTTTCTTCTTTGTGACTTCGGACTTTATGTTTTGAATTGTAGTTTCACTTTCCATATTCGGTATTTATTCTAATGTAAGCTCCACGTGGTAAAAAAACACGTGATGCAGGAATATATTATCTTGGAGTTAGGCTATTTCCTTCTTTTAGGCGGGGACTCCAAGCAGACAACATGCATGTGTATAACGGAACTGTAGATTTTCTTATTAAATAAAGAGAGTTGCCGGTCCGGTACATGAATAGATCGGTTAGAAAGCAAGGTTTTAATTTTAATTAGATTGGTAAGCTTAAATCGAGGGTTCAAAATGCAGAACGCCAAAAAAAGGGGGAGGGTTCATAGGGAATAATTTTATTTATGAGCTCTACATTTGAAAGGTTTTTTTTTTTTAAATTTAATTAAAAAGAGAAAAAAATGTTAAACAAATTGTGAATGGTCTTTCTTCATTTCTCCCATGCCAAGAAATTGCCTCCGTTGAAATTTTGCAAACATCCCATAGAGCAAATTACACCGATGATTAATATTGACCATTTGGTATATGGCTGTGTTCTAAGCGACACGTGTATGCAGGTCATAAATTAATTTGTTGAATGAAATCAAATCTTTAACTACTAATGGGTGCCGTAGGAGGTCGACCGGACTTTTTAGCGAGGATTTCTTGGCATGTAACAGATAGAAAAACTCAGGGTTAGAATTCATAGAACAGACAAGAGGCAGTGGCAAATATTTCATATATAGTTTGAACACAGAGAGGATTACCCAGGCACCCTTTGCAAAAAAAAACGAACTTTTTCTTCTTTGTGACTTCGGACTTTATGTTTTGAATTGTAGTTTCACTTTCCATATTCGGTATTTATTCTAATGTAAGCTCCACGTGGTAAAAACACGTGATGCAGGAATATATTATCTTGGAGTTAGGCTATTTCCTTCTTTTAGGCGGGGACTCCAAGCAGACAACATGCATGTGTATAACGGAACTGTAGATTTTCTTATTAAATAAAGAGAGTTGCCGGTCCGGTACATGAATAGATCGGTTAGAAAGCAAGGTTTTAATTTTAATTAGATTGGTAAGCTTAAATCGAGGGTTCAAAATGCAGAACGCCAAAAAAAAGGGGGAGGGTTCATAGGGAATAATTTTATTTATGAGCTCTACATTTGAAAGGTTTTTTTTTTTTAAATTTAATTAAAAGAGAGAAAAAAATGTTAAACAAATTGTGAATGGTCTTTCTTCATTTCTCCCGGTAACAGATAGAAAAACTCAGGGTTAGAATTCATAGAACAGACAAGAGGCAGTGGCAAATATTTCATATATAGTTTGAACACAGAGAGGATTACCCAGGCACCCTTTGCAAAAAAAAACGAACTTTTTCTTCTTTGTGACTTCGGACTTTATGTTTTGAATTGTAGTTTCACTTTCCATATTCGGTATTTATTCTAATGTAAGCTCCACGTGGTAAAAAAACACGTGATGCAGGAATATATTATCTTGGAGTTAGGCTATTTCCTTCTTTTAGGCGGGGACTCCAAGCAGACAACATGCATGTGTATAACGGAACTGTAGATTTTCTTATTAAATAAAGAGAGTTGCCGGTCCGGTACATGAATAGATCGGTTAGAAAGCAAGGTTTTAATTTTAATTAGATTGGTAAGCTTAAATCGAGGGTTCAAAATGCAGAACGCCAAAAAAAAGGGGGAGGTTCATAGGGAATAATTTTATTTATGAGCTCTACATTTGAAAGGTTTTTTTTTTTTAATTTAATTAAAAGAGAGAAAAAAATGTTAAACAAATTGTGAATGGTCTTTCTTCATTTCTCCCATGCCAAGAAATTGCCTCCGTTGAAATTTTGCAAACATCCCATAGAGCAAATTACACCGATGATTAATATTGACCATTTGGTATATGGCTGTGTTCTAAGCGACACGTGTATGCAGGTCATAAATTAATTTGTTGAATGAAATCAAATCTTTAACTACTAATGGGTGCCGTAGGAGGTCGACCGGACTTTTAGCGAGGATTTCTTGGCATGTAACAGATAGAAAAACTCAGGGTTAGAATTCATAGAACAGACAAGAGGCAGTGGCAAATATTTCATATATAGTTTGAACACAGAGAGGATTACCCAGGCACCCTTTGCAAAAAAAACGAACTTTTCTTCTTTGTGACTTCGGACTTTATGTTTTGAATTGTAGTTTCACTTTCCATATTCGGTATTTATTCTAATGTAAGCTCCACGTGGTAAAAACACGTGATGCAGGAATATATTATCTTGGAGTTAGGCTATTTCCTTCTTTTAGGCGGGGACTCCAAGCAGACAACATGCATGTGTATAACGGAACTGTAGATTTTCTTATTAAATAAAGAGAGTTGCCGGTCCGGTACATGAATAGATCGGTTAGAAAGCAAGGTTTTAATTTTAATTAGATTGGTAAGCTTAAATCGAGGGTTCAAAATGCAGAACGCCAAAAAAAAAGGGGAGGGTTCATAGGAATAATTTTATTTATGAGCTCTACATTTGAAAGGTTTTTTTTTTTTAATTTAATTAAAGAGAGAAAAAATGTTAAACAAATTGTGAATGGTCTTTCTTCATTTCTCCCATGCCAAGAAATTGCCTCCGTTGAAATTTTGCAAACATCCCATAGAGCAAATTACACCGATGATTAATATTGACCATTTGGTATATGGCTGTGTTCTAAGCGACACGTGTATGCAGGTCATAAATTAATTTGTTGAATGAAATCAAATCTTTAACTACTAATGGGTGCCGTAGGAGGTCGACCGGACTTTTAGCGAGGATTTCTTGGCATGTAACAGATAGAAAAACTCAGGGTTAGAATTCATAGAACAGACAAGAGGCAGTGGCAAATATTTCATATATAGTTTGAACACAGAGAGGATTACCCAGGCACCCTTTGCAAAAAAAACGAACTTTTTCTTCTTTGTGACTTCGGACTTTATGTTTTGAATTGTAGTTTCACTTTCCATATTCGGTATTTATTCTAATGTAAGCTCCACGTGGTAAAACACGTGATGCAGGAATATATTATCTTGGAGTTAGGCTATTTCCTTCTTTTAGGCGGGGACTCCAAGCAGACAACATGCATGTGTATAACGGAACTGTAGATTTTCTTATTAAATAAAGAGAGTTGCCGGTCCGGTACATGAATAGATCGGTTAGAAAGCAAGGTTTTAATTTTAATTAGATTGGTAAGCTTAAATCGAGGGTTCAAAATGCAGAACGCCAAAAAAAAAGGGGGAGGGTTCATAGGGAATAATTTTATTTATGAGCTCTACATTTGAAAGGTTTTTTTTTTTTTTAAATTTAATTAAAAGAGAGAAAAAAATGTTAAACAAATTGTGAATGGTCTTTCTTCATTTCTCCCGGTAACAGATAGAAAAACTCAGGGTTAGAATTCATAGAACAGACAAGAGGCAGTGGCAAATATTTCATATATAGTTTGAACACAGAGAGGATTACCCAGGCACCCTTTGCAAAAAAAACGAACTTTTTCTTCTTTGTGACTTCGGACTTTATGTTTTGAATTGTAGTTTCACTTTCCATATTCGGTATTTATTCTAATGTAAGCTCCACGTGGTAAAACACGTGATGCAGGAATATATTATCTTGGAGTTAGGCTATTTCCTTCTTTTAGGCGGGGACTCCAAGCAGACAACATGCATGTGTATAACGGAACTGTAGATTTTCTTATTAAATAAAGAGAGTTGCCGGTCCGGTACATGAATAGATCGGTTAGAAAGCAAGGTTTTAATTTTAATTAGATTGGTAAGCTTAAATCGAGGGTTCAAAATGCAGAACGCCAAAAAAAGGGGGAGGGTTCATAGGAATAATTTTATTTATGAGCTCTACATTTGAAAGGTTTTTTTTTTTTTAAATTTAATTAAAGAGAGAAAAAATGTTAAACAAATTGTGAATAGTCTTTCTTCATTTCTCCCGGTAACAGATAGAAAAACTCAGGGTTAGAATTCATAGAACAGACAAGAGGCAGTGGCAAATATTTCATATATAGTTTGAACACAGAGAGGATTACCCAGGCACCCTTTGCAAAAAAAACGAACTTTTTCTTCTTTGTGACTTCGGACTTTATGTTTTGAATTGTAGTTTCACTTTCCATATTCGGTATTTATTCTAATGTAAGCTCCACGTGGTAAAAAACACGTGATGCAGGAATATATTATCTTGGAGTTAGGCTATTTCCTTCTTTTAGGCGGGGACTCCAAGCAGACAACATGCATGTGTATAACGGAACTGTAGATTTTCTTATTAAATAAAGAGAGTTGCCGGTCCGGTACATGAATAGATCGGTTAGAAAGCAAGGTTTTAATTTTAATTAGATTGGTAAGCTTAAATCGAGGGTTCAAAATGCAGAACGCCAAAAAAAAAGGGGGGGGAGGGTTCATAGGGAATAATTTTATTTATGAGCTCTACATTTGAAAGGTTTTTTTTTTTTTAATTTAATTAAAAGAGAGAAAAAAATGTTAAACAAATTGTGAATGGTCTTTCTTCATTTCTCCCATGCCAAGAAATTGCCTCCGTTGAAATTTTGCAAACATCCCATAGAGCAAATTACACCGATGATTAATATTGACCATTTGGTATATGGCTGTGTTCTAAGCGACACGTGTATGCAGGTCATAAATTAATTTGTTGAATGAAATCAAATCTTTAACTACTAATGGGTGCCGTAGGAGGTCGACCGGACTTTTTAGCGAGGATTTCTTGGCATGTAACAGATAGAAAAACTCAGGGTTAGAATTCATAGAACAGACAAGAGGCAGTGGCAAATATTTCATATATAGTTTGAACACAGAGAGGATTACCCAGGCACCCTTTGCAAAAAAAACGAACTTTTTCTTCTTTGTGACTTCGGACTTTATGTTTTGAATTGTAGTTTCACTTTCCATATTCGGTATTTATTCTAATGTAAGCTCCACGTGGTAAAAACACGTGATGCAGGAATATATTATCTTGGAGTTAGGCTATTTCCTTCTTTTAGGCGGGGACTCCAAGCAGACAACATGCATGTGTATAACGGAACTGTAGATTTTCTTATTAAATAAAGAGAGTTGCCGGTCCGGTACATGAATAGATCGGTTAGAAAGCAAGGTTTTAATTTTAATTAGATTGGTAAGCTTAAATCGAGGGTTCAAAATGCAGAACGCCAAAAAAAGGGGAGGGTTCATAGGAATAATTTTATTTATGAGCTCTACATTTGAAAGGTTTTTTTTTTTTAATTTAATTAAAAAGAGAAAAAATGTTAAACAAATTGTGAATGGTCTTTCTTCATTTCTCCCATGCCAAGAAATTGCCTCCGTTGAAATTTTGCAAACATCCCATAGAGCAAATTACACCGATGATTAATATTGACCATTTGGTATATGGCTGTGTTCTAAGCGACACGTGTATGCAGGTCATAAATTAATTTGTTGAATGAAATCAAATCTTTAACTACTAATGGGTGCCGTAGGAGGTCGACCGGACTTTTAGCGAGGATTTCTTGGCATGTAACAGATAGAAAAACTCAGGGTTAGAATTCATAGAACAGACAAGAGGCAGTGGCAAATATTTCATATATAGTTTGAACACAGAGAGGATTACCCAGGCACCCTTTGCAAAAAAAAACGAACTTTTTCTTCTTTGTGACTTCGGACTTTATGTTTTGAATTGTAGTTTCACTTTCCATATTCGGTATTTATTCTAATGTAAGCTCCACGTGGTAAAAACACGTGATGCAGGAATATATTATCTTGGAGTTAGGCTATTTCCTTCTTTTAGGCGGGGACTCCAAGCAGACAACATGCATGTGTATAACGGAACTGTAGATTTTCTTATTAAATAAAGAGAGTTGCCGGTCCGGTACATGAATAGATCGGTTAGAAAGCAAGGTTTTAATTTTAATTAGATTGGTAAGCTTAAATCGAGGGTTCAAAATGCAGAACGCCAAAAAAAAGGGGGAGGGTTCATAGGAATAATTTTATTTATGAGCTCTACATTTGAAAGGTTTTTTTTTTTTTAAATTTAATTAAAGAGAGAAAAAATGTTAAACAAATTGTGAATGGTCTTTCTTCATTTCTCCCGGTAACAGATAGAAAAACTCAGGGTTAGAATTCATAGAACAGACAAGAGGCAGTGGCAAATATTTCATATATAGTTTGAACACAGAGAGGATTACCCAGGCACCCTTTGCAAAAAAAACGAACTTTTTCTTCTTTGTGACTTCGGACTTTATGTTTTGAATTGTAGTTTCACTTTCCATATTCGGTATTTATTCTAATGTAAGCTCCACGTGGTAAAAACACGTGATGCAGGAATATATTATCTTGGAGTTAGGCTATTTCCTTCTTTTAGGCGGGGACTCCAAGCAGACAACATGCATGTGTATAACGGAACTGTAGATTTTCTTATTAAATAAAGAGAGTTGCCGGTCCGGTACATGAATAGATCGGTTAGAAAGCAAGGTTTTAATTTTAATTAGATTGGTAAGCTTAAATCGAGGGTTCAAAATGCAGAACGCCAAAAAAAAAGGGGGGGGAGGGTTCATAGGGAATAATTTTATTTATGAGCTCTACATTTGAAAGGTTTTTTTTTTTTTTAAATTTAATTAAAAGAGAGAAAAAAATGTTAAACAAATTGTGAATGGTCTTTCTTCATTTCTCCCGGTAACAGATAGAAAAACTCAGGGTTAGAATTCATAGAACAGACAAGAGGCAGTGGCAAATATTTCATATATAGTTTGAACACAGAGAGGATTACCCAGGCACCCTTTGCAAAAAAAAAACGAACTTTTTCTTCTTTGTGACTTCGGACTTTATGTTTTGAATTGTAGTTTCACTTTCCATATTCGGTATTTATTCTAATGTAAGCTCCACGTGGTAAAAAAACACGTGATGCAGGAATATATTATCTTGGAGTTAGGCTATTTCCTTCTTTTAGGCGGGGACTCCAAGCAGACAACATGCATGTGTATAACGGAACTGTAGATTTTCTTATTAAATAAAGAGAGTTGCCGGTCCGGTACATGAATAGATCGGTTAGAAAGCAAGGTTTTAATTTTAATTAGATTGGTAAGCTTAAATCGAGGGTTCAAAATGCAGAACGCCAAAAAAAAGGGGGAGGTTCATAGGGAATAATTTTATTTATGAGCTCTACATTTGAAAGGTTTTTTTTTTTTTTAATTTAATTAAAAGAGAGAAAAAAATGTTAAACAAATTGTGAATGGTCTTTCTTCATTTCTCCCATGCCAAGAAATTGCCTCCGTTGAAATTTTGCAAACATCCCATAGAGCAAATTACACCGATGATTAATATTGACCATTTGGTATATGGCTGTGTTCTAAGCGACACGTGTATGCAGGTCATAAATTAATTTGTTGAATGAAATCAAATCTTTAACTACTAATGGGTGCCGTAGGAGGTCGACCGGACTTTTTAGCGAGGATTTCTTGGCATGTAACAGATAGAAAAACTCAGGGTTAGAATTCATAGAACAGACAAGAGGCAGTGGCAAATATTTCATATATAGTTTGAACACAGAGAGGATTACCCAGGCACCCTTTGCAAAAAAAGAACGAACTTTTTCTTCTTTGTGACTTTGGACTTTATGTTTTGAATTGTAGTTTCACTTTCCATATTCGGTATTTATTCTAATGTAAGCTCCACGTGGTAAAACAACACGTGATGCAGGAATATATTATCTTGGAGTTAGGCTATTTCCTTCTTTTAGGCGGGGACTCCAAGCAGACAACATGCATGTGTATAACGGAACTGTAGATTTTCTTATTAAATAAAGAGAGTTGCCGGTCCGGTACATGAATAGATCGGTTAGAAAGCAAGGTTTTAATTTTAATTAGATTGGTAAGCTTAAATCGAGGGTTCAAAATGCAGAACGCCAAAAAAAAGGGGAGGGTTCATAGGAATAATTTTATTTATGAGCTCTACATTTGAAAGGTTTTTTTTTTTTAATTTAATTAAAAGAGAGAAAAAAATGTTAAACAAATTGTGAATGGTCTTTCTTCATTTCTCCCATGCCAAGAAATTGCCTCCGTTGAAATTTTGCAAACATCCCATAGAGCAAATTACACCGATGATTAATATTGACCATTTGGTATATGGCTGTGTTCTAAGCGACACGTGTATGCAGGTCATAAATTAATTTGTTGAATGAAATCAAATCTTTAACTACTAATGGGTGCCGTAGGAGGTCGACCGGACTTTTTAGCGAGGATTTCTTGGCATGTAACAGATAGAAAAACTCAGGGTTAGAATTCATAGAACAGACAAGAGGCAGTGGCAAATATTTCATATATAGTTTGAACACAGAGAGGATTACCCAGGCACCCTTTGCAAAAAAAAACGAACTTTTTCTTCTTTGTGACTTCGGACTTTATGTTTTGAATTGTAGTTTCACTTTCCATATTCGGTATTTATTCTAATGTAAGCTCCACGTGGTAAAACACGTGATGCAGGAATATATTATCTTGGAGTTAGGCTATTTCCTTCTTTTAGGCGGGGACTCCAAGCAGACAACATGCATGTGTATAACGGAACTGTAGATTTTCTTATTAAATAAAGAGAGTTGCCGGTCCGGTACATGAATAGATCGGTTAGAAAGCAAGGTTTTAATTTTAATTAGATTGGTAAGCTTAAATCGAGGGTTCAAAATGCAGAACGCCAAAAAAAAGGGGAGGGTTCATAGGAATAATTTTATTTATGAGCTCTACATTTGAAAGGTTTTTTTTTTTTTTTAAATTTAATTAAAGAGAGAAAAATGTTAAACAAATTGTGAATGGTCTTTCTTCATTTCTCCCTAAGGGTTTTGGGTTTTTTTTTAAAAATTTTTTTTAAAAATTCCAAAAAAAAACCCAAAAAGGGGGGTTTTTAAATAAAATTTTTTAAAATTTAAATTTTTTTTTAAAAATTTTTAAAAAAAAAAAAAGGGGGTTTTTTTTTTGGGGGGAAAAATTTTTTAAAAAAAAATTTTAAAATTTTAAAAAATTTAAAAAAAAAAAAAAAAAAAAAAAGGAACCTTTTTTTTTTTTGGTTTTAAAATTTTTGGGGTTTTTTTGGAAATTTTTTTTAAAAAAAAAAAAAAAATTTTTTTTAAAATTTTTTGGGGGTTTTTTCCCGGCCCCAAAAAAAATTTCCCCAAAAATTTTTTTTTTTTTTTTAATTTTTAAAAATTTAAAAAAATTTTTTTTTTTGGTTTTTTTTAAAAAAAAACCCCCCCAAAAAAAAAATTTTTTTTTTTTTAAAAAACCCTAAAAAAAATTTTTTTTTTTTAAAAAAAGGGAAAAAATTTTTTTGGGGTTTTTTTTTCCCCAAAAAAATTTTTTTTAAAAAAATTTTTTTTTTTTTTTTTTTTTTTTTTTTTAAAAGGAAAAAAAAAAAAATTTTTTTTAAAATTTTAAAAAATTCTTTTTAAAAAAAAGGGGGGGGGGGGGGGGTTTTTTTTTTAAAAAATTTTTTTTAAAAGGGGGAAAAAAAGGGGTTTTTTTCAAAGGGAAAAAGGGTTTTCCCCCCCCAAAAAAAACCCTTTTTTTTGGGGCCCCCGGGGTTTTTTTTTTTTTTTTTTAAAATTTTTTTTTTTTTTTTTAATTTTTAAAAAAACCCAAAAAAAAAACCCCGGGTTTTTAAAATTTTTTTTCCCCGGGAAAACCATTTAAAAAAGGTTTTTTAAAAAAAAACCCCCTTTTTAAAGGGGGGGGTTTTTTTTTTTTTTTTTTTTTTTTTTAAAAAAAACCCAAAAAAGGGGGAAAAAAATTTTTTTTAAAAAAATTTTTTTTTTTAAAAAAAAAAAAAAGTTAAACAAATTTTTTTTTTTTTGGTTTAAAAAAAAAAGGGGTTTTAAAAAAAAGGGGGGTTTTTTAAAAAAAAATTTTCCCCAAAACCCTTTCCAAAAAAACTTTTTTTTTTTTTTTAAAAAATTTTTTTTTTTTCCCCAAATTGGTTTTTTCCCTTGGTTTTCCCGGGAAAAACCGTGAAGGGTTTTAAAAAAGGGGGCCCCCCTTTTTGGGGGGGGAAAATTTTTTTTTAAAAATTTTTTTTTTTTAAAAAAATTTTCCCCAAAAAAGGTTGGGAAAAAAAAATTTTTTTTTTTAAAAAATTTTAAAATCCGGCCCAAAAAAAGGGGGGGGTTTTTTTTTAATACCTTAAAAAGGGGTTTTTTTTTAATTTTTTTTAAAATTTGAAATTTTTTTTTTTTTTTTTTAAAAAATTCCCAAAAAAATTTTAAAAATTTTCCCCAAAAAATTTTAAAAAATTTTTGAACCCCCTTTTTTTTTTTAAAACGTTTTAAAAAGGTTTTTTTTAAAAGGGGAAAAAAATTTTTTAAATTTTTAAAAAGGCCCCTTTTTTTTGGGGATTTTTTGTTTTTAAAAAAAAATTTTTGGGAAAAAAAAACAAAGGGGCCGGGGGCCCTTTTTTTTTAAAAAAACCGGGGAAAAACCCAAAAAAAAAAAACCTTTTTTCCGGGGAAAAAAAAAATTTTTTTTTTTTAATTTTTAAATTTTTTTTTCCTTTTTTTTGTTTTAAAAAAAACCCAAAAAAAATTTTTTTTTGGGGTTATTTTTTTTGGGGGGGCCCCAAAAAATTTTTAAAAAAATTTTTTTTTTTAAAAAAAGAGGTTGGGCCCCCAAAAAATTTTAAAAAGGGGTTTTTTTTTTTTGGAAAATTTGGGGTTTCCCCCGGGGGTTTTTAAAATTTTTTTTAAAAATTTTTTTTTTTTTTTTAATTTTAAAAAAAAAAAAGGGGGGTTTTTTTTTCCCAAAATTTAAAAAAATTTTTTTTTTTTAAATTTTAAAAAATTTTTTTTCCCCCCCCCAAAAAAAACCCCTTTTTTTTTTCGGTTTTTTTTTGGTTTTTTTTTTTTTTTGGGGGGGAAAACCCCCCTTTTTTTTCTTTTTTTTTCCCCTTTTAAAAAAATTTTTTTTTTTTTAAAAAAAAAAATTTTTTTTTTTAAAAAAATTTTTTTTTTAAAAAAAAAAATTTCCCCCCAAAAAAAAATTTTTAAAAATTTTTTTTCCCCTTTTTTTTTTTTTTAAAAAAAAAAAATTTTAAACAAATTGGGGGGTTTTTATTTTTTTTCCTTTTTTTTTTAAAACCCCTTTAAAATTTAAAATTTTTTTTAATTTTTTTTAAAAAAAAACCCCAAAAAAAAAAAAAATTTTTTTTTCCCTTTTAAAAAAAGGGGGGCCCCTTTAAAAAAATTTTTTTCCCCCAAGGGGGGTTTTAAATTTTTTTTAAACAAAAACCCCCCCCTTTTTTAAAAAACCTTTTTTTTTGGAAAAATTTTTTTTTTTTTTTTTAAAAAATTTTTCCCCCCGGGGGTTTTAAAAATTTTTAAAAAATTTTTTCCCCCCTTTTTTTTTTTTTTTCCCCTTTTAAAAATTTTTTTTTTTTTTAAAAAAAAAATTTTCCAAAAAAAAAATTTTGGTTAAAATTTAAAAAAAAAACCCCCCAAAAAAAATTTTTAAAAATTTTATTTAAATTAACTTTTTTTTTTTTTTTAAAAATTTCCCAAATTTAAAAATTTTTTTCCCGGGTAAAAGGGGAAAACCCCGGGGAATTCCAAAAAAAAATTTTTTTTTTTTTTTTTTTTTCAAAAAAAAAATTTTTTTTTTTTTTTTTTTTTTTAAAAAATTTTTTTTAAAAAAAAATTAAAAGGGGGTTTTTTTTAAAAAAGGGCCCCTTTTGGGTTTTTTTTAAAAAAATTTGGGCCGGTTCAAAAGGGTTTTTTTTTAAAATTTTTTTTAATTTTTCCAAAAAAAAAAAAGGGGGTTTTTTTTTTTTTTAAAATTTTTTAAAAAAAAAATTTTTTTTTTTTTTTTTAAAAAAAGGGGGTTTTTTTCCCCCAAAAATTTGGTTTTTTTTTGGGTTTTCCCTTTGGCGGGGGTTTTTTTTTTTTTTTTTTTTTTTAAAAATTTTTTCCCCCAAAAAAAAAAAAAAAAATTTTTTTTTTTTTTAAAAAAACCCAAAAAAAAAAACCCCCTTTTTTTTTTAAAAATTTTTTTTTGGAAAATTTCCTTTAAAACCCGGTTTTAAAAAAAAAAAGGGGGGGGGGGTTTTTTTGGGGGAAACCCAAAATTTTTTTTTTTTTAAAAAAATTTTTTTAAAAAAAAAACCCCTTAAAAAATTTTTAAAAAAAAATTTTTAAAAAAACAAAAAAAAACCCCAAAAAAAAGGTTTTTTGGGGCTTTTTAAAAATTTTTTTTTTTTGGGAAAAAATTTTTAAAAATTTTTAAAACCCTTTTCCCTTTTTCCCCCTTTTCCCCGGGTTTTTTGAAAAAAAAAAATTTTTTTTTTGGGAAAATTTTTTTGGGCCCGGGGAATTTTTAAAATTTTTTTAAAAAAATTTCCCCCAAAAAGGGGGGGGGTTTTTTTTTTTTTATTAAAAAAAAAAAAAAAAATTTTTTTTTTTTTAAAAAAAAATTTTTAAAAAAAAAAAGCCCCCCCCCTTTTTTTAAAAATTTTCCCCTTTTTTGGTTTTAAAAAGGGTTAAAAAAAAAAAAGGGGGGGAAAAATTTTTGGGGGTTTTTCCCCTTTTTTTCCCTTTTTAATTTAAAATTTTTTTTTTAAAAAAAAAAAAAGATTTGAAAATTTTAAAAAATTTTTTTTAAAACAAACCCAAAAAAAAAAAAAAAGGGGGGAAAATTTTTTTTTTAAAATTTTTTTTTTTTTTTAAAAAAAAAAATTTTTTTTTTTTCCCTTAAAAAAACCCTTTTGGGAAAAATTTTTAAAAGGGTTTTGGGTTAAAAAAAAAAACCCCCCTTTTTTTTTTTAAAAAATTTTTTTGGGTTTTTTTTTTAATTTTTCTTGAATTTCCCTTTTAAAAAAAAATTTTTTGGGGGAAACCCCTTTTTGGGGGGGGGTTTTTTTTTTTTAAAGGAAATTTTTTTCCTTTTTAAAAATTTTTTTTTTTAAAAAATTTTTTGGGGAAAAAAAGGGTTAAAAAAAAAAGGGGGGTTTAAAATTTTTTAAATTTTAAACCCCTTTTTTTTTTTTTTAAAAAAAAAAAATTTTTAAAAAAATTTTTTGGGTTGAAAACCGGGTTTTTCCCCGGGGGGGTTTTTTTAAAATTTTTTTTTCCCCCCTTTTTTTTAAAAAAAAAAAATTTTTTTAAAATTTTTTTAATTTTTTAAAAAATTTTTTCGGAAAAAAAAAAAAATTTTTTTTTTTTTTTTTTTTTGGGGGGGAAATTTTTTTTTAAAAAAAAAAAACCTTTAAAAATTTTTTTAAAAAAACCCTTTGAGGGCCCAAAAAAAAAAAAAATTTTTTAAATTTACCTTTTTTTTTTTTTTTTAAAAAAAAAAAAAAAATTTTTGAATGGTTTTTCTTTTCCCCCCTTTTTGGGGGGCCCCCCCCAAAAAAAAAAAAAAATTTTTGGAATTTTTCCCAAAGGAAGGGAAATTTTAATAAATTTTTTAAAAAAATTTTTTTTCCCGAAAGGGGGTTTTGGGGTTTTTTTGGAATTTAAAAAAATTTTGGGTTAAATTTTTAAAAACCCAAAGGGTAAAAATTTTTTTTAACCGAGGGCCCCCTTTTAAAAAACCCCCCTTTTTTTTTTAAACAATTTTTTTTTTTAAATTTAAAATTGGGTTTTTAAATTAAAACCCGGGAAAAAGGTTTAAATTTAATTTTTTGGGGAAAAATTTTTTTAAAAGGGGGAACCCAAAAAAAAGGGGGTTTAAAAATTTTAATTTTTTTTAAATTTAAAAAGGTTTTTTTTTAAATTTAATTAAAGGGAAAAAAAAAAATTTTAATTTTTTTTTTGGGGAAAAAAAAAAGGGAAAAAAAAGGGAAAAAGGAAAATTTTAAATTTTAATTTTTTTTTTTTAAAAAAGGAAAAAAAAAAAATTTTTTTGGTTTTCCTTTTTTTTGGAAAAAATTTCATTTTAAATTCCAAAAACAAAGGGAAGGGCCCAAATTAAAAAAGGTTTAAAAAAATTTTTTCCCCCTTTTTTTAAAAAGGGGGGAAAGGATTTTTTTGGGAATTGTAGTTTTCCTTTTAAAATTGGGTTTTTCCCCCAAAGGGTTTAAAAAAGGGGGTTTAATTTTTTTTGGGTTTTTTCCAAACCCAAACCCAAAAAAAAGGGGGGTTTTAATTTTTTATTAAATTAAAAAGGGGGTTTTTTTTAAAAAAAAGGGAAAAAAAAAAATTTTAATTGGTTTTTAATTTTTGGGGAAAAAAAGGGAAAAAAAAAAAAAAAATTTTTTAAATTTACCTTTTTTTTTTTTTTAAAAAAAAAGGGTTAAAAAATTTTTTGGTTTTTCAAATTTCTTTTAAAAAGGGGGGGGTTTTTCCAAAAAGGGGGAAAAAAAAAATTTAAAAAATTTAAAAGGGGGGAAAAAAAAAATTTTTTTTTTGGGGGTTTAAATTTGAAAAACCCAATTTTTTTTTTAATTGGGGTTTTTTAAAAAATTTTTTAAATATTTTTTTTTTCCCCCCTTTTTTAAGGGAAAAATTTTTGGAAAGGGTTTTTTCTTTTTAAAAAACCCCGGCCCCGGGGGGAAAAAATTTTTAATTTTAAAAAAGGGTTTTTGGGGAAAAGGGCCCAAGGGGGTTTTTTAAAAAATTTTTTTAAATCAATTTAAAAAAAAAAAAAGGGAAAAAATTTAAAAATTTTGAATTTTTTTAAATTTTTTTTTAAAAAAAAAAAAAAACCCAAAAAAACCCAATTTTTTAACCTTTGGAAAAGGGGTTTTTAAAAAAAGGGAAAAGGGGAAAATTAATTTTTAAAGGAAAAAAAAAAGGGGCCCTTTGGGGAAAACCCTTTTTTTTTTTGGTTTTTAAAAAGGGTTTTCCTTTAAAACAAAATTTAAATTAAAATTTTAAAAACAAGGGATTAAAAATTTTTTAAAAAAAATTTTTTCTTTTTGGGGGAAAAAATTTTTTTTTTCCAAGGTTTTTTTAATTAAAAAAAAAAAAGGGGGGGGGGAAATTTTTTGGGGTTTTTTTTTTTTTTTAAAATCCAAGGGAAAAAAAGGGAAAAAGGGGGTTTCTTAAAAAAAATTTTTTGGGCCCAAAAAATTTTTTTTAAAATTTAATTTTAAAAAAAAAAAAAAGGGGTTTTTCCAAAAAAAGGGGTTTTGGTTTTTAAATTTTGGAAAAAAAGGTTTTTTTTAAAATTTAAATTTGAAAAAATTTTTAAAATTTTTAAGGGTTTTTATTTTTAAAAAAAAAAATTTTTTAAATTTTAAAACAAAAGGGGCCGGGGGGTTTTTTTTTTGGGGGGGTTAACCCCCCAAAAAAAACCTTTTTTTCCCCGGGAAATTTTTTAAATTTTAAACCGGGGAAATTTTGGAACCCCAAAAAAAAACCTTTTCCTTTTTTTCCTTTTGGTTTTTTTTTTTTCCCCAAAGGAAAATTTTTTTAAAGGCCCGGGTTTTTTAAAAAAAATTTTTGGTTTAAAATTTTTTTAAAAGGGGGTTTAAAAAAAAGGGTTTAAAAACCTTTTTTAAAAAAAAAAAAGGGGGGTTCCCAAAAAATTTTTTTCCCAAAATTTTTTTTTTAATTTTTAAAAAAAAACCAAAATTGGAAAGGCCCCTTTTTTCCCGGAAAAATTTTTTTTAAAAATTTTAAAAATTTTTTTAAAAAATTTTAAAAAAAAATTTTAAAAATTGGGGGCCCCATTTTAACCAAAAAAATTTTTTAAAAATTTTTAAAAAAAAACCCTTTTTTAAATTTTTGGTTTGGGGTTTTTAAGGCCCTTAAAAAGGGGGTTTTTTTTAAATTTTAAAAAAAACCCCAATTTAAAAAAAATTTTTTTTTCCCCTTTTTTTTGGGGTTTTTTTTGGGGGAAAAAAAAACTTGGGGGGAAAAAAAAAAAGGGGGGGGGGAAAAAAAAATTTTTTATAAAAAAAAAAAAAGGGGCCCCCAAAAAAAAATTTTTTTTTTTTTTTGGGGCTTTAAAAAAGGGGGGAAAAAAAAGGGGGGATTTTTTTTTTGGGGAAAAAAAATTTTTTTTTTAAAATTTGGAAAATTTAAAAAATTTTTCCTTTTTTTTCCCGGGAAACCCCCCAAATTTTGGGAAAAAAAAATTTTTTAAAATAAAAAATTTTTTGGGTTTGGGGAAAAACGGGGGGAAAAATTTTTTGAATTGAAAAAATTTTAAAAAGGGGAAACCCAAAAAAGGGGGGGGAAAAAAAGGGGAAAAAAAAAAGGGGGGAAAAATTTTAAAAGGTTTTTTTTTTTTTAAAAAAAAAGAAAAATTTTTTTTTTTTTGGAATTTTTTTTTCCCGGGGAAAAAAAAAGGGGGTTTTAAAAAAAAAAAATTTTTTTTTTTTCCCCCCCAAAAAAAAAAAAATTTTTTAAAAAGGGGCCCCCAAAAAAAAAAAATTTTTTTTAATTTTAATTTTTTTTTTTTTTTGGGGAAAAAAAGGGGGTTAAGGGGAAAAATTTAAAAATTTTTTTTTTAAATTTTTAAAAAAAAAAAAAACAAAATTTTGGTTTTTCCCCAAAAAAAAAAAAAAAACCCGGGGGGGAAAAAATTTTTAAAAGGGAAAAAAAAGGATTTGCAAAAAAACCTTTTTTTTAAAAACCCAAAAAAGGGGGTTTTTTTTTTTTTTAAATTGGGGAAAAAAAGGTTTTTTTTTTTTTTTTTTTTAAAAAAAAAAAAAAAAAATTTTTAAAATTTTTAATTTTTTTTAAAAAAAGGGTTTTCCGGAACAAAAAGGGAAAAAAATTTTTTTAATTTTTAAACAAAAAAAACCCAAAAAAAAAAAAATTTTTTTTTTTTTGGGTTTTTTTTTTTAAATTTTTTTAAAAAAAAAAAGGTAATTTTTTTTTTTTAAAAAAACCCAAGGAAATAAAAAAGGGGGAATTTTTTTTAAAAAAAACCAAGGGTTTCCCGGCCCCAAAAAAAATTTTTTTTTAAAACCCTTTGGTTTAAAAAAACCCCTTTTAATTTTTTAATTAAAAAAAAAAAAAAAAAAAAAAATTTTTTTTTTTCCCCCGGGGAAAAGGTTTTTTTTTAATTTTTTAAAAAAAAGGGGGTTTAAAAAAAAAATTTTTTTTTTTTTGGGGGGGGGAAAAAAAAAATTTTAAAAATTTTAAAAAACCAAAGGTTTTTTTTTAAAAAAAAAATTTTTTGGGGGTTTTTTTTTTTTTTAAATTTTAAAATTTTTGGAAAAAAAAAAATTTTTTTTTTTTTTGGGAAAAAATTTTTTAAAAATTTTTGGGGAAGGGGAACCCTTTGGGAAAACTTTGGGTTAAAAAAAAAAAAAAGACAAAGGGGGGAAAAAATTTTTTTAAAAAAGGTTTCCCCAAAATTTAAAAAGGCCCCTTTTAAAAAAACCCTTTTTTTTTTTTTTTAATTTTTTAATTTTGGTTTTCCCCCAAAAATTTTTTAAAAAAAAAATTTTTCCCGGGGGGGAAAAAAAAAGGTTATTTTCCCTTTTTTTTAAAAAACCCCCAAAATTTTTAAAAAAGGAATTTTTTTTTGGGTTTTCCGGGGCCTTGGGAAAAAAATTTGGGAAAAAAATTTTTTTTTTTTTTTAAAAAAAAAAAAAATTGGGCCTTAAATTTTTAAAAAAGAAAACCCAAAAAGGGGGAAAAAAAAAAAGGGGGTTTTTTAAAGGTTTTTTTTTAAAAAAATTGGGAAAATTTAAAAAAAAAATTTTCTTTTTTTTTCCCCAAAAAAATTGGGTTTAAATTTTAAAAGGGGCCAATGGAAAATTTTTAAAAATTTAAAAAAATTTTCCCGGAATTTTCCCCCTTTTTTTTTGGACCCTTTTTTTTTTTTTTTAAATTTAAAAGGGGTTTTTTTAAAAAAGGGAAAAAAAAAAAATTTTTTTTTTTTTGGGGGAAAAAAATTTTATAACAAGGTTCAGAACAGCAGCAAAGTGAGTCAAACTAAGTTTTCTCCCTTGCTACTGTTCTATAAAAGAATGTCATAGCGACGGCTTCTGAAACTGAGGCTATATACGTTGATTTCGCCCGTCAGGACGGGTAAGTGATGTTTATTCTTTACATTCAAAACTGCTCTACCGGTTATGCCACTTTTCACAGCTGCGTTTTGTATCATGAAATAAGACTGCCCCTTTTTTTCAGAGCGAAATAAGTTTTGCCCGCTGTAGTTCTGTCTGCATGATTTGCTCGTGAATTTCGTTTTGACACAAAATTTCGGCGGACCCACCAACGCTGTGCGGTGTGTACATTTGTGCATTTTTTTTCTATTGAAATATTCAGTTTTGCCTCTTTTTTACCTGAAAATTTTCTTATTTTATACAAATTCTGTTAAGAAATGCTAAACACACGACATCCGGCGCTTCCTAACTTTATATATCAAAATTTTAACACTCCTGTGTCTACGACCATATCACGTTGAAAACACCGGTTCTCGTCCGATCACCGAAGTTAAGCAACGTCGAGCTCGGTTAGTACTTGGATGGGTGACCGCCTGGGAATACCGGGTGTTGTAGACATTTTTTTTTCTTTTTTACTTATAATTTTCACACCTTCAGATAAGTGAAAAGTTTAAAGATTTGATTACTTAACAACATTTTATAACAAGGTTCAGAACAGCAGCAAAGTGAGTCAAACTAAGTTTTCTCCCTTGCTACTGTTCTATAAAAGAATGTCATAGCGACGGCTTCTGAAACTGAGGCTATATACGTTGGATTTCGCCCGTCAGGACGGGTAAGTGATGTTTATTCTTTACATTCAAAACTGCTCTACCGGTTATGCCACTTTTCACAGCTGCGTTTTGTATCATGAAATAAGACTGCCCCTTTTTTCAGAGCGAAATAAGTTTTGCCCGCTGTAGTTCTGTCTGCATGATTTGCTCGTGAATTTCGTTTTGACACAAAATTTCGGCGGACCCACCAACGCTGTGCGGTGTGTACATTTGTGCATTTTTTTCTATTGAAATATTCAGTTTTGCCTCTTTTTTTACCTGAAAATTTTCTTATTTTATACAAATTCTGTTAAGAAATGCTAAACACACGACATCCGGCGCTTCCTAACTTTATATATCAAAATTTTAACACTCCTGTGTCTACGACCATATCACGTTGAAAACACCGGTTCTCGTCCGATCACCGAAGTTAAGCAACGTCGAGCTCGGTTAGTACTTGGATGGGTGACCGCCTGGGAATACCGGGTGTTGTAGACATTTCTTTTTTCTTTTTTACTTATAATTTTCACACCTTCAGATAAGTGAAAATTTTAAAGATTTGATTACTTAACAAAATTTTATAACAAGGTTCAGAACAGCAGCAAAGTGAGTCAAACTAAGTTTTCTCCCTTGCTACTGTTCTATAAAAGAATGTCATAGCGACGGCTTCTGAAACTGAGGCTATAAACGTTGATTTCGCCCGTCAGGACGGGTAAGTGATGTTTATTCTTTACATTCAAAACTGCTCTACCGGTTATGCCACTTTTTCACAGCTGCGTTTTGTATCATGAAATAAGACTGCCCCCCTTTTTTTTCAGAGCGAAATAAGTTTTCCCCGCTGTAGTTCTGTCTGCATGATTTGCTCGTGAATTTCGTTTTGACACAAAATTTCGGCGGACCCACCAACGCTGTGCGGTGTGTACATTTGTGCATTTTTTTCTATTGAAATATTCAGTTTTGCCTCTTTTTTTACCTGAAAATTTTCTTATTTTATACAAATTCTGTTAAGAAATGCTAAACACACGACATCCGGCGCTTCCTAACTTTATATATCAAAAATTTTAACACTCCTGTGTCTACGACCATATCACGTTGAAAACACCGGTTCTCGTCCGATCACCGAAGTTAAGCAACGTCGAGCTCGGTTAGTACTTGGATGGGTGACCGCCTGGGAATACCGGGTGTTGTAGACATTTCTTTTTTTCTTTTTTTTACTTATAATTTTTCACACCTTCAGATAAGTGAAAAAGTTTAAAGATTTGATTACTTAACAAAATTTTATAACAAGGTTCAGAACAGCAGCAAAGTGAGTCAAACTAAGTTTTCTCCCTTGCTACTGTTCTATAAAAGAATGTCATAGCGACGGCTTCTGAAACTGAGGCTATATACGTTGATTTCGCCCGTCAGGACGGGTAAGTGATGTTTATTCTTTACATTCAAAACTGCTCTACCGGTTATGCCACTTTTTCACAGCTGCGTTTTGTATCATGAAATAAGACTGCCCCCCTTTTTTTTCAGAGCGAAATAAGTTTTCCCCGCTGTAGTTCTGTCTGCATGATTTGCTCGTGAATTTCGTTTTGACACAAAATTTCGGCGAACCCACCAACGCTGTGCGGTGTGTACATTTGTGCATTTTTTTCTATTGAAATATTCAGTTTTGCCTCTTTTTTACCTGCACGGAGAAAATGATAAAGCCAGAATTTCAATTATGTTTACTAATCAAGAGAGTATCAAAAGTAAGCGTAAATCGAATTCTACAATTAAACGTGACAATAAAAGACTGAGGGAATATAATGAAAACAATAGTGACACTATAATAACAGAATGTGCCACAAATACTCAGTGTTCAAATAATGCTGATAATTGTGTCGAATTAGTTAGCGATATGGACGTTGAAATTACCCCGAATGGCACCCCAACAACGTTAACAGGTGAAATTCAATCAGCTGAAAATGTAAATATTGATTTGTGTGTTTACAATACAGGTAAATCGCCTGACCTATCGGAATGTAAACAATAACAAAGATGTAAATAAAGCTAAAAGCGTTTGTTCAGTGGACAATATTGAAGAAATTAAAGTAGCAAAAGAATATTGGAAATTGGATGATGATTCTGATTTCTTTTCTACTTTTAAGTTCCGTAAAGCGAAAGATAGTACATGTGTCAAACCGCCGGCTTCAAATATTTCTGTTATAACGAAAGAAATTAAAAATTCAAATATAAGAACCGAAGAAAGTGTAACAGATGATTCTAATATAAAACTCGTACATGATGCAAGTGATGATGAAAATGTGACTTGATTTCCAAATTTGTCCTGAAAAAGTAGATTTACAATTGGTAAACTGATATGCAAAATTGAAAATACGTGTAGACTAATTATTTTTGATATAGACCAAAACACATACGAAGAACTAGTTAGAAGTGACCGATATTACAAAAAGTTCAATACAGTATTGACACAAGACTTCAGTGATGTTCGTGAAACGCAGTATATGACTGCTGAAATTGAACAGGCTATACTTCAAATGATAGATTATGCTAAAAATAAAAAATTGTTGTAAATAATTTGTTGATAAATATATTTTTTGTGAGCATGCGCGTATGTATTTGTAAGATCGAGTGTATGCTAGTTTGTTTTTTTGGCTGCGGAATTTTTTATGACTGTTGTCATATAGAAATTGTTTCACATTGATGAATATCAACGTTTTTGATCGTGAACTCGAATGGTGGAATGGTGTCCAGCCCCGTACGAACATTTGATTATTTCGTTTCGATTTTCGTCTCTTTATTTACTGTAAACAAAGACAATTATCAGTTAATTTTATGTTTTATTTTGTATTCTGCGTAGGTTTCTAATATAAGTTGAATGATTGAGCTGCATGAATGTTAAGTGTGAGGTAGCATGATAGTATAGGGACTTGATGTTTTCCAATAATATGTTGTAAATTGATGTAGAAGATGATAATGATTTGTGCAATAAATTTTATCAAGATAAAAAAAAAAAAACCGGTTCTCGTCCGATCACCGAAGTTAAGCAACGTCGAGCTCGGTTAGTACTTGGATGGGTGACCGCCTGGGAATACCGGGTGTTGTAGACATTTCTTTTTACTTTTTTACTTATAATTTTCACACCTTCAGATAAGTGAAAAGTTTAAAGATTTGATTACTTAACAAGATTTTATAACAAGGTTCAAAACAGCAGCAAAGTGAGTCAAACTAAGTTTTCTCCCTTGCTACTGTTCTATAAAAGAATGTCATAGCGACGGCTTCTGAAACTGAGGCTATATACGTTGATTTCGCCCGTCAGGACGGGTAAGTGATGTTTATTCTTTACATTCAAAACTGCTCTACCGGTTATGCCACTTTTCACAGCTGCGTTTTGTATCATGAAATAAGACTGCCCCCTTTTTTCAGAGCGAAATAAGTTTTGCCCGCTGTAGTTCTGTCTGCATGATTTGCTCGTGAATTTCGTTTTGACACAAAATTTCGGAGGACCCACCAACGCTGTGCGGTGTGTACATTTGTGCATTTTTTTCTATTGAAATATTCAGTTTTGCCTCTTTTTTTATACCTGAAAATTTTCTTATTTTATACAAATTCTGTTAAGAAATGCTAAACACACGACATCCGGCGCTTCCTAACTTTATATATCAAAATTTTAACACTCCTGTGTCTACGACCATATCACGTTGAAAACACCGGTTCTCGTCCGATCACCGAAGTTAAGCAACGTCGAGCTCGGTTAGTACTTGGATGGGTGACCGCCTGGGAATACCGGGTGTTGTAGACATTTCTTTTTTCTTTTTTACTTATAATTTTCACACCTTCAGATAAGTGAAAAGTTTAAAGATTTGATTACTTAACAAAATTTTATAACAAGGTTCAGAACAGCAGCAAAGTGAGTCAAACTAAGTTTTCTCCCTTGCTACTGTTCTATAAAAGAATGTCATAGCGACGGCTTCTGAAACTGAGGCTATATACGTTGATTTCGCCCGTCAGGACGGGTAAGTGATGTTTATTCTTTACATTCAAAACTGCTCTACCGGTTATGCCACTTTTTCACAGCTGCGTTTTGTATCATGAAATAAGACTGCCCCCTTTTTTTCAGAGCGAAATAAGTTTTGCCCGCTGTAGTTCTGTCTGCATGATTTGCTCGTGAATTTCGTTTTGACACAAAATTTCGGAGGACCCACCAACGCTGTGCGGTGTGTACATTTGTGCATTTTTTTCTATTGAAATATTCAGTTTTGCCTCTTTTTTATACCTGAAAATTTTCTTATTTTATACAAATTCTGTTAAGAAATGCTAAACACACGACATCCGGCGCTTCCTAACTTTATATATCAAAATTTTAACACTCCTGTGTCTACGACCATATCACGTTGAAAACACCGGTTCTCGTCCGATCACCGAAGTTAAGCAACGTCGAGCTCGGTTAGTACTTGGATGGGTGACCGCCTGGGAATACCGGGTGTTGTAGACATTTCTTTTTTCTTTTTTACTTATAATTTTCACACCTTCAGATAAGTGAAAAGTTTAAAGATTTGATTACTTAACAAAATTTTATAACAAGGTTCAGAACAGCAGCAAAGTGAGTCAAACTAAGTTTTCTCCCTTGCTACTGTTCTATAAAAGAATGTCATAGCGACGGCTTCTGAAACTGAGGCTATATACGTTGATTTCGCCCGTCAGGACGGGTAAGTGATGTTTATTCTTTACATTCAAAACTGCTCTACCGGTTATGCCACTTTTTCACAGCTGCGTTTTGTATCATGAAATAAGACTGCCCCCTTTTTTCAGAGCGAAATAAGTTTTGCCCGCTGTAGTTCTGTCTGCATGATTTGCTCGTGAATTTCGTTTTGACACAAAATTTCGGCGGACCCACCAACGCTGTGCGGTGTGTACATTTGTGCATTTTTTTCTATTGAAATATTCAGTTTTGCCTCTTTTTTTACCTGAAAATTTTCTTATTTTATACAAATTCTGTGAAGAAATGCTAAAACACGACATCCGGCGCTTCCTAACTTTATATATCAAAATTTTAACACTTCTGTGTCTACGACCATATCACGTTGAAAACACCGGTTCTCGTCCGATCACCGAAGTTAAGCAACGTCGAGCTCGGTTAGTACTTGGATGGGTGACCGCCTGGGAATACCGGGTGTTGTAGACATTTCTTTTTCTTTTTTTACTTATAATTTTCACACTTTCAGATAAGTGAAAAGTTTAAAGATTTGATTACTTAACAAAATTTTATAACAAGGTTCAGAACAGCAGCAAAGTGAGTCAAACTAAGTTTTCTCCCTTGCTACTGTTCTATAAAAGAATGTCATAGCGACGGCTTCTGAAACTGAGGCTATATACGTTGATTTCGCCCGTCAGGACGGGTAAGTGATGTTTATTCTTTACATTCAAAACTGCTCTACCGGTTATGCCACTTTTTCACAGCTGCGTTTTGTATCATGAAATAAGACTGCCCCTTTTTTCAGAGCGAAATAAGTTTTGCCCGCTGTAGTTCTGTCTGCATGATTTGCTCGTGAATTTCGTTTTGACACAAAATTTCGGCGGACCCACCAACGCTGTGCGGTGTGTACATTTGTGCATTTTTTTTCTATTGAAATATTCAGTTTTGCCTCTTTTTTACCTGAAAATTTTCTTATTTTATACAAATTCTGTTAAGAAATGCTAAACACACGACATCCGGCGCTTCCTAACTTTATATATCAAAATTTTAACACTCCTGTGTCTACGACCATATCACGTTGAAAACACCGGTTCTCGTCCGATCACCGAAGTTAAGCAACGTCGAGCTCGGTTAGTACTTGGATGGGTGACCGCCTGGGAATACCGGGTGTTGTAGACATTTCTTTTTTTCCTTTTTTTACTTATAATTTTCACACCTTCAGATAAGTGAAAAGTTTAAAGATTTGATTACTTAACAAAATTTTATAACAAGGTTCAGAACAGCAGCAAAGTGAGTCAAACTAAGTTTTCTCCCCTTGCTACTGTTCTATAAAAGAATGTCATAGCGACGGCTTCTGAAACTGAGGCTATATACGTTGGATTTCGCCCGTCAGGACGGGTAAGTGATGTTTATTCTTTACATTCAAAACTGCTCTACCGGTTATGCCACTTTTTCACAGCTGCGTTTTGTATCATGAAATAAGACTGCCCCTTTTTTCAGAGCGAAATAAGTTTTCCCCGCTGTAGTTCTGTCTGCATGATTTGCTCGTGAATTTCGTTTTGACACAAAATTTCGGCGGACCCACCAACGCTGTGCGGTGTGTACATTTGTGCATTTTTTTTTTCTATTGAAATATTCAGTTTTGCCTCTTTTTTTTTACCTGAAAATTTTCTTATTTTATACAAATTCTGTTAAGAAATGCTAAACACACGACGCGCTTCCTAACTTTATATATCAAAATTTTAACACTCCTGTGTCTACGACCATATCACGTTGAAAACACCGGTTCTCGTAGAGGTTGGTCGAGTGGACCTTGATGTGAACGGACGTACATTTTGTCAAATGTGAAATAACACTCTGTTTATATGTTATTGCTCGGATTTCCAAGCTAGATAAAGGATTAATGTGATTCTGACTTGTAACAGTAGTAAGTCTTTTCATTATATTGCAAAATTTCGTCGTAAAGTAACATTTGTAGACATGTAAAGATCATTGTGTAAGAAGAGGTCCCGAAGGAATTTATTAGGATTTTTATTTTGATTTCATCATGGAAAGACTTCCGTCATTATTGACTAGCACGATACAGAATGCGTGTGAACAATTTCGTAACATTACATTTACAGTGCACGGAGAAAATGATAAAGCCAGAATTTCAATTATGTTTACTAATCAAGAGAGTATCAAAAGTAAGCGTAAATCGAATTCTACAATTAAACGTGACAATAAAAGACTGAGGGAATATAATGAAAACAATAGTGACACTATAATAACAGAATGTGCCACAAATACTCAGTGTTCAAATAATGCTGATAATTGTGTCGAATTAGTTGGCGATATGGACGTTGAAATTACCCCGAATGGCACCCCAACAACGTTAACAGGTGAAATTCAATCAGCTGAAAATGTAAATATTGATTTGTGTGTTTACAATACAGGTAAATCGCCTGACCTATCGGAATGTGTAAACAATAACAAAGATGTAAATAAAGCTAAAAGCGTTTGTTCAGTGGACAATATTGAAGAAATTAAAGTAGCAAAAGAATATTGGAAATTGGATGATGATTCTGATTTCTTTTCTACTTTTAAGTTCCGTAAAGCGAAAGATAGTACATGTGTCAAACCGCCGGCTTCAAATATTTCTGTTATAACGAAAGAAATTAAAATTCAAATATAAGAACCGAAGAAAGTGTAACAGATGATTCTAATATAAAACTCGTACATGATGCAAGTGATGATGAAAATGTGACTTGATTTCCAAATTTGTCCTGAAAAAGTAGATTTACAATTGGTAAACTGATATGCAAAATTGAAAATACGGGTAGACTAATTATTTTGATATAGACCAAAACACATACGAAGAACTAGTTAGAAATGACCGATATTACAAAAGTTCAATACAGTATTGACACAAGACTTCAGTGATGTTCGTGAAACGCAGTATATGACTGCTGAAATTGAACAGGCTATACTTCAAATGATAGATTATGCTAAAAATAAAAAATTGTTGTAAATAATTTGTTGATAAATATATTTTTGTGACCATGCGCGTATGTATTTGTAAGAACGAGTGTATGCTAGTTTGTTTTTGGCTGCGGAATTTTTATGACTGTTGTTATATAGAAATTGTTTCACATTGATGAATATCAACGTTTTTGATCGTGAACTCGAATGGTGGAATGGTGTCCAGCCCCGTACGAACAGTTGATTATTTCGTTTCGATTTTCGTCTCTTTATTTACTGTAAACAAAGACAATTATCAGTTAATTTTATGTTTTATTTTGTATTCTGCGTAGGTTTCTAATATAAGTTGAATGATTGAGCTGCATGAATGTTAAGTGTGAGGTAGCATGATAGTATAGGGACTTGATGTTTTCCAATAATATGTTGTAAATTGATGTAGAAGATGATAATGATTTGTGCAATAAATTTTATCAAGATAAAAAAAAACCGGTTCTCGTCCGATCACCGAAGTTAAGCAACGTCGAGCTCGGTTAGTACTTGGATGGGTGACCGCCTGGGAATACCGGGTGTTGTAGACATTTCTTTTTACTTTTTTACTTATAATTTTCACACCTTCAGATAAGTGAAAAGTTTAAAGATTTGATTACTTAACAAGATTTTATAACAAGGTTCAAAACAGCAGCAAAGTGAGTCAAACTAAGTTTTCTCCCTTGCTACTGTTCTATAAAAGAATGTCATAGCGACGGCTTCTGAAACTGAGGCTATATACGTTGATTTCGCCCGTCAGGACGGGTAAGTGATGTTTATTCTTTACATTCAAAACTGCTCTACCGGTTATGCCACTTTTCACAGCTGCGTTTTGTATCATGAAATAAGACTGCCCCTTTTTTTCAGAGCGAAATAAGTTTTGCCCGCTGTAGTTCTGTCTGCATGATTTGCTCGTGAATTTCGTTTTGACACAAAATTTCGGAGGACCCACCAACGCTGTGCGGTGTGTACATTTGTGCATTTTTTTTCTATTGAAATATTCAGTTTTGCCTCTTTTTTATACCTGAAAATTTTCTTATTTTATACAAATTCTGTTAAGAAATGCTAAACACACGACATCCGGCGCTTCCTAACTTTATATATCAAAATTTTAACACTCCTGTGTCTACGACCATATCACGTTGAAAACACCGGTTCTCGTCCGATCACCGAAGTTAAGCAACGTCGAGCTCGGTTAGTACTTGGATGGGTGACCGCCTGGGAATACCGGGTGTTGTAGACATTTCTTTTTCTTTTTTTACTTATAATTTTCACACCTTCAGATAAGTGAAAAGTTTAAAGATTTGATTACTTAACAAAATTTTATAACAAGGTTCAGAACAGCAGCAAAGTGAGTCAAACTAAGTTTTCTCCCTTGCTACTGTTCTATAAAAGAATGTCATAGCGACGGCTTCTGAAACTGAGGCTATATACGTTGATTTCGCCCGTCAGGACGGGTAAGTGATGTTTATTCTTTACATTCAAAACTGCTCTACCGGTTATGCCACTTTTTCACAGCTGCGTTTTGTATCATGAAATAAGACTGCCCCTTTTTTCAGAGCGAAATAAGTTTTGCCCGCTGTAGTTCTGTCTGCATGATTTGCTCGTGAATTTCGTTTTGACACAAAATTTCGGCGGACCCACCAACGCTGTGCGGTGTGTACATTTGTGCATTTTTTTCTATTGAAATATTCAGTTTTGCCTCTTTTTTACCTGAAAATTTTCTTATTTTATACAAATTCTGTTAAGAAATGCTAAACACACGACATCCGGCGCTTCCTAACTTTATATATCAAAAATTTTAACACTCCTGTGTCTACGACCATATCACGTTGAAAACACCGGTTCTCGTCCGATCACCGAAGTTAAGCAACGTCGAGCTCGGTTAGTACTTGGATGGGTGACCGCCTGGGAATACCGGGTGTTGTAGACATTTCTTTTTTTCTTTTTTTTACTTATAATTTTTCACACCTTCAGATAAGTGAAAAAGTTTAAAGATTTGATTACTTAACAAAATTTTATAACAAGGTTCAGAACAGCAGGAAAGTGAGTCAAACTAAGTTTTCTCCCTTGCTACTGTTCTATAAAAGAATGTCATAGCGACGGCTTCTGAAACTGAGGCTATATACGTTGATTTCGCCCGTCAGGACGGGTAAGTGATGTTTATTCTTTACATTCAAAACTGCTCTACCGGTTATGCCACTTTTCACAGCTGCGTTTTGTATCATGAAATAAGACTGCCCCTTTTTTCAGAGCGAAATAAGTTTTCCCGCTGTAGTTCTGTCTGCATGATTTGCTCGTGAAAGACTTCCGGTTTGGACATTCAGGAAGAAGGACGTAATTTTCAAAGCTGAGTTTCAATCGAAATTTTTCTCGTCTTTGGACGAGCCATCCATGGCTTAAGGTGTAAGTGAATACTCCCAGTGACATTACATTTGAGAATCGTCAATTATTTTCCATATTTCTGACATTTTAGTAACCTCCCTTCACCATGCCTGGTGAAAGGGGGGCGAATAGAACTGTGAAGGAACAGACTGTCCTTTTTGATGTTGGGGACAATAAAAATGTTTCGGCCTTGTCGGTTATAAATAGTGTAGAAGCAGAAGTTGGTGAAGGTGTAGTGGAGGCTTGTGTACCTAAAAGCGGAAACGTGTATGAAATAACACTTAAAGAATTAGAAGCTGTTGATTTGTTATGCGACACGGGGTTCAAAGTTAACAATGTGAAATTTAAGCCAAACGCTGTATTTTCAAAGCAAAAAATGGTGAGCTTCCTTAATGTGTCATATTATGTGACGGATGAAGAAATTACCAAAAAACTTGAAGATTTCGGTGCCGAACTAATATCGCCTATTAAACGCCGAATGCATCCTGGCACGACCATTGCAGATGGTACAAGGTACGTGGTAGTAAGGTTCCCAGAATTTCGTCAAAGTCTACCGTACAGTATGAAATTTTCTACAGGTGTCAATTCGCACGAATACATAAGAGTATTACATGACAATCAGAAAAGGGTCTGCTCAAAATGCTTCGAATCCGGCCATGTTTATATTAACTGCCCTGACAATATGTGTTATCTTTGCAAAGATAGTGGACATTTGGCTCGCAATTGTCCGAAACCACGCTGTGATAAGTGTCATAGATATCCAGCCAGCTGTATTTGTGAACCTGTATGGGGTTATGATCGTCCTGATTCTGAACCTCAAAATGACTCTAATGCTGAAGACTCTAATGTCAAAAATGATGATGCAACTAATGATGAACAAATGGAAGAAGATGAAGAGGTTAAGAATGATGATCGTGATGATGTAGATGATGTAGATGATGCGCTAAATTTAGATGACCGTGATGATTCAACAGATGTAAAAGAAAATTCTGATGTTAATACTGCCCAAGATGAACTAAACCTAGATGAAAATCCTAACAATGATTCCGGTAACAATACTCCTGACGATGATGATAAACAAACTGAAGTTAGTTATGACAGTACATGAACATTCAAAAGACAATTTAATTGACAATGAAATAAATATTTTGCATAAAAAGGGGTCCAAAAAGTGAACGAGTCAGTTTCTCATGAGTCAAATGTTGACATGGTTGATTGTGATCATGACAAAATGCAGAGTCTTCGATTGCCAGTGAATCAGAAATGGAAATTACTGATGAGGAACTGGCTCGTAGTATGGGTAAAAAAGAAGGCGTCGTTTAGTTACTAGCCCTAACCTCACCCCTGAGGACATTAAGAAGATGAAGTCTAATCCTAAGTCTAAACTCTCCCTAATCAACGAAGTTCAAGTTCATAGGTACACACCTTTATTGTTTATTTTTCTTGTTGATGGTAAATATTGTTAGCATAAATGCTAATGGTCTCAGAGATGTAACAAAGTTTCAGAATTTTACAAAATATTGTTCAGAAAATTATTTTGATATTGTTGGTATCCAAGAAACCTTTTGGGATGATGGTATCATTCCAAATATTGAAAAATTTTGGGAAGGAAAAATATATTTTGTAATGGTGTAAACCTGAGACAAGGTGTTGCTTTTTAGTAAGCAAAGAGTACAAAATCAAGTGTCCGAAATTCAAAGTTTTGACGGTAGATGTATCCATATTTCCTTTAAACAGGATGATAAAACTATTGATATAATTAATTGCTATGTTCCAAACATTATGCAAGGAAAAATAAGTTTTTGAGAAACTTGCTTCTAAAATGCCGAATTCAGAAAATATAATTTTACTAGGTGATATGAATACATCTCTGTCAAATCTTGATCGTTGTGGTAAAACAGTACACACTCAAGATAAAGCATACAAAGAACTCACAAACATGTGTGACATGTTTAATTTGTATGATGTTTGGCGAACGAGAAATCAAAATGCACGAACCTTCTCTTGGCGTCGTATCGTTCAAAATGTACTAATTCAAAGTAGAATTGACCACATTTTTATTCCGAAAGCATATTCACAATTCGTCAAAACGTGTATTATAAACATAATACTTTCAGTGACCACTCTTTTGTCAATCTAAATATAGATTTTACTGAAATTGAGAGAGGCCCAGGGTTATGGATATTTAATAATTTGTTATTACATGACGAGGATTATGTTCAAAAAATTTCACGATTAATTGAAAAGTAAAAGTTGTAGACTTTTGATGATGAGCCGCTTATTTGGTATGACAATTTAAAATTTAAAATAAAACAATTATCAAAATCCTATGCGCAAAATAAATCGCGTATTGAAAAGTCAGAATATTTTAAGTTTCAAAATGAATACGAAAAACTATCGACTATGGCGGTAAATAATGTAAATTTTGATGTAAATAAGTTCGAAGAAATGAAACTAAAACTTAAAACATATGAAGATAAAATTTGTAAAGGTGCAATTTTGCGCTCAAAGGCCCAATGGGCTATAGACGGTGATAAAAGTTCTAAATATTTTTGCAACTTGAAAATATAAACAAAATAGTAACACTATAAAAGAATTAAAACAACCGAGGGCAAAATTTTAAAACTACAGATGAAATTTTAGAAGAAGTACATAAATTTTATAAAGAGTTATACTCTAGTACAGTAATAAATAAAGATAAAGCAAAAGAAATTTTGGAATATATTTCTGAAAAAGTTTCTGATGAAGACAGTGAAAATTTAGAAACCGATTTAACTCTACATGAAATTAAATCGTCATTATTTGGCATGTCAAAAAATAAATCTCCGGGTCCTGATGGATTAACAGTTGAATTCTTTTGTAAATTTTTTCATTTGTTTGGTGAGATTTTTCTTAAAATTTTTAAAGTTATAGAAGAAGAACATATACTAACAAGATCCATGCGGCATGGTATAATAAACTTAGTTTATAAAAACAAAGGGGATAAAAATTTATTAAAAAATTTTAGACCGATATCCTTGCTTTGTGTAGACTACAAAATAATTGCTAGAATAATGTCCAATAGATTAAAATTTGTTCTGCCGAAACTAGTGTCTAGTTTTCAAACATGTTGCATATTAGGCCGTGACATTGCAGACACTACATCAAGTATAAGAGATCTAATTGAAATAATTGAAAATGATGATTTAGAAGCCTATCTTATACTAGTTGACCAGGAAAAGCTTTTGATAAAGTTGACCATGACTATCTGTTTCTAGTTTTAGAAAAATTGGTTTTGGTCCTAAATTTATGCAGTGGATTAAAATATTTTATAACAATGTAAACAGCAGTGTAAAATGTAATGGTTTCCTTACAAAGTATGTTAAACTTAATAATTCAATAAAACAAGGGTGTCCAGTTTCTGCTCTCCTCTATGTGTTGGTGGCAGAACCATTAGGTCAAGCTATAATTAAAATGAAAATATTCAGAGTGTTAATATCCCAAAGTCAAATGTAAATGCTAAAATATTTCAACACGCAGATGACACAAATATTTTACTTCAAATAAAAATCTGTAAATGATACTTTCAAAGTTCTTAATTTGTACAGTGAGGCTTCTGGAGCTAAAATTAATAGACAAAAATCTGAAATTATGAGTTTAGGTTCTGGCAGTATTACTGATTCAGAGTTAGATAAATTACAAATACAAAATGTGAAAATGTAACAAAAGTTTTAGGCATATATGTTGGAAAGGATAAACAGTTATGTGAACTTCTTAACTGGAAAGATAAAATAAAAAGATAAAAACAATTTTATTCTTTTGGAATAAAAGAGATTTAACTTTACCAGGTCGAGCTACAGTTTTAACTTCCCTTATAATGTCGAGGTTATATTATACTGTAACTGTATGTCCATTGCCGGAAAAAGTTAAAATGAAATCCGTCTAATTGTTATAAAGTTTCTTTGGCAAAATAAATCACATTAGTAAAATATCAAAGTGTAGTAGGTACAAAACTGGAAGGTGGATTAAACATTCCTGATATTTTCTAAAATGCAAGCCTTTAGATTAAAATTTCTTAAAAATATTTGGATCCTGAATGTCAATCAATTTGGAAAGGTGCGTTTGATTACTTTATCACTAAAATCGATAATATGGATTTAAAACAAGATATTGTTTATACGCATTTAAATTCAAAACAGATTAAACACTTACCGCTTTATTATCAAGAAATGATAAACGCGTATTATAAAATAAAATCCAATTTCAAAATCGATTTTCAAGTGCAACATGTATATAATAATCCGCTGTTTTGTAATCCAAATATAACATGCAACGGTAAAATGCTTCTGTTTGAAAAATTCATTCAAACAGGCTTGATACGGATAAAAGACATTTGCTATGAATTTATGCCGGGTTTCTTCACATCGAATTCAATAGATGAAATAATAAAACAAAAATTTCCTGATGAAAAACAGAACAAATAAAACAGCTTTCGAAAAATCATACGATGTATTCCTGAAGAGTGGAAAGAACTATTAAAATCTGAAAATCCTCTGAATGTTGAGATTACTCCGATTGTTAAAATTTGTTTAGATAACGACAGAGAAATTCACCTTAGAAGTGCTGTGACGAAATTATTTTACAGCCTTCTTCTGTCAAAGTTTTGAAACGCCCTCTGCTGAAAAGCATTGGGCGGAGCAATATCCGTCTCTCAATTTCAAAAGTCTTTATTTGGTTGTCAATCAGAGTTGTTTACCTCCTGATTGTCATTGTTTAAACTATAGGATTGTCCATCGAGCTATTTTTACACTTGAAAAGTTGGTCAGAATAGGTCAGGCAGATACTGGCACATGCAAAACGTGCGGCCAGGGTATAGAAAATCTTAGTCACCTGTTTGTCCATTGTCAAAAGTTCAAACCACTTCATGATTACCTGAAAGACATATTACACAACATTTTATCAATTACCCGCCTGATATGGTTAATTCCATTGATTATGAACAGTTATTTTTACTTGGGTTTTGAAACGTTCACAAGTTATTAATACTTACTTTTAAATTTTTTCCTCAGTGTAGCCCGACTTTGCATATTCAAAACACGGAATTTAAAGTTTTTCATGACAAAGACATAGATGCACTTCGTCTATTCAAGTACACAATTAAAAATACATTGAATACGCATACATGTATTATAAAATGACACAACATAGACAATTATTTTACAAATATTTTTAAACAATAATACTTTATTGGATATTAAAATGACAACATAGTTTTGTTTGTCTAGACAGTTACTTCAATTTGATTGGTTGTTAGAACAAGAGATCACATTCCAATGTTCAATTATCGATCGCACTTAGGTGTGTTTGACTTTTGAAAATATTTTGGAGTTGTCTCGCTTTCAATATATAACTTGTATTGAATTTGTCCACCGTCAATTCATATACACTTTTTGAAAATGAATCACCATAAAATAAATGGGGACATATATGCTATATATTTTTAACTTTAAAACGTATATCATCTAGATGTGTTTTATTTTTACTAATGTAGGAGGATAACTACTAACAACTCTGTATATAGAAAATTCTCACCAATGAGGGATGTCTCATGGTGACAGTATGTAAATATGTAACAAAAATTTTATTCATGATAAAAAAAACCGGTTCTCGTCCGATCACCGAAGTTAAGCAACGTCGAGCTCGGTTAGTACTTGGATGGGTGACCGCCTGGGAATACCGGGTGTTGTAGACATTTCTTTTTTCTTTTTTATTTATAATTTTCACACCTTCAGATAAGTGAAAAGTTTAAAGATTTGATTACTTAACAAAATTTTATAACAAGGTTCAGAACAGCAGCAAAGTGAGTCAAACTAAGTTTTCTCCCCTTGCTACTGTTCTATAAAAGAATGTCATAGCGACGGCTTCTGAAACTGAGGCTATATACGTTGGATTTCGCCCGTCAGGACGGGTAAGTGATGTTTATTCTTTACATTCAAAACTGCTCTACCGGTTATGCCACTTTTTCACAGCTGCGTTTTGTATCATGAAATAAGACTGCCCCTCTTTTTTTTCAGAGCGAAATAAGTTTTCCCGCTGTAGTTCTGTCTGCATGATTTGCTCGTGAATTTCGTTTTGACACAAAATTTCGGCGGACCCACCAACGCTGTGCGGTGTGTACATTTGTGCATTTTTTTTTCTATTGAAATATTCAGTTTTGCCTCTTTTTTTTTACCTGAAAATTTTCTTATTTTATACAAATTCTGTTAAGAAATGCTAAACACACGACATCCGGCGCTTCCTAACTTTATATATCAAAAATTTTAACACTCCTGTGTCTACGACCATATCACGTTGAAAACACCGGTTCTCGTCCGATCACCGAAGTTAAGCAACGTCGAGCTCGGTTAGTACTTGGATGGGTGACCGCCTGGGAATACCGGGTGTTGTAGACATTTCTTTTTTTCTTTTTTTTACTTATAATTTTCACACCTTCAGATAAGTGAAAAGTTTAAAGATTTGATTACTTAACAAAATTTTATAACAAGGTTCAGAACAGCAGCAAAGTGAGTCAAACTAAGTTTTCTCCCCTTGCTACTGTTCTATAAAAGAATGTCATAGCGACGGCTTCTGAAACTGAGGCTATATACGTTGGATTTCGCCCGTCAGGACGGGTAAGTGATGTTTATTCTTTACATTCAAAACTGCTCTACCGGTTATGCCACTTTTTCACAGCTGCGTTTTGTATCATGAAATAAGACTGCCCCCCTTTTTTTTCAGAGCGAAATAAGTTTTCCCCGCTGTAGTTCTGTCTGCATGATTTGCTCGTGAATTTCGTTTTGACACAAAATTTCGGCGGACCCACCAACGCTGTGCGGTGTGTACATTTGTGCATTTTTTTTCTATTGAAATATTCAGTTTTGCCTCTTTTTTTTTACCTGAAAATTTTCTTATTTTATACAAATTCTGTTAAGAAATGCTAAACACACGACATCCGGCGCTTCCTAACTTTATATATCAAAAATTTTAACACTCCTGTGTCTACGACCATATCACGTTGAAAACACCGGTTCTCGTCCGATCACCGAAGTTAAGCAACGTCGAGCTCGGTTAGTACTTGGATGGGTGACCGCCTGGGAATACCGGGTGTTGTAGACATTTCTTTTTTTCTTTTTTTTACTTATAATTTTTCACACCTTCAGATAAGTGAAAAAGTTTAAAGATTTGATTACTTAACAAAATTTTATAACAAGGTTCAGAACAGCAGCAAAGTGAGTCAAACTAAGTTTTCTCCCCTTGCTACTGTTCTATAAAAGAATGTCATAGCGACGGCTTCTGAAACTGAGGCTATATACGTTGGATTTCGCCCGTCAGGACGGGTAAGTGATGTTTATTCTTTACATTCAAAACTGCTCTACCGGTTATGCCACTTTTTCACAGCTGCGTTTTGTATCATGAAATAAGACTGCCCCCCTTTTTTTTCAGAGCGAAATAAGTTTTCCCGCTGTAGTTCTGTCTGCATGATTTGCTCGTGAATTTCGTTTTGACACAAAATTTCGGCGGACCCACCAACGCTGTGCGGTGTGTACATTTGTGCATTTTTTTTCTATTGAAATATTCAGTTTTGCCTCTTTTTTTTTACCTGAAAATTTTCTTATTTTATACAAATTCTGTTAAGAAATGCTAAACACACGACATCCGGCGCTTCCTAACTTTATATATCAAAATTTTAACACTCCTGTGTCTACGACCATATCACGTTGAAAACACCAGTTCTCGTCCGATCACCGAAGTTAAGCAACGTCGAGCTCGGTTAGTACTTGGATGGGTGACCGCCTGGGAATACCGGGTGTTGTAGACATTTCTTTTTCTTTTTTACTTATAATTTTCACACCTTCAGATAAGTGAAAAGTTTAAAGATTTGATTACTTTCGGATTCCCAACTGAGCGCAGCCCAGGATGGACGTATCATAATTTCTCCGGTGGACAGTTCTGTGTTTCAACAGGATATTATGATTCGATAATAACAGTAAGGATTTATTTATGTTTTATTGACAAAACTGTATTGTATTAAGAAGAGAAACTGTGATTATAAACTGTAGTTCCCTAATTGCGTAAACCCCTGAGGGTTTACGCAGTATATATTGGACGATAGAAGTAGTCTTTCGGAACACCGGATGTTATTCGGAACACTTCTGTTCTTTCTATGACCACCTTTCAAATACATGCGCAATAGCTTACTAATCTGTTGAATAAGCATTAGCATCTTAAGTTGCTATAGAGATATTTTACGTATGATCTGAAATTTATTATGATATAATATTTTCTTGCACACGATTACAAGCTGCTAATATTAACCTAAATGCGTAGTATTTTAATTAGAGTCAAACGTTGAAACCAGCTGTGTTTAGATATGAGATAAGATTTCATGTAAACAATGCGCTTTATATTCTGAACGAGAATAATTAAAATTAAAATCTTTAGAAAGAGTTTTAGTAGCATTTTATTTTAGATTTTAAGTTTAGGAAGATGTACATGATGTAAAAAGCAAGCTATTTATTTTTTATACTGAAATTAAAGGAAGTCTTTCTTGCATATGATTAAATTACAGTTATTTTTGTGATTAAATATTGCAGCTTTAATAAAAAGAAAATTGGTTATTAAAATGTAATTAAATAGATATTGAATATGAAAAATAAAATAAAACGAAACCTACAACTAAAATATATTTAAAAAATACACTTGACTATGCAAATGTTTTGTCGTTTTCGTTTGTTAATACAATACATGCAAACATTAATTTGTTTCTAACTTGAACCTGTTTAAACGAATTTTTTTCTACGTTTATAAAAGTATGTTTTCAACAACATGAGCATGAATTATTGAAAGTTCAAATAGGATCAGAAAAGAATTATTAAACGATGTTTCTACTTCTGTAGCAGTTAGAAAATAACAACAAACGCCTCAAAACGTTTTCAAAACTTTAGTTAGTAACAATTGCACCCTAAAAGTGCTGCTTTATTTGCGATCATAAATCTTAAAATTAATCATGCATGCAATTTCGGTAGACTTAATAGGGTCAGCGATAAGATATCAAATGTCTATTTTAGATACCGAGTGATGACAGATGCAGATAGAGATAAGAACAAATACTTTCTATTTATAGTTACCTTAGCCACAAATACTTTCTATTTATAGTTACCTTAGCCAGGAACTAATTATCACTTCTGTAGTAATTAATTTTAAAAGTTCCTCTTTATAAAACAAAATAATTATTTTTTGTGAAAACAATCAGATAATAAATTTTCGGTTTTAATAGATTATGTATAAATTTGATATTTAGGTTTTTATGCATGTAAAATAATTTTATGAAATTTTGAAGTTTGTTTTATTAATGATAATTTTTTAAATTTTTATCAGAAGCAACAAAGCTTTGTGTGATCATTTTGATAATGTACTGATATAAACGCGTTCTCTATAAATTAATTAAAAGCTCCTGGTCAACAGTACTAATTATCACTTCTGTAGTAATTAATTTTAAAATGTTCCTCTTTATAAAAACAAAATAATTATTTTTGGTGAAAACAATCAGATAATGAATTTTCGGTTTTAATAGCTATAGATTATGTATATATTTGATATTTAGGTTTTTATGCATGTAAAATAATTTTATGAAATTTTGAAGTTTGTTTTATTAATGATAATTTTTTTAATTTTTATCAAAAGCAACAAAGCTTTGTGTGATCATTTTGATAATGTACTGTATAAACGCGTTCTCTATAAATTAATTAAATGCTCCTGGTCAACAGTTCCCATAACTGTGTAAACTAAACTTCCTCTGATGTCTTATAAAATCGCTACGGTGTATGGGTTGTATGTGTTTCTTTGTGGTGTTAAATTAGCCTTGCAAAACCAGAGACATATATACACATATATGTGTATATATGTCTGCAAAACAAATCGGTTGTTGTACTAATTAATTAGTTAACAAGACAGTAAGTGAGTATAAAATTATTTTTAATTGATACTGAGAGATTCTTTATTATATAGAGCGACGCCTGTTGTTACCATTTGTTGCTGACATAATAGCTACATTGTAAAGTCCAAGCAGGTGAAGTGAGATGTAAACTTTACGAATGAGACAATAATAGCCTTTTCAAATGATTGTTTAGTAATCTAATTTAGAAAAAAAAAAAAATACTAAAAAATAACATAGAAAATCTTGCGAGGTTAATGATTTTTTCGTATTATAATAACGTTTTTATAATTTTTTTAGTCGTTAACTACTTAAGGAAACCTTGCATATGACATGCTGTCGTATAAAACTGGTATGAAAGAAAAGAAATCGTTACAAATGAAATGCAAATCGGCGCAAATGCAAAACGCCGGTTTAAGATAAATTAATTTACATGTTCCTGTCTTAGTTAAAAAGTTTATTATACCCAGTTATATTTCTTCAAATGGTTGCTCGCAACAATAAAAATCTTTTTCTCCCCACCGGAGGTACACAGAGGAGGGACGACATTGAAGGTGTCTTCCAATTCACTGTATTTTTAAATCCATTAAGCATCACTAAAACCTTGCAGAGCTGGTGTAAGGATCTTAATAATACAATAACAAGTCCTTGTTCAAATAACTTTGAACATACACTACAGCTCAGGTGGATTCTGCTTTGTCTACCGGCCTACCAAAGGAGTGGGCACCGGGTGGGCAAAAATTCTACCTTGTCCACTCTGCCCACCCATAGGAGTGGGCATGTAGTTTCTTTTGTTTAATCTAAAAAACATGCAAGTACAATCACTTGAAAAAAGCAGATAAGCATTTGTAATCAATATTTTTACAAAAAAGAGATTATAGCTAGAGTGGGCACGGGTGGGCAGGTGGAAAAAGCAAAATCAAACACAGGCTGTTGTGTATCTCAAATTCCCCAAAAACAGCTATTAAGTTTCACATATTGCATTTCTTTTTATAAGCACAAAATCATTAATTTTTATTAAGCCTAGAAACTAACTCTTTTCTTAAAAATATCTAATATTTAATACCAAACATGCATTTTGGGTTTACGATTGCATTTCTTTTTTAAAGAAAGCAACTTGTCCTAATTTATTCGTGTGGAAAAGGGGGTCGTTTGGGAGCACTGGAGTGTTTGTTTACAAATTTGGGCTGTGCTTGCTTGTAATTTTCGGAATGACCGGCGAAATGGAGCAAAATAGTAAAAATCGAATTTTTCTCAACGAAATGGTAGTCGTGGTGCTGGGAATGGATATAATCAAAAGCAAAATTATGATCGTGATGTAAAGTCGTATCAGAGAGATTGCACCGTGAGAATTGAAAGAATTAATACAGATGTTATTGGTGAAAGAATAGTTATCGAAGATATTGAAACAATCACTGGTTTAAACTCGGTGTTAGCTGTTGTCAAAAATGATGCCATGTCTTATGATATAACATTAGATAGTAAGCAGACTGCTTTCAATCTAGTGCAAGAAGGAATTGATATTGCAAATAATGAATATCAAGTCAGTATGTTACATTCGGATATAACTGTTGTTTCTATCATGAAACTTCCATCGTTTATTTCGGATGAAGACATAAGAAGTAAATTAGTATCAAAAGGGGTGAAAATCGTTTCTCCTATATACAGACGAGCAATTCCTGGGACGCAGGTAGCGGACAGGACTAGATTTATGAGATGCAAATTTCCACAAGGTATGTTCGCTTTGCTATGGACAATACCTTTCAAAATCGGCTCAGATACGAAATATTTTCGTCTTGTACATAACAACCAGATGAAGGTCTGCTCGGAGTGTTTGTCACCGGAGCATATGCGTAAACAGTGTCCGTACTTTGTTTGCCATGGGTGTGGCGAATATGGACATTCAAAGAGACAATGTAAAGCTATTAAATGTGAATATTGTCATAATTTACCGTTGTTATGTGTGTGGAAGTAGCTCAGATACAAAAAGAGATCAACCTCCGGCACATAAAAAGAAGAAGAACTGTGAAGTATGTAATTTCTATTTTTGTATGTGCAAATGTAACATTTGCGGAAAAAAAGAATGTATATGCGCCTGTTTCAAATGTGAAAAGTACCCATGTATATGTACCTGCGCTTTTTGTAAAAGTGATCCGTGTGTTTGTCCTTGTCAGGACTGTCGTAAATATCCATGTGTGTGTACATGCGACACATGTACAGAAAAACTCCATCGTTGTACTTGCAACAAACAGAATGACGAAAATGATCCGCAAATCGTAAAAATTACAGGTGAAAATGATGATGAAGATATTTCTGATGTTTGGTCAGAGAAAGATGTTGGCGATGCTGATCCTATAGCAACTGTTCCGATAGAAGTTAATGTGTTGCAAAATAAACAAAAAAGCCACCTCCAGGAGGAAAACAGAAAGAGAAAGATGGACAGTGATACAGAAAGTAATAATGAGATAACAGACGATGAAATATTGAATCTAGATAACGAGGAAGGTGGTAATGAAAACATCAATTCAGACAAGGATTTTTCTGATGGCAAAAAGTTAAAAATAGCTAGTAATGACGCTCCTCCTGGGGACAATATTGTCACTGGGAGAGTGAAAATGAAATAGAATTTGAGCAGTGTTGCTCTGATGATGAAAGCACCTTCGTTGGTGACGAAGAAGTCTCCATGGAAGGTGCAAATGAAAATGAGTCTTCTTTCTGTTCTGATGGTGAAAATGACACCCCAAATAAATTTATAAGTGCCAAAATGGCCAGAAAAATTAAGAAAAAACAGAGGAGACTTGAAAGGAGATCTAGTATCAAATGTACTCCTAATTTGAGTGGTAAACATGTAAGAAATGTGGTTGACAGTACAAAAAATAAAATGGATAAGTTAATATGCAAGATTGTTTTCTTTTTGCAATGGTGGTAATTTGTTCTTTTAATTGTAATGGTTTAAAGAATGTATTTAATTTTGAGAATTTTATAAGTATTATTCATGATAGAAAATTTAGTATGGTATTATTACAAGAAACATTCTGGGATGATGCTTATGTAAATAGTGTTAAACACTTATATGAAGGTGATATATATTGTAGTAACAGTTTACATGGTAGAAGGGGTGTTGCTGTTTTAGTGAATAATTATCTTAAAAATAAGATAAAATGTGTATATAAAGACTCTGATGGCAGATTTATCCATATAACATATGAAGAAGATGGACAATTGTTTAATGTAATTTCATTGTATGGTCCAAATGTTAATGCTGAAAGAGTTATCTTTTTTAACTTTGTTAAACAGTATACGGAAAAGTTAGATAACTTAATAATTGGTGGAGATTTTAATACTTCTCTATCTATGTTAGACAGAGGTGGTAAAAGTAATCATGTTATTGATGAACCATGTAAAAATTAATTGACTTGATTGAAAATAACAATTTGTATGATGTATGGCGTACTAGAAATAAAAGTTCTAGAATATTTTCATGGAAAAGAATTTGTAATGGAGAATTACAACAAAGTAGAATTGATTATTTCCTTGTTAATAAACAGTTATCTTCTTATGTTCAGAATGTATATTATAATACTACTAGTTTAAGTGATCATTCTTTTGTAGTTATGAATTTTAACTGTAGTAATATTGAAAGAGGTCCTGGATTGTGGGTCCTCAATAACACATTATTATGTAATGAAGAATATGTAAGGAGAGTAAAAGAAATTATTTCTGATGAAAAAGAAAATGAATTGTATAATAAAGATTTAATGATTTGGTGGGATAATCTTAAATATAAAATAAAGAGATATTCTCAAATTTTTTCTTCTAAAATGGCAAAAGAAAACAGAAGAGATTTTTATAGATTAGAAAGGCAGATCAACATTTTATGTGAAAAAGTTGCTTGTGGTGTAGATATTGATGTAGCTAAGTTAGAAAGTTTGAAACTTGAATTGTCAGCATTTGAGTTAGATAAATGTAGAGGTGCAGTACTCAGATCAAAAGCTATTTGGGCTGTTGAGTCAGATAAAAATACAAAGTATTTTTTAAATCTGGAGAAATATAAACAAGAGAATAATTCTATTAAAGAATTACTAAATGACAATAATGAATCAGTTTATGCTACTGAAGGAATTTTAGATTTACAATATAAATTTTATAAAGAATTGTACTCATGTGTAGATACAGATAATGATAAAATGTCAGAATTGTTAGATAGTGTAGATACAAAAATAGATGATAATGATTGTAACTTTTGTGATGCTGATATTTCACATGAAGAAATTTGTAAGGCAATAAATCAAATGTCAAAAATAAAAGTCCAGGATCTGATGGACTCACATTTGAGTTTTACTGTCAATTTTATAATGAACTCAGAAATGTATTATTTGATTTGTTTAATGTAATTGAAAAGAAGGTGTTTAGGTAGATCTATGAAATGTGGAGTGATTAGTCTTATATATAAAAGAAAGGTGATATAAAGTCTTTAAAAATTATAGACCTATTTCATTACTACAGGTTGATTATAAAATATTAGCCAGGATAATGGCAAATAGATTTAAGGTAGTGTTACCTAAGATTGTATCTAATGATCAAACATGTTGTATTATTGGTAAAGATATATCAAATAATATTGCTAATGTAAGAGATGTTATAGAACTTATTGAAAAGATGAACTTGAAGGGTATATAATGAAAATAGATCAGGAAAAGCATTTGACAGAGTGAGTCATAAATATTTGTTATATATGTTAAGAAAATATGGATTTGGTGATAGATGTGTAAAATGGATTGAAATATTTTATAATGGTATTAATAGTGCTGTAAAATGTAATGGATTTTGACAAACTATTTTCATATGAAAAATGGTATTCGACAAGGCTGCCCAATAAGTGCATTGTTATATGTTCTTGCTGCTGAACCTTTACATTGTAGAATTGTTAAAATGACAAAATCAAAGGTATAAAAGTCCCTAATTGTGATAAGAGAGATTAATTTATCAGCATGCAGATGATACTACATTATCTTTATGTAATAAAGAATCTATACCAGAAGTTTTAAAGAATTTGATTTATACAGTAAGCTACTGGAAATAAAATTAATGAACAGAAGTCAGAAATTTTATGTGTTGGTTATGGAGAGTTATCAGATGTAGAAACAGAGCAATTTGGCTTACAAGTTTGTAAAGATGCTATTCAGTTACTTGGGGTTTATGTTGGTCCTAACAAATCACTGTGTGATGACATGAATTGGAAAAATAAAATAAAGAAAGTAAGAAGTCTTCTGAACATGTTGTTACAGAGACAACTTACTTTACAAGGTAGAGTCACAGTTGTAAATATATTAATGTTGTCAAGATTTTGGTATACATTATTTGTTACATCTATGCCAGAGTGGGCATATGTAGAAATTAAAAGATTATGTGTAAATTTTATATGGGATAATAGATCCCATTTAGTTAAATATAGTTCTATGGTTGATGAAAAATGTAAAGGTGGGTTACAGTTGTCTGATATCAAATGTAAAATGTATGCATTTAGGTTGAAATATATAGGTAGACTAATTGATGATCAGTATCATGTGTTATGGAAAGATATATTCAAATACTTTGAATCCAAAATATATGGTATGCAATTAGGATTAGAAATATTGTATACAACAATACCAAATTGTGAATTAAAATGTATTCCTATGGTTTATCAAGAAATGTGTCAAGCTTTGTACTCCCTAGGATGTAAGATAGATTTCAGTTAACTGTTGAAAATATATATGATCAACCTTTGTTCTGTAATCCAAAAATTGTTTTATATGATAAAACTATTATTTGGTATGATTTCATACGAGCTGGTATTGTGACTATCAAAGATATTTGCTATGAGGTTAAGACTGGGTTTTACCAAAAATGCAATTGTAGATATGATTAATAATGTATGTGATTATGTAAATATTCAATATGTAATTGATAGGTATCATTGTTTATTATCTATTATACCAGATGAATGGAAGAATACTATTGACAATAATGTACACCACAGAAATATTGATAGAACAATAGATATATCTGTATTGATAAAAATGTACCTTGTGATTTGAAATCTTGTAATGTTAAAAGTTATATCAATGTGTGTTAGAAGACATAACTGAAGAGCCTATTGGGCCAATTATATGGAAAAATTATATGCTTTAGATGAAGCGGAATTGTGTAAAATTTGGAAACATGTTTATGAGTTTTGGAAGCCTTCAAAATGATAGAGTTGGATTATAAAATAATGCATAACTGTGTCTTTACTAATGTGAAATTAAAGAAAATTGGGCTGTCTGATTCTGAATTATGTGATGTATGTCATAAAGAAAATGAAGATATTATGCATGTATTTATAAACTGTGATGAACTAGAAGACTTTTATGATTATTTGTCTGCTTTACTATGTAAAATATTTGAAAATTGTGACTCTGATAAAATAAGTTTAGTACAGAGTGAAATGTTATTGTTAAATGGACTCAGATGGAAAATGAAAGGTGTGAATGACCTTTTCTTAAATTTTGTATTGTCAGTAGCTAGGTTCTGTATCTTTCGAAGAAGAAATTTACTGAAAAATGGACACAAAAATGTACATTTGACAAAACTTTTCAATATACATTGAAACATTATGTAACATATTTTTATGTATACCTGTGTAAGCAAAATAACAAGAGCAATGTTTTGAAAAGAACTTTCTAAAAGACAATCCAATTCTACAAGAAACAGATGATGTCTTAGTTTTGATTTGTAAATGTATGATATATAGATGATAAACTATATTGTTTATATTACTGTATGCATATTGATTAATGTTGTTTATCTTTGATTAGTTTTATCGGTTTTAACATGTCTTATATCTGATGATTTATTTTAATAAAGATAAAAAAAAAAACCGGTTCTCGTCCGATCACCGAAGTTAAGCAACGTCGAGCTCGGTTAGTACTTGGATGGGTGACCGCCTGGGAATACCGGGTGTTGTAGACTTTTTTAATTTTTTTACTTATAATTTTCACACCTTCAGATAAGTGAAAAAGTGTAATATTTTATTACTTAACAAAATTTTATAGCAAGGTTCAGAACAGCAGCAAAGTGAGTCAAAGTAAGTTTTCTCCCTTGTTACTGTTCTATAAAAGAATGTCATAGCGACGGCTTCTGAAACTGAGGCTATACGTTGGATTTCGCCCGTCAGGACGGGTAAGTGATTTTTATTCTTTACTTTCGTAACTGCTGTACCGGTTATGCCACTTTAAATTTTTGACACGTCTCTGAATGTATTGCACAGCTGCGTTTTGTATCATGAAATAAGACTGCCCTTTTTCCAGGGTGAAATAAGTTTTCTCACTTTAGTTCTGTCTGCATGATTTTCCCGTGAACTTCATTTGACACAAAATTTCAATGGACATCTCCGCTGTGCGGTTTGTTTATTTGAGATTTTTCTTTTCAATTGAAATATTCATGTTTTTTTCTTTTTTATGCCTGAAAATTTTCTTATTTTATACAAATTCTGTTGAGAAATGATGAATAAACGACTTCTAGCAGCTCTTCACGTCATTAAAGTTTTGGGGGATAGTAGGCTCATTTGGCAATCACATCACAAATCATATCATTCGATACAAAAATAAAGAAGCACTTAGTAAAACTTGCCCTTCCTAAGTTTCTTAACATTGTAAAAAAGTCGATATTTACGACATTGGTCTTATATTGTTTATTGATGCTGTTTTTTAATGTTCATTTTTTTTTACCTTCGGCAATGGTGCATCTTGTGCAATATCTTGTGGGAAATTCGACCACTATTACTTCTTTTACTACTTCCACATCTACTTATAATTATAATGATACTATTGTATTTTGAAAAGCAACAAGAAAAAACTGCTTCTGTCTTTATTTTTATTCTCAAAGCAGTCTCTTCTTATGTGTCCTCAAATTTGTATAAGCGAGTGTTATGTTCCTAATTGCCTTTTCTAAAGTATCAACGCCAATACTAGTCTTATTCAATTGTGTCAGTAACCTGGATAACGAAAAGTTCAATGCAAATGGGAAAAATTTTGGTTTCAACAAATCCTGGAAGAAAATATTGTTTATTTTTTGTAGATTATATTTTACATTTCTACCTCTACAAACACCCACCTCACATGGAACTGTTTGACAATTTGTATACCGTATTTCGACGTCATTTAGTTCTTGACAACTAATGTTAAATGGACACGGCTTGGAATTCTTATGCGAGGAAGACAAAAAGCAGGTTGATTCTACATTTTTCATAAAATCTAAATCTATCAGTTTTATTTTACCATTCACCATTTTAAAATGTGCGGGCTTAATGTCGAAATCTACCAAAGATCCCAAAGGTGAATGATGCAGGTATGACAACAAACTAGCAAGGTCAGCAGCATGATTCAATCTCTCTGCAATTGTAATATTCAATGCATTTATGTCTAGTTCATCACCATATTCGAAAACAACCGAGAGATCTCCGTAATATGAAGAATTGCTGTGACCTTCACCTTTAATATGTCGTAAGCAGTATCCCAACATTTTAATTATTGAGGGGTGGTCCAGTTGATCTCTCATCAGTAGATTTTTCATAAACAAGACCAACCGTTTGTTTACACTGAATTTCGATTTTTTGGAAGGTGACAGTCTTTGAATGACAACTTTCTGACTTTCGAATGTACCAATGTCGACAATGTTTTACCACCCACCTCCTCTGTTATACTCTGATATTTGTATTTCATTCATATTTGTACAGTTAAATCTGTACTTTTGATTTCTATCCCATCGCATAGAACTGCTATGACCTTGATTTTTCTGCGTTCCAGATGTTCTGGTTTTTCTACCCGCCATGTAATTGCTGTTAGCACAGCTGTATGTGATGAAATCCATGTGATGTAGATACATGTATAACGTTTGTAGAAATATTTTAAAGACAAGAGCAGTTTTGCAGACATTTTTTAACACTGTTTGCGTTACCATGATAGTGTTCATTACTTCAAATAAATTTAAAGTTAGTGGAGTTGATATTTGTCTGAAAAAGCAGAAAAATGGAAATATTGTTTACAACAAGAAACATCTGCGTTTAATTGACTGAAGGAAATTGATTGTTTTTTGCCTAAGGTTAACCAGAAAAAAGGCTAAAATAGTTTGTATGCATAATCAAACAAATAAACGTATATTAGGAGATGTTTACCAAGTCGACTCTTCTGGTCTCACAATCTTTCGATACTAAGTTTGAATGTTTTGATCCTATTTTTGACTGATAATTCACGAAAATTATATATGTGAACTGCCTTTTACACATCAATTCCTTAAATTTTATCAATTTAAAACACTGATTCCAACGTATTCAGAACACTCAATTACATTTTTGGTTAAATGTTCTTTACAAAAATGTATGCCATCGTTCAAAAGGTACAAACAATTTTGACTTTTGGTGGAGCGATGATAAGTTTGATAGCCATTCGCTTATACCTACACGATAGTGGCAAATATTTTAAAAAGTAATTTCTATTTTATGGTTAAGAGCTATGGGGACAAATTTCATTAAGCAACGAAATTAAATAATTTATATCATCTGAAATTAAATAGAAAATACTGCCTTTCATATCCAGGTTAAACTAAAGGATCAAAAATATGTGAACTGTTGCTCTCATCAGTTGTTAATGATATGATTAAAGTTATTACACATTTGTAGTTGTAAATGATATTCTTATTATGCAAATTTGCCGTTGTTGATTGTATGATTTTCATGTTGTTACACATTTGCAGTTGTTAATGATATATGCTTTTCCTATTGTTACACATTTGTAGATGTAGATGATATGCTTTTTATACAAATTTGCCGTTGTTCGTTTTATGATTTTTTATCTTATTACACATTCGCCCTTGTTCATTGTATATGACTTTTGCGCATGCATTTTCTCTCGTGATTTCCTATTTACAAGGAAGCAATTGAGCCGAGAGTCCCAAGTGGTGAAGTTGAAATCATCCTTCGAACACTAGGACGTTACGCACGATACTGGTGATACCTGACGTTACATTAAAATAACGTCGAAATACACTTTTACTGACGTTTTATCCAAGTCGCTTGTTGTTAAACGAACGTATGAATTTATGTTTGTCACGAATGTCTCCCCATTCGTTTTACCTCTTTAAAGCATTCCCTACATGTACATGTATTTATTTTCATATATTATTGGTTTCTATAACTACTGTTTCTTTATAGGGATAAATACAGATTAATAAATTTCTAGCATTTTATTTCAGTAATACATTCTAAAACATTTAAATGTGTTTCTTCTGTGATTCGAATGACATTGTTTGCGGTTACTTCGAACAAATATAGACCACTGACGCAGCAGGTACAACCGCTTTCCTGTTCACAAGACGATATTGAAAAGGCGAGTTCGTTTTGTTGTAATATAGACCACGAAACACAGGTGTTCCCGCAGGAGTAAAGATCCCAAGAATCCGTTGTGTCAATGCGTAACGTTTCCATGCTTTCTCTACTTTCAGCATGTAGTACTCCTCCTCATCGTCGTCAGTATATAACGCAACTAATTGACCAACCGAAACTAATTCTTGCAAAGACACTTGTTCATTTTCTTCATTTTCTTGTGCATCCGCTCTGTATTCTATAACCACCAGTTTTATCGAATTAGAACACTGGTCATACATGTGATGACAACAGTTTACACAGAAACAAGACAATTCACTGATATTTATCAATCCTTTAGCAGAATCACGACTAGCTCTTACTTGGTGAAGAGATCGAATGCTAGGCACCGGCTTAAAAGACAGTCTGTTGTCACGGTGAATCGTTTCCGCATATCGGAATATTCTTCTCTTACAATGTGACCTCGGTTGTGTTAGAAATGAATTCGCGTTTTCACAGAGATCTTTTGCTGTCCTTATCTGAGTCTGTCCGCGTAAAATGGCATAGTCGGCTTGTCTCTTAATAATTCCTCCAGCAGCGTCTTGTGGTCCTGAAATGCAAAGATAAGTTTTTATGTCAACTGCATGACATTGGACCTTACCATTTTACCGCGTTCAAGGTTTATGATTTTTATAATAGTAACAATCCCGAAAGTCACGAGAAATATAAGAGATACATTCAATACCCTACAGCGACTGCCAAGATGAAGAACAGAAATAAAAGCCCTGTTCCTTGATACAACGTATTTATTTTGTTTCAGGTGTAATTTAGTCCGACGCACATGTTTTATCAAAATACATTTATTTCAAGTTCGATATAATAAAAAACATGTAAAAAAATTTCTAGAATAACGTTTTCAAACATTAACCCATAATGTGACGGATTGAAAGAAAACAGTTTACCGATAATGTGAATACCCGACCGCTTTTAAAATATTTACATTTTACACAAATTACTCATAAATATTCAATCAAAAGCTAAATAATATGTATTCCATTGTACTCGAAAATGTGAGAAAAATCATTAAATCTGTGTCCAAGATATCTAGCGTAGAGACTGACAGACGGACTGACATTCAACTGTATTTAAAGGCAATCATAGTAGTAAGTTCGAGGATAATAAACTAAATTATTATAAATACCTTTTGCATGGAAAGTTTCGAAGAAATTTCTTGTGAAATGTTGATATCCAAAGTCGTCGCTTGTTTGACTAATATCTCCGAAACAGTGTCTGTTCTTATACTGGGCTGCACACCCGTCAGTAAACTCGTGCATTGTTTCTACTGAATATGAAATCGACTGTAAATATTCCGCTATATAATTTCGGACTTGGTGAACAAAGTATTGATCATGAACTAAGTCTGGGCTTATAACGAAAAAAAATTCCGTGATAATTTCAGGAAAGTCTTCTGAACTATCAACACCATCGTATTCTAGCAATGCATGTCTATGTAGAATAGTAACATGGACCGACACTTCGGTTTTTGAAAGTAAGCACTTTGAATCTCAGTAAGCTCGGAACACCTGTAATTTTCACTAAAGTCATGCACACAAACACATTGCTTTTCTGGGAGATTTCTAACAAGATTTTGAAATTGTTCATTTTGCCATGTAGCTCTGTGCTGATGCACTGGAAAAGTTTCAATTAGTTTTCTGAAATATGAAAACAATTCACCAACTTGACTTTCTTTTTCACGAGCATTAGTTTCTTTATGGTTTTGTTCCTTTAATATTAACGCTTACATTTTCAAACTTTTCCCACTTTACAAATTCCGCAGTGTCAGATACATCAAGTTCACAAGGCAGAAAATTCAAGATTTTAACTCCACAATCGGAACAGTTTCTTTTAAGGCACTGTATTGTGTGAACCATCTTGCATTAACGACATCAGATATTGAATCGTACACAGGAGTAGAATAGCATTAATTCGGTTCATTTTCTATCAAAAGTTTCTTTCGGAATTCCATACACGATTTAAAGACAGTTTTAAATTCTACATGGTACTTGCAGCAACATGTTTGTCTATCCTTAGGTCGGACGGGTCGCACAAAGTAGGGTTTGCACCTTTCGAACATTCTTTGAGCTATTTTAATAGAGGGTTTTCTCCGATAAAGTCCAAATACACATCGGTCTGTGTTTTTCTAGTATGTGTGTCATGTGGCTTGAATAAGTTTTCGGACCAATGCGGACCCTTTTGATATCGGCCTTGTTACCAGTCGGACGAGAAATACCAGGCTTACACCAGAACTCATAAATACGTTTCTTCGTGTCAGGTGTTCTGATCTAGTTTTTCTATTTGTGTAAGTCCAGCTTGATTTTCAGATTTAAGTATTCTTGTTCTAATTGCATGACCACGGCTAACTCTTCTTACCGGTAATCCCAATTTCCTAGCCAGTTTCTTTCTGCATTTATTGTCACTGATTTTTCACCACTTACTGGTGAAATAATAACATTCATCGTTTTCAAAGAGTCATCCGATCTTTTCCTCTTACAGTTGTCAATAACTGTTTTAAATCTTCCGTCAAGGCTTTTGATGTTTTGTGTTCTTCCATTTCCTCCGGCGAAGAAATCACTTCAGAAGATTGCAGTTTTCTCACAGTCGGCGAGTTCGAATTTTGCAAGTATGCGACCATGGTTGTCACCCGCCTGTCTGGGCTCTTTGGTAGGGCCAGTTTCAGTTTCTTCAATGCCCGATGTTTTTCTGTTCTATTCTCGAAAGTATTTCGCATATTTAAATCCTCGTTTTGCCTTTGATCATTGATATTGTCTTCACGTTTTCTTTCTATATTTCCGTTTTCTCTCCGTTTCTTTGACCCGTCTCATTTGTTCTTTCTCTTGTTTCTCTCTATGTTGTCTTTGGCGTACTGCCTCATCTGATAAAGCATACTCCTTTTCCTTTAGATTTCTATTTCTGTAATAAGATTCAAGCCTTTGTTCTCGTCGCTTTTGAAGCTTTCCTTGTTTGTACCGTTCAAGTCCTTCCTTAGATAATATCCTTTTTTTCACTGAAATAATTATGAAAGTTTTATTATATAATTTATTTTAGATACGATTAGGACAGATTTACGATGACATAAAATAAATACAAATACAAACACTTGCAGATAATCTTGAATAGTTTAATAATATCCGATTGATTTTCATAGATAATGTAATCTTCAAATTATTAGGAGCGAATTTGTTTCTCGCTTCTGAATAGACTAATTTATTTATTCAAATCAGGGGCCCTCGAAAGGCCATACAATGCATACATTAATCATTTTGACAATTATCAACAACAAAAACGTCTGTAACGTTACGTGTAACTTTTCAAAACGGAGTTCCATGTATGTGACATTTTATTGGACATGCGGTTTTGTTTGTAATTTGTGCAAAGCTTGGTGCATTGTCATGTTTCAATGCTCAAAATGCGAAGAAAGGTTTGTACTTTTTAAAGCGGTAAATAGAATTAAGGAAATATTCAATAAAACAAATTAATTTAATCTCATTCGATGGATTAGTGCCGGAAAATGTGTGAAAACTGTACTTGTGACAAATTCTTGGACATGAGAAAATTCCGACCTGTGTAAACCGACGTAACAACAAAGAAAAAAATAAATGATTTAAAAGGCGAGTCTTTGTACAAAATAATGATACCAATATTGATTAACTTACCAGTATTCTGTTCATAAAAATCAAGTCCGTAAGTTCGGCTAAAATATTTCCCTGCTTGTGGGACACTTTTAATATCTTATTCAGGGCCCATTGCTTCGCTTCTAGTACTGGTTGTGTTCAAATTTTTGATGTCACAATGCTATGACGTTGAACGTTGCGCTGCCCGAAAATGGTGACTTTTGGTGAAAAATCACCAATCTTCAGCACATTTTGCCCAAATATCGGCATCTATTTGTAACGCGGGACACGAGAAAATGACGTTATTTATAAAATCGTGTTCGGTTTATTCACATACACTTGTATTAAAATGTCATTCAAGACTTAAAATAAATTCCCGAGACATTCAGCTTTATTTTGATGTAAAATTTATATGTTTTCTAGTAGCAACGACAATATAGTGACCAATTGTTGCTTATGACACGGTATTTTTCTTGAGTGTCACCAGTTCCGTGCGTAACGTTTTAACGGACGCCATCACGAGTTGGTTGACCGTTATATATGTGTTAATAGTCGTAATTCGATTATTACAATTTTAATTTATTTCTATGTACTTACTGATATCATCATTTCCAAATATGATATATATTTCATGCCATTATAATCCCTAAATCTTTTAAGCATGAACATTCCACACTGTATTACTAAACCCCGAATTAGTGATTAATACATAAAAGAAAAAATACTAAAAGCAACCTTAACATATACTTTATACTAGACAAGCGAAATTATAATTTGTTTTACTCTTAAGAAATGACTGATTCATCAGCAAAAAAGAGTTATCTTTATATGTACAATGAAAAGTTCATCAAATCGGTTATACTAATAGAAAAACAAAGGATATGGGGTATCCATCCAAGACACAAAATCAGTACATGCACAGCAAAAAAACAAAAAATATAAAAAAAAACACAAAAAGCAAAAGAATAGCGGATTTATTGCTGTTCTTCATCTCAAAGTCACAGTTGCCTTGAATCAATTCATTACAGATAACGTATATAACATTACATATTTCTCTACTATGTGTCAAGCTAATTATTGCACTAACTTGTCAATGCTTATTTCAATTTCTCCTTATTGTTTAAAGTGTTATATGTAAATAACATTTCATTCCCGAGAGCTACTACATTAACTTCAGATGTAACAGATGTCAGCTGCAGCAATAATGTGGTTCATAGGTTAAAAGATTTAAATGGGGTTTTTGCCATGTGGTATATTTTACTAATAATTGTGCCTGCGTGTTTTCAAGATGGTCACATAAAATAATTTTATGTAAAAAAGAACTTTGGCAGTCTTACGACTCTCATTAAATTTGTCTTTCGAACCTAATCAACAATTACATTTACAGTAGTTTTAGTAAAAATCTTTGCATTATAATTTCATGTTTTCTTTTAAATTTAATCAAAGACTATAAAAATGTTCTAAGGCAGACTGAGTAGAAAAAGCTCTATCACTCAAATATTATATCTTCATTGTTATTATTGTTTAAAACAACAGATTAATATCGATCTATTTGTTTATTGGTGTATACTATAATGCTTTTAAGTTTTGTTATTGGTATTATTATAATTCATTTATTTGGTTATTTAAGAAATAATTCACAGCCTTAGATTTGTTTTCATTCAACTATGGGTTTATATTCGATTATGTAATCCCGAGCGATAGCAAGAGGTAAAATACGAAAAAAAAATGCCCAACTCATGGTTAAATGAAAACAAATCTAAGACTGACATGCATTATTTCGATTCTAATACATTGTAGGACAAATAAGGTAAATTACTGTTTTGGCTGTTCCGTTTTACCCCCATATAATAATATTATATTATTCAATATTAAATAAAAAAAATGTCTTTTATCTAAATTTTTTACATCCTGAGGCGTTAAAAAAAAGAACAAATATTTAATTATTTTGATTTTGTTGTGAGTCTCACACTATTATAAAGCATGCTTTCAAACGTCGTACAGACCACCAGAAGAAACCGAAAAGTTGATTGAACATGATGTGCAAAATTAAGATTCATTGCCAAGTGAACTTGGTCGTAAAAATTGAAAATCTTTCATTCAATCTGCTTCAGTGCTTGACATTTCGATTTGAAATAATCTATTTCTTTTTTTTTATACTGCCGCTTGGTCAGACAAAGACTATCTTGTAGGAGTTGACATAGCAGAAATGAATTTCGATTACTTATAAATCGAACATAAAAACTACTGATCAAAGTTTTCAAATTATCGCCGATTGTTTATTTTTTTCTATTGTCAGTAATGAAAAAGCCACAGAATAACGAACGCGGGTCATTTCAGGTAAAAATATCCGAAAGCGGGAGATTTTATACTCCCGCGCGGGAGCGGACCGGCAAGCGGGAAATTTCCGGAATTTCGTCGTTTGCGCGGGAGACTCCCGCTCAAAACGGGAGGGTTGGCAGGTATGGAGTGACGCGAAACAGCCAATTTCCGTATTAATGCGTTTAAAACGTACCTTAAAATAGATATACTGTGATTATACAGGTTGTCATATTGGAATTGTCTATAAAATGTTTAACGTTTTGTTTTTGTTTTTAGTTTTTAGCTCACCTGAGCCAGAAGGGCCAAGTGAGCCTTTCTTATCACTTGGCGTGCGTCGTTGTCGTCGTCCGTCGTCGTCGTCGCCCGTTAACTTTTACAAAAATCTTCTCCTCTGAAACTACTGGGCCAAATAAAACCAAACTTGGCCTAAATCATCCTTAGGGTATCTAGTTTTAAAAATATATCCGATGACCCCGCCCATCAACCAAGATGGCCGCCATGGCTAAAAATAGAACATGGGGGTAAAATGCAGTTTGGCTTATATCTCTGAAACTAAAGCATTTACAGCAAATCTGACATGGGGGTAAAAATGTTTATCAGGTGACGATCTATCTGCTCTGAAATTTTCAGACGCATCAGACAACCCATTGTTGGATTGCTGCCCCTGAATTGGTAATTTTAAGGAAATTTTGCAGTTTTTGGTTATTATCTTGAATATTATAATAGATAGAGATAAACTGTAACAGCAAAAATGTTCAGCAAAGTAAGCTCTACAAACAAGTCAATATGATCAAAAATGTCAATTGACCCCTTCAGGAGTTATTGCCCTTTAAAGTCAATTCTTCACAATTTTTCGTAATTTTTGTAATCTTTTACGAAAAAACTTCTCCACTTAATCTACTGGGCCAAATAGAATTAAACTAAGCCACAATTTTCAGTGGGGTATCTTGATTGAAAAATATATCCGATGACCCTGTCATCCAACCAACATAGCCGCCATGGCTAAAAATAGAACATAGGGGTTTACTATAGAAGTCAATGGGAAAATTATAAAAAAAAACAATTTCAAATGGTCACAACTAGAAAACTAATTTCAATAATGATAAAGGGTCTGCAGTAACTATTGTAAGACTACAATGGGATGACCTGCTTTAAATTTAACTACTGGACCGAATTCAACCAAACTTGGCCTCAATCATTATTAGGGTATCTAATACTATTTATTATGATTTTAATTTCATTTTATATGATTTTCAAAACCACAGTAGATACAGGTGAGCGACACAGGCTCTTGAGAGCCTCTAGTTGTTTTTGTTATATATTTGTTTTAGGTTAGTTAAATATGATTCAAGGATTAAATAACTATTGATGAATGTGAATAAACTCATCATAGATACCAGGCTTAATATTTTGTACCCTATACGCGCGTTGTGTCAACAAAAGACGCATCAGTGATGCTCGAATAACAAAATTAAATAGGCCAAAGAAAGTACGAAGTTGAAGAGTATTCAGGACCAAAATTCCGAAAGAATTTGTCAAATAAAGTAAGGTAATCTATTTGGAGTAGATATTCCTTAGTAAATAAACTTATTATATATACCAGGCTTAAATCTGTGTACGGCAGTCGCACGTTTTGTCTACAAAAGACGCAAAAACTCATCAGTGACGCTACAATTAAAAAGTTACAAAGACCAAATGAATTAATTAAGTTCAAGAGCATTGAAGGAACCGAAATTCCGAAAGGTTTTGCCAGATAATTTATTATCATAATTGTTTTGTCACTTCCAACTGTAGAAAACTTTTGAATAGTTTTAGTTTTGAAATATTGGCTGATTATATATGTTCTATACACGGAATCTTCTTTGTCATTAATTTAAAAAAATGATAATTGATAGGTGGTTTTCAATAATTTATTGCAGAATGATATTGAAATTCAAAGATCTTTTGTCTAGTCACAAATGATATATACACAATTTTTCAAGTTATTTCTAATCTCACTGGATAACTTATTTAAAATCATCTTCATAGATTTACGGTACGATTTAGCATTAAAACTGAAGGAATAATGGAAACTTAGATGTCGCTGTCTTTTAAGATTTTAAACAAGAATATGTGTCCATTTGACAACATGCCCATGCTCGCACTGTCATACTTCAATGTCTTATTTATCGCGAACTGTGACCAAAACAATAAGTTAGCATACATTTTTAAAGTTCACATCAAAATGAACTTATGAACAAAATGTCCAGTTGTTCTGACCATAACTTTATGGTCAAACAACTTATAATGAAGACAATCTTCGATCAGTTTAATTGAGGTCTCGAGCTTGCATGTTCTTTGTTAATTTATGTTGATCATTGTCGTTTTGCTTAGTCTCTTCTGTTACCTATTCTAACATGTGTGTTTGTTTATTCCACAGAGGTATAAGGGAGGGTTGAGATCTCACAAAACGTGTTTAACCCCGCCGCATTTTTGCGCCTGTCCGAAGTCAGGAACTTCTAGCCTTTGTTTGTCTTATTTGTTTTTTTTTTCAATAATTTATATGTTTTGGAGTTAAGTTTGGCGGCCATTTCGCTAAACTAGTATATTGTTTAGGGGCCAGCTAAAGCCCGCCGCCGGGTGTGGGATTTTATCGGTGCGTTGAAGACCCATTGGTGGCCTTGGATTGTTTTCTGCTCTTTGGTCGTCTTGTTGTCTCTTTGACACATTCCCTGTTTCCATTCTATATACTGTCAAATCAAAACATTAACCTACATATAGCTACCGTCAACCAAAACTTAATAGCGGACGGCCAAACAAACGGACAGATGGATGCATGACGAAAAACATTATGCGATATCTATCATATGCAGCCCATGGAACTCGTTACATTTTGTTGATCATAGATATTTATAAAAACTTAAAGTCGATTGAAACGAGTTTCTTGTAATTTTAATGTTATGGAAATAATTGAACCAATGCATGCATTCTTGGTATTCCTAATTATTGGAAGATTTTATATAGATAGAAAAAGTATACCTAAAACGACAAAGTTATTTTTCATTTACCTGTATATATTATGAAACCGGTTTTTCAAAAGTGATTATTTTCTAAGGGTTTAATATTTCGCGGTAGTGTTTTGCCATGGCTTTATTTGGACTTGTTTGTTTGCTTTTGGCCTTGAATGTTTGTCCCTTATATTTTATTAACTATGTATTTACTTTCAGGTATCACAGATCGAATTTATTCGTTCATAGTGTGTTAATTTACGTTTTTGATTGAGTTAAGCCTTCCAATTGATGTTTTATCGTGTGTTTTTCTATGTTGTGATGTTATACTATTGTTTCAGAAAAAGGGAGACGGTTTGGTACCATTAAAACGTTTAATCCCGCTGCAAATGTTTGCACCTGTCCTAAGTCAGGAATCTGATGTACAGTAGTTGTCGTTTGTTTATGTAATTTATACGTGTTTCTCGTTTCTCGTTTTTTATATATACTAGACCGTTGGTTTTACCGTTTGAATGGTTTTACACTAGTACTTTTGGGGCCCTTTATAGCTTGTTGTTCGGTGTGAGCCAAGGCTCCGTGTTGAAGGCCGTACATTGACCTATAATGGTTTACTTTTATAAATTGTTATTTGGATGGAGAGTTGTCTCATTGGCACTCACACCACATCTTCCTATATCTATAGATACTTAACTAAGTGCTTTATGCACGTTTTTTATATTTATTACGAATCTATAACGTATTATCGACACATAATATTTCATTAAGTGATTGTTGATCGCAAGCTAATTAACCTTCGAGTTTATAGCCGAAGTTTACCGAAACGTGACATTGATTAAAAATCAACTCTGAGCATGTGGAGCAAGTAACAAATAAGTGAATTGATAAAGCCATGATTTTCTTTTTATATTTTCCATATGTTCCCATTTCTTTATCAAACTTTTCCTCAACAGTTGTTAAGTGGTTTGTTGTATCAAATTTGTTCATAAGAATCAGTTATTACTATTTATCTTCCAGTGCACGTTTGTTTATATTCTTTCATCACGGTTTAACTTTTGCACTTGCACTGTGCAGGGGCCGAAGTTCTAAGTCTCGTAGTTAAGGTCACTGCATACGGGGAAAATATCGACAAATTAGTATACCGGAAGACTAATTCAATAACAGTACATTTATGAAGATATTGATAATACAAAGAATTTTCTTTTACAAGAAAATTATAAAGCAAAAACTTAGCTATTCAAGTACATAGAGATTTATACATGGCCTTTTCCATATCGGCCCGGGTATCATCCCGAGACCCCCATATCAGCACCTCGAATACGTCTCGGGCTGATATGGGGTCTCGGGATGATATCCGGGCCGATATGGGAAAGGTCATGTATTAATCTCTTTATCATATACTTCCGACAATTGTTTTATATAAGGCAAATAAACAAATGAAATAACTAAAACAGTCAAAAACTTTATAAAGAGTTAAATTATGAATCCAACAAATACACTATAATTGTCCAACAACAGCATCATTACCTCAATATATATTTATTGTAACATATCCTATAGAGGCATTTTGAAACATTGAAAATTTGGAAGCTGGAAGCATAGAAGTATTTACAGTTTTATGATCATTATTACTACATGTTGTACTATGAGATGATTCATAATTGTCAATGGCATTGGTTACTTCCTGTAGATCCATATCAGCAAGTACTAAATTATCATCATTTTGAAAATCTATATCATTGGATTTAACCATGTTTACAGTCTGTTTTTCAATAACAGCAGGTTCTGTACAAACAGACTTACCACCGGATCCAATATCAGACAATATATTGGACATTTTGATTTGTTGATCTAAAGATGCTGAACAGTATTCATTTATAGATGCTACATTTTTGTGTCCAGTTAACTGCATTACTGTTGTTACCTCTACGTGCGAATGCAACAATGATGTTTCTGTTGTTTTTCTTGCTAAATAAATAAACTCATCATAGATACCAGGATTTAAATTTTGTATTTGAATGATTAACTTTTCGACCTGTTAATCCTCCTTTCTCTGACATTAGTTTTACTAGTTCACCAAGTTTATTCTTGCCCATTGGCTGCATACTGTACCATATATTTGTGTTTCTGTGTCAAAATCATCATGACCCTTGTGATAACGAGGAAGAATGGACAAATAAAATTTACTGTCAGGCTTCATTGAATCAGTAGGCCTTCGTTTAATATAAGTCTTGAATGTTTTGACAGGACATCTTGGATTATCTGAAAAATATATAATAATGTACATGTAAACACAATCTTGTCATTCTATAAGAAACAATAAGTATACAATTAAGGTATATAAGATAACAATGTCATTCATTAATAAACATCAAAGTTTTTTGCACATTGCATTACTTCAAGTTGGTCTGTAAGATATGCGTGATATTCGGAGCGAGTTTCACCAGTGTTTTATTAAACAGATTATCTGATATCTTTTTGTATAATACTAAGATTAATAAAATGCTATTTTTTAAAATAATTACCTGATGTTGCAAACATTTTTGGGGCAAATGGTCTTGCACTTCCCTCTCCCTTTCTTGTTTTTGTTTGACGCTCAGTAAATTCAAGATACTGGACTCCTCCTGATGTTACTTTCATCTCAATATCACCAAACTTCATATCTTCATGTTCTTGGGGGCTTCTCATGCCAAAATGCATTGCATTATTTAACCACACTGTATCAATCAATGCATCTGGATTACCTGTGAAATAAAAGCATACATTGAAAATAAAACAAGTTAAAACATCATTTTATTAGGGAATTGTGACTATACGCGTACCTCGATACCATTAACAGGCATTAAATTACTATTAGAATTACTACTGTACATTGAATGTATATGTGTATGCTAAACAGAAAAATAGATATCATGTTACTTGTCAAAGCGATAACAAATAATAGAAACAAGCACATGTGAACAACAATTATGGGAACACTTATATCATTTTAAAATAATATTTTCAATGCAAGTCCATATTTTATTTACTTGCTCCGAGCAAACTCCTGCTATAGAGATGGTCAATTTCCTCTTGTGTAAAGGCATCTGCCTTTCTTTTTCTTTGCTCTTAAGATCTTTCTTTTTAGCTGACAGAACGTCCCTCGAGTGCTGAAAGTCTTTATTAGTTAAAATATTCACATCAGATTTTTCACTTAAATGTCTATTAATTGATGACTGTATGGACTTTAGCGTGTCAGGTTCATACTCTTCACCTTTTTTATTCCTCACAGATAGAAAAAATCTGGCAAGATATAGGTCCAGTTTGTCATTTTCGATAGTTGAAAACGGACGTTCTTTATTGTGTGTTGTTAAAAGCCAAGTTTGAAACAGGCTAATGTCACTTTTTGTTTCCCTAATATGGGTTATCAGCCCGAGTGTGAAATTATGGCTTGTTTACTTCCGTTCATTACACATATGCAAAAGCTATCATATTAATGCTAAGTATATGATAAATGTATATCAAACATTTTTTTTTTTTAATTTGAAGTTTCATATGACTTTAATCCGACACGACTACAGTGTTGGACAATCGATTGAAAAGACATTTTTGAGAGATTGTTATATTTTATTCAGTCAATACTATTCAAATGAATAACATGTTATCATTCGATTGTCATTTTGATAAGTACTCTATTCAATCAAATGGTTCTTATGCTTTGAAGGGCAACAATCGCATCGATCTTATTCAATCGTAACGATTGAATAAGAGTTTAATCAATTCAAACAACTGGTTTTATTTCAAGGGCTACGAGCGTTTCGATTGTTTTCAATCGTTACGATCGAATAAAAGTTTATACAATAAAACAGTTAATTTATTTCCAAGTCTCTCGATAGTATTCAGTCGAATTGAAGGATAAATTAATTTAATTGGTTATCCTTTTTTTCAAGCAAGACGATCGTTTCAATTGTGTTCAATTGTTATGATCGACAAAAAGCTGACCCTTTCAATCAAATAGTTAACTTTTTTCAAGAATGAAGAGCGTTACATTAATATCAGTTTTATCAGCAATCGAAGCCGAGCATCAGATTTAAAGTGAAACTAACTACTCTAGGGGAGGTGAGAATCAGATGTGGATACTTAAAATCCAATGATCTCTGACGGTACAAACAATCTGAGTATCTTTTCTCTTGCAACAATATAACAAATTTTATTTCTCTACCCTTTACACAAGTATTTCACATTCAAAACTTAAAGATCTAAACAATTTGAAAGAATAAGTCCAATAAAAAAAAAGAAAAAAGGTTGTATCTACGCTTTCAAGGCTTTGTTGACTGTTTTCCATATCTGTGTTACAGATCGATGCAACGAATGTGTACTTACCATGAGCAACACAACAGATGCCTTAAGTGGAGCATGATCTGCCAACTCTGCCAGCATCTGAGATCACTCCCAGTTATTGCGGGGTTCATATTGCTGAGTCTTCAGTTTTTTAAAGTGTTTTGTGAACTTGATTGTCTTTTCTTTGTCATTCGTTGATTGCCATTGCGGTGTCAGTTTTTTTCGACTTATGATTTTCGAATTTCCCCTTGGTATTTTGGGATTCTCTTTTTACGATGGTATGGAAGTTAGTCAATTTAATCTACTGGTTCTAGAAGTCCCGTTTTTAAGGACACGATTGTAACGACCGCATTCAATTGTACGATCGATCAAATATTTTTTTTCCTGTTTTCAAGAATCACGATCGTATTAACCGTATTATAAAAGTGAATACTTAGAATCGCAATAATTCTTAAATATCATGCTGTATGCTTATTTCAACATGGGTAGACATTATTATTGTCACCATCTTAATACTGAGCGTTAAAGAGTTGTAAAATATTGACAACCCATGTTTTGTCGAAATTAGACCATGACTTTGTCAACACATAAGAAAAGAATATTATCAATGGTAAAACCGGATAGGAATTTGTTGACATGGTATAATTTTTCTTACATAAAAAAAATCTTACATAAATATCATGAATCTTGATAAGAAAAATGGTATTGATAAAAGAGGCAAAAGATTCCAATGTGACATTCAAAACTTATAAGAAGAGAAACTAGCAACGCAAAAACAGAAGAACGATGAAAGAACAAAGACCACAAAATATTACATAGAAAACAAAAGACTGAGCTACATGAGCCCAAACAAAAAAACTGGGATGATCTCAGGTGCCCCGGAAGGATTACCACATCCTAATCCTATGAAATATGCAGATAAGTAATATCAACTGATTATGCATCTAGCAAAATCAGTAATAGACTCTTATCTAACCCTCAGACATCACCAAAATTCGTAAATCATTGGTCATGTGAATTTTTTAACCCTAAAACAAAGAAATTTTGAATTTGAAACGCAGTCTTTCAGGTTAAGGATAAATAAGACTGTTACCGGTTTCAAACGAACACCAACATTCAAAACGTATAAAGGATAAGTACAATACTGAAACCTAAAGCAATATCAACACGAACCCCTATTTTGAACAAGACTAGGCTTGATATCAGGAGCTACGGATGGCTAAGTAGATTCAGTTCCACATGTTGCGCCCATCGTGTTGCTCATGGGAAGTACACATTAGGCGATAAGTCTCATTTGGTGATATCAGCGGACAGCAGTGGTTATGACAATTGTAAAATTTAAAGTTTTGGAATTGAAGCAGATGAAGCGAAACTGTATTATCATTTGTGACGCCATAATTTATTTATACGGACACAAAGTAATAACATTACAAAAGAGACTTTTTATTACAAACATGTAAACAGTCAATACAATTCCACTATACAAATGGACTAGTTACGGTATAATGAACCATCTAAAACAACCTAGTGCAATTATGTAGACCATGCACTTTCAGATCTTTCATTCAAGGATCGTATTGTAATATAACCACGACTTTAGCAACATGATAGCCTAAAGTGAGCTGCTTTACCAATGAACGGTAAGCCGTTCTTGTTGTATTCAATTCCTAATCATTTTTAGTTTGTGATTTCATGCACTCAGTCACAAACTAAAACTGAATAACAAACACATTAAAAAGAAACCAGATGCAACTTGTCAGTTTTAAGGTGATTAGGAAAGACTTCTAGAGGACAATATACAGCCTGTACAATGCCACATCACATGTAGTCGAACACTATTTCGGTAAAACAAAAGATATGAATAAAGAGAGAAATAAACAACCTCTATTAATTTGATGACTTACCAGTTTCTCACATCTCTCTTTTAATTTATGTGTTAATGGGTCAACCATTTTCCTATTTTGAGTTTAATTACTCTCATTTATGTTATTTTCGCAATTTGCTTTAAATTTATGGCTTCTAGAAATCGATTTTCCTTGCAGATGAAAGAAATTTTAATCGCAAAAAAACACAGTTTAATATGTTTTGCTTACAGCTAATACATTATAATTTTTTTTCAATATTTATTGAATTAAGCTACGTATGACCGATCACTGATATTTTCAACTTGAAACAATGATTTAAAACCATTAAAACATATGTTTGATGCTATAATGCAAGACATCAAATAAGGGTATATTTGCTGGCCCATGTAAATGAGGTAATAAAGAATCTACTGCTCACTGATGATACCCCCGCCGCAACTGGATAATTTTGATAGTGTAAAAATATGCAAGTGTTCGGTAAACAGGAAGTTGTTGAGTGATGAATCTGAAAACGCATCACACGGTAAACCCTGAAACCAAATTTCAGAAATCCTTATGATGTAGTTCCTGAGAAAGATGCGACGAAAAATATTCATGGGACGGACGGACGGACAGACAGAGGTAAAACAGTTACCGCCACTTTTTTTAAAGCGGGTGTATAATAATATTTAAAAAAACTTATCTAACTTGTTCAATCTAATTTTCCAGTCTGTTGTTATTGTGATTGTTGGAATAAACCCTGTGTTGTTGAAATTTACAAATACGGAGATCAACATGACTCTAACAATTATAGAGACAAATACGTATGTAAGTAACAGAAGTATGCAGCACAAAGCTACGTTCTGTTTTGCTTCCGACCGAAGAGTAAACAATATATTTTGCATATCATTACCTGAAATTAGAAAATAAGGACACAACAGTGTAATTAAGGTAGTAAAACAGAAGAAAATGAGAAGCTTTTTTATAAACTGTCCTTTATTGGAAAATTGTTGAAAGCCATTCATTAATGATCTGAAAAATAATTACAATAATTTTAGTAATCTTTCTTCAGGAGATTATGTTTAATGGCTAATGGGGTATTTTATATTAAAATTACTAGTATACTACATATGATATCAAAACTAACAGAAAATTATGATTCATTGTTGAATAAAACCCAAATCTTAACTATGAGAATAATAGTATTGTGACTTTTGTCTGGCGTACAAGATTTTAATCCTGGTATCTATGATGATTTTATTTGGCCAGATCAAGTTGGATATTATCAATATCAATATCTGTGTGCATCTTGATAAACGCTTTGTTTTTATAAAATATTCTCTAATTCTTACACGATTTATCCTTTTCCTGACCTGTTGAATATTTTTATTTAATCAACATGTGGTTCGTTTGATCTCAGTTCTTCATTGGTCAAAATTCGATTATGACGTCAAATTTTCTTGCTTTCCTCTGAATTTCCTATTGTGCCGTCATGAATAAAGGCGACGATGCCTGATGACGTCACACAAAAAGAACACACCTGTTTGCAGATTATTCAAAAAGAAGGATTGAGTTTGTCTGCATATCGTTTAAAAATCATTAGAGAAACAGATTCGACCACCAAATCTTGTGAAATACGATATTTATCCACTCTCGACAGTTGAATTTTAAATATTTAAAACGCTTGACGAGCCTCGCGTTTTGAATTTGAAAATTTAACTGTCTCGAGAGGATAAATATCGTATCACACTCGATACAGTGAAAGAATCTATATTTAACGAGCACAGGAAAGAAATGATATATATTGTCAAAAACATGTAACGTCACAGTACCCAAATTGCACCGAGTACCCAAATTGCACCTATTTAGCAAAAATAGCAGCGAAAATCTTACAAGTTTTCCTAGGGACTAAACAATTTGTATTTTTTATTATTTGACATTATGCACGTCTTTCAAATAGATAAATATATTTAAATATTCACAAAACATTCACAGTATATATAAACAGATAAAGTAATCACTGGAAAAAGTAAAATCTACGGAAACGTCGCCATGCGACGTCCACAAAAAGTCTTCTTTTAAAAATTGAGCAAATAAAATATGTTACGAGCATCCATTTCTTAAAAAATGAATAGTAAGCATGGACAAATGTCAAATTGTTCTAAATATTTGAAAAAATAAATAAAAACATCTGTTTTTCGATTTTTAAGGACGTGAATTTAAGCATAGATGCAATTTGGGTACTCCTCATTACAGAACCATGGATCGTTTGGAGGTCGGTTCAAACCCATTTTTCTATGATTCATTATGGATTCAAAATTAAATTGGTGGAACTATATAGTAAATAATAATACATCTACAAAATAAACACAAAATGGAAACTTTTGTCTGGATCATAAATAAACGTAGGCGAAAAAACTGTCAAAATAGGTGCAATTTGGGTACCCTCACGTTATACTGACAGTTAGTCATCATTATCTAAAATGATTGATTATTGGACATAGGATTTTAATACGCTGAGAGGATTTAAACATTTGGGTTCTTTCAGTACCCAAGGGTATCATCAGTTCAGTAGTCGGTACTTCGGTACTGATATGATTAATAACAAACCTCTCCAAAATTCCGTTTATAAATTTTGAAATTATAAAGAAACTAAGGTTTCAGTATGATTAAAATCAAACTTCTCAGCTCTCCCGTTTTCTGACATGTCACACGCGCGACATAGAAATAAACGATAGTAAGTGAGAGGTTTGATTTTAATCAGACATCTATGCTTTCAACTCCCTCAGGCAAAGTTGACCTTAGATGGATTTGGCAATTTTTTAGGACCTTTTTTATATTATAGCTCTTCAACTGTTTCGGGTCTTAAACATCCTTGGCCTTTTAATATTCGGCTTTGAGCGTTCCTGGTGAAAGTAAATCCAGAAAAGCGCTTCGGACACATGAAATTTATAACGTGTTGTTTTCATTTTTATTAAGTATCCTTTATTTATATTCAATCAGTATATAAATTACATTTCTAATTTGTTTATTCACAAGAAATGATCATCTGTTATATAGGTAAAAGCACAAATACGTATTTTGTTGTTTCTTGTTTACTGTGAGAAATTGCATTTACCAGTTAATTGTTAAATGACTATATTTTTGTTGATTAAAATAAGACACACAAAAACTTCGTTACAAGAAGAAAATATCAAAAAGGTAAAGAATTTAAATCTAGGAAACACAGAAAAAAAGGTATCGTCAGCAGAATATCTTTCACAAAAGGGCTTATTCATTTAAATCAGATGCATCTAAACTTAGCTTGTCGTTTCTTTAATTCTTTTGCAATTGTGTCGACCAATATTGACCTTTTACAGTGAAATTAGAATATGGATATAGTGTAAGTCGATTTACAAGTCTTCTTCTCGTGCGAACAAAATAACTTAAAACCAAATTATTTAAATACTATAGATAAATTAATTTTTGACACAGTTCGCAGAAACTACTTTTGGTGTAAAAATGTGCTAATAGTATTGCTACAAGATCAAAACTAGACAGACATCAGATAGATAGCCTTTGCCAGATTTTGCACAGCTTTTAGAAACTTTGGGTTTTCAAGTCATTTTTGTTTTGGCGTTTTTGTCATACATGTCATATCTGAAAAACTATAACAGATAGATAAAAACTTAAATACGCAAAAAAGATCAGCAAGATAAAATCCATGAATAAGTCAAATTTTGCCGAATTTCTTAGTACACCCTCTATAGGAGGATTGCCCTCAAATGACAATTTAACCCTTTTTGTGTTTTGGGCAAAAACTAAAGAAGATAGAAAGAATCTGTTACCGACAAATAATCGGCAATACAAGATCAACAAAAAAGAGATTTTTGTCATGAATTCTATTCTAGAGTGTGTTCATTGTTAAAGATATACATAGACTTAGTTGAACGACATATACTCTTTGGAGTGTCTCGTTTTATTTATTAGGCTTTCCTGCTGTTTTGATAAGGGTATCAATAATGAGTCTTTTGCAGACGAATCGTGCGTCTGTCGTGCTAAATCATAAGCCTGTTATCTTTGGTGACTTTTTTTTTGCTTGTCAACTTCGTGTTTCATTTGACTTTCTAACTGTTTTGATAAGACCATCACCAATAAGTCCATCTGTAAACGAATTTTATTCTGAAATGGTCGTTTTGATCTGAACAGCTCTTAAAAGACTAGAACAATTAATCATTAAGTCTTATTCAGTTTTTTAATCAATTTTCGTACTAATCCATTGTGGTAAATGCAGGACTGTTCATACAATTCGCTTGCATTTAATAAGGATCTGTTCCGTCCATGTTCAGATTGTTCAGTATTAGTTGTTATTTACCAACAGATCAACAGCATACTGAATTGTCTGAAAAGTAACTAAACAGTTCTGAATTGACTGCAAGCGAATTGTCTGAACAGTACTGAATTAACCGCAGTTATTAAATCTTAAAATGGACTGAAAGACCGAATGTGACTTAATAATTTCTTTATCAATTCTTTCATATGATGCTAAGATCAATATGAGTGTTTAAGACTTAACTTTACTACAGATTGTATGTAGATGAAGATCACGTCTGGTGCATCTAATTTTTATAGACTTTTAACAAGAAAGGCGAAAGATACAAAAGGGACATTCAAACTCATCAGTCGAAAACGAACTGACCGAATGTGACTTAATAATTTCTTTATCAATTCTTTCATATGATGTTAAGATCAATATGAGTGTTTAAGACTTAACTTTACTACAGATTGTATGTAGATGAAGATCACGTCTGGTGCATCTAATTTTTATAGACTTTTAACAAGAAAGGCGAAAGATACAAAAGGACATTCAAACTCATCAGTCGAAAACGAACTGACCGAATGTGACTTAATAATTTCTTTATCAATTCTTTCATATGATGTTAAGATCAATATGAGTGTTTAAGACTTAACTTTACTACAGATTGTATGTAGATGAAGATCACGTCTGGTGCATCTAATTTTTATAGACTTTTAACAAGAAAGGCGAAAGATACAAAAGGGACATTCAAACTCATCAGTCGAAAACGAACTGACAAACTGACAAATCTATGGCAAAAAAAAATGAAAAACGACCCTTGGGTCGATACATGTACCACTGCTGTGGACGTTTTGCTCCCATTGTATCACCAGTATTCAGAACTTCTGACATGAATATCTTTGGAACAGTCATTATGCAGTTATGTGAACATTTACTGTTTATAAAATGTTTCATTATTAGAAACATTAAGGTTTTCGACCCCATGCATACATGGCCTTAGCCATATTTGGCGCAACTTTTTGGAATTTTTGGTATTGGTTTTTTTTTCAACTACGTGTTTAATTTGGCTTTCCAACTGTTTTGATTCAAATACCAATGATAAGTCTTATGTAGAAGCATGTCTGGCGTTCCAAATTATAACCTTATATCTTTGATGACCTTGTTGTAAGTTCAAATTACGGTGTTTGAAATTTAAATGAAATTCATTTCCAAATCAATAAAATTTGGGATACAACATTTCGCGTTGTGCCATAAATCAATGGTTTTGATGTGAACGCACAACTCTGTCAACATTCCTATTAGGAATTGTATCCAATTTTATTATATATGTGGAAAAGAAGTTGCCTTGTATCGTGTCCTTTGTTAGCTAGTATATGCTAGTGTATTTAGAATGATTGTTGTTGTAGTGGTGTTTAGCGTTAAAACCTCTTGCGAGTTAGATTTGTTTTTATATTATCAAAAAAACTACACTTTTTCTCCTTCGCCCTTTCATAATCTTCATTTCTTATAAAGTATAAATATTCTCTGATTACGTCAATACATCTATAAATTAAAATGAAAAGCAGATTATGTAATCTTCTGAAACATGAGGTCGTAAAATTTGTTATTCGTGCATTTAATATTTATCTATATTACATTTGCGACAGTGTAAAAGTTTGATTTCTGAGTATATAACGACCAAAGGAAGCGAAAGAAACTTTTGAGAGGTTGTTTGATTTTTTAAAACAAACATTTTAACCCTTGATATTAGTGTTTCATCGTCCAATATGCATGATAAGAACCCCTAGCATTTCACACTGTATATATTACAAAATTTCAAATTTATTTTTTTCTATTGTATTTTTCACCTTTTTCATATTCATATATCGGTTTATAAGTGTGCACTTACATTTCAGATATCTAATTTTTTATCTAAACAAGAATGGAGGATACCTAGAAGACAAGAAGATAATTTTATAATCAAAATATTTCCTGAAATTGGCAATTGAAAATCAGATGAACGATATGAGCCTACATTTCAGTTTCACATTGTTATCTTTCAACTTTTGAGCCATAACAGACCAATACCCTAAGCCTATCGTGTTTACACATTTGACATGATACCATATACTCGAACATTTCTAAATATGACGATTTCACCGAAAGATTTACACCTTCAACTCAAAAACGACTCAAGTACTAAAAAAGTATTTAGAACCAATTCCCTAAGCCTATGGTGTTTACACATTTGATATGATACCATATACTCGAACACGTTCTCAATATGACGATTTCACCGAAAGATTAACATCTTTAAGGGCATACAATACAGTTACAGGGGAGGTAATGACGTTGCTAACGTAGAATGTTATTTTTCACGACGTCAATATGTGACAAATCGGGAAAAGATGCATTTTTGGTTGATTTTTATCATTCAGACTGATTTAACTTGAAAACGAGTTCATGGACCCCTCTTTTTAAAAATGACATTTGGCTTGATTATGTATGAAGATTATTTGTGCCAATTTTTATGAACAAATCACCGATGAATTTTTTTCAATTAGATAAATATACAGCAAAAAATGCCGTTCTTTGAATAAATCATAAAAATGTGATAAAAATGATAAATTTCCAAAGAATTCTTACACAAATTCAAAGCACACTCATGTAGAAAAGATATTCCAGATGTTTTTACAAAAATCCGCTTGCGTTTATCTTTTAAAACAACCAAGTAAAGTATGTCTTTCCAAAGGATAGAAATGTCCAAGAAACCAAAATTTCCAGTATATGTTTCAAATTTCGACCACATCTATCTCTAAAAGTAGCACATGAAGGTATATTTTTATTACATAATCATTTGAATTGACTAGGTGAAATATAATTTGTATGCAAACTTTCGTCAAAAATTCACCGTGGGATCAAAACTGTATCGTATGCCCTTAACTCAAGTACTAAAACAGTACTTAGAACGGACAGCTGAATTAATCACTTGACAAACTCTACGTCCTTCATTACGTACTGGTTTATGTCAGATCATCATATTAGAGACATTTCATTTATAATATCCATCTGTCAATATTTGCATTTATTTACTTGCTTTGACAATTACAAGTCATACAAGTGAGAGGTTTAGCTAGCTAGAAAACTAGGTTTAATCCACCATTTTCTACATAAGGAAATGCCTGTACCAAGTCAGGAATATGACAGTTGTTTTCCATTCGTTTGGTGTGTTTGAGCTTTTGGTTTTGCCATTTCATAAGGGACTTTCCGATTTGACTGTTCCTTGGAGTTCGGTATTTTTGTTATTTTACTTTTTACTCTTGATTAGGAATTTGTAATCAAATGAAAGATGATGCATGCAAAGGAAAATATGTTTATTATGTAGACACATCTGGTATCAATTAGTTTCGATGTCGTGTGTGAATACTTTTCATTCTATCCAATGCCGCCATTTAATGACCTTTCAAAGTATTACGTGCTTAATGATTTTGACTTGTTGTATTATCAACACTTACTTTTAACACTGTGGTAAATGTTTTTTCCCAAAGCACAGTCATATGTTTGAAAATATACAAAAAGTAGATAGATCACTGCAATTCAAATGTAATACAAAAGAATAAAAATTCCAAGGCCACTGTACAAAACGGAAAACATTTCAGAGAATGAAATAAATACATGTGAAATATGGAGAAGATTCCACGGTTGTAATCAAATACCACAAGTCGAATTAAAAAACAGACAACATCATGGCCATAAAAAATGCGGAGTGGCTAGGAATAGAAAAAGGCTCTTGAAAAACAAATTTTAGAAAAACTTGTAAAATTTGCAATTTTGTTTCAAAATCCCCTGAAAAGTAGGCCTATCACTTGGCAATGAAAAGTATTATGATTTTATGGAAATATGAATTGTTGAAAATATTTTTAGCAAATGATATAGACTTTTTAATATTCTAACCTAAGTTAGAACTTGAAAACGTTTGGATTTCGATCCTGTGACTATAACAAATACAGGGGAATTGAATAAGTTTTGAATGTTCCCTTTGTATCTTCCGTACTTTTTTACACTCTAGAAACATAAAAACACCGCTTTTATCCATTAATGAAAATAAAAAGAAATATTGGAAGACATCAATGCGACAGTAAAGAAAAGCCACAATTAAATAATAAAGGCATCTTGAGTTAGCATGCATGTACATAATGATATAAAAAAAAATAGAACAAAATCCGGATATGAAGACAGTAAAATAGAGATGAGCTCGAAGTGCATGCTATGTGAGACTGGCAGTAACCTGTAGAAAAACAGGTAGAATTCTTACAGCAATGATAAAAATAGTGAACACGGTGAAGGAAATCACTGTTTTTTGGTAATGTTAAACACAAAAAGCTTTTCAAAGACCATTCTTATCATTATTTACTTTTAAAATATTATTATCGTAATCATCGTAATGTGAAATATCATATTTTACAAATTCCATGAATAGGAATAATACTTATAATATGCAACTATAAATCTGCTACACAATTAAGTATCTGTATTATCCCATTGCAATATTAGATGTCACTAATACACGTATATATTAAACATATTGCGACACGTCTACTTCACAAAAGGATGACAATTTCCAGGATAGTAAATTAGCACATACTTATAACTGCTCTACCAATCAAACTGCTTGCATTTGCCTTCTAATTTTCATTGTACATACTTTTTCCGTGTACTAAGTAACGCTGCATGAATGACCACAACGGTAAGAGTTCATTTTAGAACATACTTACAACTTCTCGTCCAATCAAATTGCTTGAATTTGCCTTCTAATTTTCATAGTACATACTTTTTCCGTGTACTAAGTTACTATGCATGAATGACCACAAGGGTAAGATTTCATTGTATTGTAATCAAGATATTAAAACAAAAAATGCCACTGGCTATTTTGGAATAAAATGCTTAGTCCCAAATTAAAAAAAAAAAGTTTGTAATCAGTTTTAACATTAATTTTTGAATATCCTGCTATTAAAATCTTTGAATTTAAATATGCTTTTGACAATTGCAAGTTTTCTTCATTTAAATAAAGATTAACACACATGGATCTTAAAACCTTGATTAAAGTACAACGCTATCTTATAATTGTGGCAATTTATCATCCATGCAATTACTATTTACACAAAAAAATGTGTACTATGAAACCTTGTGAAGGGAAATTAAGGCAACTTGATGGTGATTTTGTTTAAACTTTCTTAAGGAAATTGATCTATTTAATCATGAATTAAAAAACCGTGGTAATGTCTGAAGGGAATGTGCCACGTATATATATATATATTATATATATATACGCAAGTCTAAATTGAAAACAACGTTCAAACCTATGATTGCGTTGGATAAAAACCGCAATTTTTATACATGTGCATGCAAAACAAATTTCTTGGTAGAGGGGTCTAAATACAGCACAAACAACATTTTCCAAAAGACCAAATGAGTGAAAAAGTATATTTTAACAAAACGCATTTGACTAGCAGGTCGAACAACTAATGTTCTTAAACCCTGCTGACTGCCATTGGCGATTGCCAAATAAACGGATCACAAGATGTAACAAAATAGATCTTATCATTAATTTATTACCAAACAGAAAACAGTAAACTTGCGGAAAAGATGGTATACCGCAAACATGAGGTGCAAAAATTTGTACACCATATCCGGATTTCGACAATTAATGTCTCTTCAGTGATTATTACGAATTAGCCGCAATACAGAGACACTAACTTATGTAACCTTTATTGTTAACGTAACGTATTGTAACGTCATATGATTATTACGCTTTGTATGCATAACGTCTCTAGTCAGTATAGTAAACAGAGTTTGAAATATACACACGTCTTTCTATAATTCACAAAAGCGAAGTACTACCACTAAACCCAGACATTGGTGCCGTGATCAATGGAGAAGATAAAAGCTATACGTGGCGGACACAGAAGCGCCGTCACCAGACTTATAAATAGAACAGATGAAAAAATTGCCGAAAATGACATTTCTAACCAGGAACTCTGTGCAACAGTTGAAACACTCGAGAAGAAAAGGGACGTTTTACAGGATTTGGACAACAAGATTATTGACATTACGGAAGTCGGAGAAATGGAACAAGAAATATTAGATACGGATGACTTCACTTTTCAGATGGAAATCACCATTCGCAAATTTAAGGATATATTGTCAGACTCAAAGGCAAGTGTACCACAACAAATGGTGAGTGATTATGCACATTCTTCATCGCATCACACTACTAATACTATACTCAATCAGAATTGTAATCAAACTCATGAAGATTTAGAAACAAACCCGTCACAACATATTCCCGTAATCCCGTCAAACTTTTATCACAGGCTACCTAAACTTAATTACCGACATTTTCCGGGGATATCTTAGCATGGCAAACCTTCTGGGATTCTTTCCAAACAACAGTACACACAAATCCGTCTCTCACGAATGTACAGAAATTCAGCTACTTAAAATCCCAAATCGTTCAGGAAGCTGAGCAATGTATTTCAGGACTAGCTCTCACTAGCGCCAACTATGAACAAGCAATTCATCTATTAAAGGAGCGTTTTGGACAAAAACAACACATTATCAATGCATACATGCAAAACTTATTGGAACTGCCCAGTCCGTCACTCTTACCAACCAACATTAGATATTTTTACGATAAAATGGAAACAAGTATACGGGGATTAGAGTCAATGGGACAATCTCAGGATACCTTTGGGTCACTACTTGTACCGATTATATTTGGTAAACTTCCCACTGAAATGCGTAAAAGTCTAACTCGGGAACATTGTAATAATAGCTGGGATATTAGATCATTGAGAGAAGCCATTGGCAAAGAAGCTTATGTACAAGAAGCAGGAAATTTCAAAATGTCCGACACTTTGACACCTACCGCATCATTCCATATTGCAGCAACACCAAGGTACAACACTAGTATACAACAGAACGAAAGAAATAAGAACAGAACGAATAAGGTAAAATTATGCGTGTTTTGCCAAGAACCACATTTTGCATCCGAGTGCACAAAATTAGCTACGAATGAAAAGCGCTACGCGTTTATCAAGCAGAAAAAGCTTTGTTTTAACTGCTTTGGAAGCCACAAAATTTCAGAGTGTACGTCTAAATATACATGTCGAAAATGCAACAGAAAGCATCACACTAGCTTGTGTCAAAACGTGAAACAGAGAACTGACATACTCTTGAAAACAGCCATATCACCAGTTTCAGTAGGTAATAATTCCACTGTAACAAATATTCTTTTAGACGAAGGTTCACAACAATCTTTTATCACGGAGGATCTAGCAAAACAGTTACAATTAAAACCCTGTGGAATGAGTACACTCAGTCTTGCTGCCTTTGGAGAAACTGATCGTCATGTAAGAAACCTAGAAAAAGCCGTTGTTCATTTGGAGACTATACATGGAGGTAAATTATCAATGGAAGTACTCATAGTACCAACAATCGCCGCACCGCTATCAAATCGTACCCATTACGAAGCGTTAAAGTTGTCATATCTTCAAGGTATAGAATTGGCCCATCCTATGAGTAAGGATGAACATTTTGAAATAGCTATGTTGATTGGAGCAGATTACTACTGGGACATCGTCGAACACGATATACTACGAGGAATGGGTCCCACTGCAGTTTAGTCAAAACTGGGATATTTATTGTCTGGACCAATGCCAACAATAGAAGAATCAACAGTACCAGCTACTACATTGAATGTATTGGTACAACACAAGAAGGAAGAGGCAGAACTAGAGCTATTTTGGAAATTGGAATCTACGGGAGTAACGCCTGATGAATCTACAAAAAAGGACAAACACTACTACAAGACATACGAGTCAACTCTATCACATCGCGACAATCACTATATAACAAAATTACCATGTAAAGAGAATTTGCCTGAGCTACCGAGGAACTATAACGTAACCAAGAACAGAACATCGAGAATTATCAGTAGACTGAACAGGGAACCAGAAATACAGAAATTATATAGTAGCCGATCAAGGAAAAAACGGATTTACTAATCGTCCGATTGATCAAATATACTCTTTGACTTGAAGTTTCTAATTAACATTTGCAAATCAAAAATGCTACCAAATTTCGTCGATCTCATGTTTGTGATTTACATAGAGACTGTTCGGTAAATTAAATTTCTTTATATATGAACTTTAAAGAAGTTATTCGTCTGCATACATGGACTTTAAAGTGATTCTTATTCATTGTGAATGTTTGAAATTTTCGATTTTATTTATTAAGTTTTTTCCTTTCCACTTTCCTGTGGCCGGAGTATTACGAATTAGCCGCAATACAGAGACACTAACTTATGTAACCTTTATTGTTAACGTAACGTATTGTAACGTCATATGATTATTACGCTTTGTATGCATAACGTCTCTAGTCAGTATAGTAAACAGAGTTTGAAATATACACACGTCTTTCTATAATTCACAAAAGCGAAGTACTACCACTAAACCCAGACAGTGATGTTAGGAATCGAAACGTTATTTGGAAGGCCATATAATTTACCTCAATTTAGAATAGACTCTTGAATTTTGAAAGAGTCAAAATAGGATGAACGGATCATATAAACCCGAAGGCAAATATAATACAAGCCCAAACGAAAAAATATAAACAAGTCTAAATTGAAAACAACGTTCAAACTTATGATTGCGTTGGATAAAAACCGCAATTTTTATACATGTGCATGCAAAACAAATTTCTTGGTAGAGGGGTCTAAATACAGCGCAAACAACATTTTCCAAAAGACCAAATGAGTGAAAAAGTATATTTTAACAAAACGCATTTGACTAGCAGGTCGAACAACTAATGTTCTTAAACCCTGCTGACTGCCATTGGCGATTGCCAAATAAACGGATCACAAGATGTAACAAAATAGATCTTATCATTAATTTATTACCAAACAGAAAACAATAAACTTGCGGAAAAGATGGTATACCGCAAACATGAGGTCCAAAATTTGTACACCATATCCGGATTTCGACAATTAATGTCTCTTCAGTGATGTTAGGAATCGAAACGGTATTAGGAAGGCCATATAATTTACCTCAATTTATGATAGACTCTTGAATTTTGAAAGAGTCAAAATAGGATGAACGGATCATATAAACCCGAAGGCAAATATAATACAAGCCCAAACGAAAAAATATAAACAAGTCTAAATTGAAAACAAAGCTCAAACCTATGATTGCGTTGGATAAAAACCGCAATTTTTATACATGTGCATGCAAAACAAATTTTTATATATATACGTATATTATATATTATATTATATAATAAGCAAGGGTACAACATCACCAAAAAAAAAAGTAAAATCATGAACAAATGTTAAATATTTCGGATAACTAATATCCTTCATCAGTAAGATGTTAAATGATTCTTATCTTGACATGTGGTAGTCAAACTGAAATAATAATCTTGATCGTTATACAAATTATCACGAATCAATACACTGGTAATTTTTTTCAATACTGATGTTTGGGATGAGGAATAAATTCCTTAAAACTGTAAGAGTCCTGTACTGAAACCTGAGTTACAGGAAAAAAGTGATGGTAGGGACTCATTCTATGTTTTTTCATTAATGCCCTCTGTGGAAACTGTCCTCAACTTTCTTATCCAAAAACTTTCCCGAGAAAGTCTGTCGGCCCTTGATCAACCATCGTTGTGGTCTATGATAGTGATGATAAGGTTTTTGAGATCAGCTTGGGCGTGCCTAGGTGATCTCAAATGACGACTTTTTCTCTCTCTCAAATCTCACAAATAAGCCTTTACTAACCTTTCCCGTTTGATCCGTGCCAGTTGGCAGATTATTGCCAAACACCCAAAATTATCCAAGATCTTTCCCAAACCTCCTGTCTTAGCTTTTCGGAGACCTAAAAGTCTGAAAAACTTATTTGTGAGAGCTGATGTCTCCTCTAATAAAAGCTGTTCAACTGCAGGATGGTGCAAGTCGTGTGGTAACAGACGATGTCTGACTTGCCAACAAATACTGAATACTCAAACATTTACTTGCCACTCCACTGGGTCCCTATACACTATATATTGCAATGTAACTTGCAAAACCCAGAATGTTGTATACCTTCTTCCGTGTCGATGTGGCATGCAGTATGTTGGCGAGACAGAACAGCCATTCAACAAACGCATGAATGGTCATCGAAGTGACTACACCTGCAAGCCCAACCTCCCCGTAAGTCGTCATTTGAGATCACCTAGGCACGCCCAAGCTGATCTCAAAAACCTTACCATCACTATCATAGACCACAACGAGGGTTGTTCAAGGACCGACACACTTGCTCGGGAAAGTTTTTGGAGAAGAAAGTTAATGACAGTTTCCCCAGAGGGCATTAATGAAAAAACATAGAATAATTCCCTACCATCACTTAATTCCTGTAACCCAGGCTTCAGTACAGGACTCTTACAGTTTTAAGGATTTATTCCTCCTCCCAAACATCAATATTGAAAAAATTTACCAGCGTATTGATTCGTGATAATTTGTTTACCGATCAAGATTATTATTTCAGTTTGACTACCACATGTCAAGATAAGAATCATTTGACATCGTACTGATGAAGGATATTAGTTATCCGAAATATTTAGCATTTGTTCATGATTTTACTTTTTTTTTGTGATGTTGTATCCTTTTAGACTTGCTTATTATATATTATATATTGTAGTGTACTGTATCCTAATTATATGATCCATCGCCCCGTAAGATTTATCGTAGGCTATAATTCAGACATTTTATATATATATATATTTTATATATATGTATATATTATATAATAAAAAACTATAACACAAGTTTCCACACGTTTCGACCATTACGGCCTTCTTTTTTGGAATTAAATTACAACATTAAAACAACAAGTACATCGCTTGAATAAATCTTTTAGTGTTTACTTTGAAATTAAAAAAAAACTAATCTTTGATCTATAGTTGCTTTTAGTGCCTATCCGCTAGACTATCCAAGCGATGTAATAGTTGTTTTAATGTTGTAATTATGACTGAAACTTATGGAAACTTGTGTTATAAATTTTTTTGATGCAATCAATCACAGACTTTATATATATATATATTCTGATAAATCTTTTAGTTTTTACTTTGAAATTAAAACAAAAAACAAAACACAAAACCTCTAATCTTTCATCTATTGATAGTTGCTTTTAATGCCTATCCGCTAGATTATGTATGGTCACATATATCTATATGTTTCAAATTTATTATAGCTTTAGTTGAACTACCAATTGAAAAATGTTTTCAAAACAGGTAAAGCTTCCAGTGCAATTTAATCAAATGTGCCTGCTTATGGTCAATTTGTTTTGTCATCTTACCATGTAAAGAAGTACATGTAGTAAAACACCGCTTTATATCAATAATCATACTTACACCAGCAGCTTCCATCTTTTCATTCTGGAGTCAAGGGCCTTTTGAAAGCACATATTTCACTATGACACTTGTGAGTAAATTTACAAAACATGAACTCCGTTTTACAAACACCTTTGATACAAGTAGTCAGCCAGAATAAACCATCAATGGACCAATTAAAAGATTACTTGAGTTGTAAATATGTGCTATTGGAAAGTCTATGAAAAGGTATATACTATGAAATTAAATGATCGGGGCAAGCCCCTCGCTCTAAATTTCGTAGTACATACCTTTTCATAGACTAACCGATACGTATCGTAATCAAGATATTAAAAACAAAAATTGCCACTGACTATTTTGAATAAAATGATGTGTCCAAAATAAAAAAAAAAGAAATTGGTAAGTAGTTTTCACATTGATTTCTATATATCTTGCTATTAAAATCTTTAAATTTAAAAATTATTTTTGACAATTGCAAGTTTCTATCATTTAAATAAAGAATAGCAAATATGGTCCTTAATACCCTGATTAAAGTACAACGCTATCTTATAATTGTGGTCATCCATGTAATTACTTTGTACAAAAAGTATGTACTATGGAACCTTGTAAAGGGAAATTAAGGCAACTTGCAGATTATTATTTTAACTTTTAAGGAACTTGATCCATTTCATCTTGAATTGAAAAACCGTGATAATGTCTGAAGGGAATGTGCCATCTATTTCTGTATTCTGATAAAGCTTTTAGTTTTTACTTTGAAATACAAAAAAAAACTATAATCTTTGATCTATTGGTAGCTTCTTTTTAATGCCTATTCGCTAGACTACCTATGGGCATATATATCTATATTTTTCAGATTTATTATAGCCAAAATTTAACTATCAAAAGACAAATTAAAATATTACTTGAGTTTTGAATATGTGCTAAATTGGATAGTCTATAAAAAGGTAACCCCATCGCTCTGAATTTCATAGTATTTACCTTTTCATAGACTAACCATTACCTAAAGTATTACCATGACGTCAGCCTATTCATTTACTGTGTTTTCTTTTTTCTAGAATCAAAGCTCCTTCCTATAAATCTGTCGCTGAAATCTAACCAAATTGTGTTCAATTGAGTTTGCTAATTTACTGGTTTTTGTTCGCTAATGGACTTAAAGATTTAACTTTTGTAGTTTTTATTTGCCTTCACTCGGTATCGAACCCTCTCCTTAAAGTCTGTTATGTATGACTGATATCAAAGACATCGACGAAACCTCTCGACTACCAATGAGTTTTATTAAAAATGTCTATTTTTTAAATCAACAAAAAAACATTATTTCTAAAATATGATCCACACAGGGCTTGTACCTTTATTTACATATATAAAAGGCGACCTACAGTAAAAGAGGGATGAAAGATACCAGAGGGACAGTCAAACTCATAGATTGAAAATAAACTGACAACGCCATGGCTAAAAATAAAAAGACAAACAGACAAATAATAATACAGAAGACACAACATAGAAAACCAAAACCAAGCAACACGAACCCCACCAAAAACTGGGGGTGATCTCAGGAGCTCCGGAAGGGTAAGCAGACCCCGCTCCACATGCGGCACCCGTCGTGTTGCTCATGTCATTATAAATCCGACAAACAGTCTAATTCGGTAGGTCACATTCGTGAAAAGGGAAGGGTATTGTAGTTACGACATAAGGAACATATGTAATAGTTGGTAGCCTTGAGGTTAAGATGAATGAGTTGTATAATAAAGATAAAAAAAAGATGAATGAGTTGTAGAGTCAAAGTTAGAAGTAGAGATTTGTCGGTTTAGGTTTGAATTCCTGTTTTTCTCTTTGTTTTTTCTTTTCTTTACTTTTTCCTTTTTTCTCATTTTGTGTTTCATTGTTGATATTTTTGCAATTAGAACAGATTTTCCCGTTTATTTTTGGTTTATTATTGGCTATTTCATGTATTTCAAAAGAAAATGATAAGGGACGACCATTTGATATTCTGGCTCAGCCTTGATAATAACAAAAATAAATGGTTTGTTCTGGGGTAGTTTGAAAATAAATAACCAGACTTACGATGTATTGAAAATAAATAACTCGGCAGGTCTTTTAAGCCATTTTATAATAAATGCTGTTCTTAAGTATGTCATTGAGATGGCACCAGATTCTTCCAAAATTCGTCTTTTTTCATTTTTTTTTTCGGGAAAAACTTCCCAAATCTTTAAATAATGCAATGTATAAATATTAATGTACTTGAAATGTCTGAAAATGGGTTTCATATAACTTGAGGTATATTGTCTCAGGAACATTTACCTCCCTTCTATTACAGGGCTGTAACTACATTAAGGCAAACGCCTCATGTAGGAAATTTCAAAAACAAAAGCTTGTCTTCATATCAAATTGTTTTCACGGCGAGTGTCTTGCAAGAAGCAAGTTCTGTTCACCCTCTGACGTAGCTCCCGTTTTTCGGGATCCATGTTTCTCATTTATTTTTAGTTTTCAGTGTTATTTGTCTATTGTTTGTTGTTTTGTGTTTTATCTGTCCCGGGTTTGTCTTTTGTTCATTGATTGCCCTTCTTTATTCTCTTAGTGTTGCATTCCATTTGTAATTTAGTAATTTTGTTTTAAACTTGAGTTTTATTTAATTTAAGGACTTTTTATCTAATTTTACAAACTTCTTTAAATTGTATCCCAGTTAGGAACTACATCAAGTTGTAATTGAAATGTGTTATAAAAACTTACCTGACATAGTTATATCAATGATAATCAGCCCCCTCTCAACTTAATTTGAAAAAAACCCAAATAATTGACAGGTATGAAAGATTTTCTGCAAGCCAAAACACCACTAAAAAAAAAAAAAAAAACAGCAGCCACATACTTAACTATGTGAATTACATCTTCTGATGTTGTCCCTAAAAACTAAAAGTCTTGCACTGAATCTATATATTTTGCTTTGGGACCAAAATATTGTCGAAAAAATAATTAAAACAGAACTTGTGATTCAGATTAAGAAAAGGTCTGGGAAACGCGCAGATTGCATGATTTTGCATCATTTTTCTATAGCTTCTTGGGGCCTTAAGCAGCCCCCAAACCCTTCGCCAATATTTTTTTCGCCTCGCTCCGCTCGGCAAATATGTTTGCCATTACTTTTAAAAGAGGCTAGTTACAGTCCAGCTTTAATACCTTGTACGTATGCAATATATGCAGTTTGGAATACAGAATATTCACTTCCAGCATGTCCAGAGGAGGAAGATTAATTCTGATTTAATGGTACATAATGACTTGACCATACATGTATTATTTGTTTAAGAAAATAATTGTGAAAATAAATAATCAGTCCCTTGTTTTAATGAAAATGAAAAATCATGCTTCAACAGTGCAGAAGATAAATAATCTGTCCCTTTAGTCCACAAAAATAAATAACCGATCCAAAACAAATCCTCCTGTCCCCCAGAATATCAAATGGTCGTCCCCTAATATTCAATTTGTCCATTTTTTTATAAATATAGGGTGATTTCATGTGTTTTAATACATATCGGTGACATACGAATTATTTATATATTTAGAAGATTGTTCGAATATGTCTTAATTTGAAAATTACAGATAATATTCAGATTAATAATAATTAAAAGGAAATGTCAGTACAGTATACTGAAAGTCCATACAATTTTGTTTTAGAATATCATTTCATGATTTAAATCCACTACCTATATACTTCTAAAATTTGTTATTTGTATTGAATCTTTCAAGATAATTAAGTGGTTATTTGAACTCACTGATAATAGGGTCTATTTAAAGAACAGTTATTTTGAAAAGACGTCTCAACAATAGTTAAAATATCTTTTTAACGAACCAATGCTTATACAATGGACAAAAATGTTGTTGGAAATATCTACATACCTGCATTATAAAGTCGAGAAAGTAAGAGTTTTTTTCAGATGAAAAATGTTCACCTTTTAATCATTTAGATATAAATGTAATCTTGCAACATTCTGTATGTACCTGTCCCAAGTCAGGAGCCTGTAATTCAGTGGTTGTCGTTTGATGCTGTATATCTTATTTGTTTTTCGTTCATTGTTTTATACATAAATCAGGCCGTTAGTTTTCTCGTTTGATTTGTTTGATTTTTGTCATTTTCGGGGCCTTTTGTATCGAACTATATATGCGGTATAGGTTTTTCTCATTGTTGAAGGCCGTACAGCGCATATAATTGTTAATTTCTATATCATTTGGTTCTGGAGGAGAGTTGTCTCACTTATCTACATCTTCTTATCATATATCAATATCTCAAAATGCACCGTCGTCCGAAGACACATTGGTTTTCGCACAATAACTTTAGTTTAAGTGAATGGATCTCTATGAAATTTTACCATAAGGTTCAATACCACAAAAGGAAGGTTGGGATTGATTTTGGGAGTTATGGTACCAACAGTTAAGGAATTAGGGTCCAAAAAGGGGCCAAAATAAGCATTTTTGTAACTTCCAGACAATAACTTGTGTGTTAGTGTATGGATCTCTCTGACATTGTACCACAAGGTTCCATATCACAAAGGGAATGCTGGGATTGAGTTCGGGGGTAATTGCCCAAAACGTTTAGGAATAAGGGGCCAAAAAGGGGCCAAAAATAAGCATTTTGCTAGTTTCCAGACAATAACTTGTGTTCAAGTGTATGGATCTCTCTGAAATTGTACTGCAAGGTACCATACCACAAAGGGAAGGCTGGGATTGATTTTAGGGGTAATTGCCTCAAAATTTTAGGAATTAGGGGCCAAAAAGGGGCAAAAAAACAAGCATTTTTTTAGTTTCAGGACAATAACTTGTGTGTAAGTGTATGGATCTTTATGAAATTGTACTACAAGGTTCCATATCACAAAGGGAAAGCTGGGTTTGAGTTTGGGGGTAATTGCCTAACCACATTGAGGTCAAAAGGGTCCAAAATTAAACTTTGTTTGATTTCATCAAAAATTGAATTCTTTGGATTCTTTGATATGCTGAATCTAACCATGTATTTAGATTTTGGATATTGGACCATAATAGGTAAATTAAAAATTTTAAGTTCTTAGACCACATTCATTCTGTGTCAGAAACCTATGCTGTGTCAAATATTTAATCACAATCCAAATTCAGAGCTGTATCAAGCTTGAATGTTGTGTCCATACTTGCCCCAACTGTTCAGGGTTCGACCTTTGCGGTCGTATCAAGCTGCGCCCAGCTGAGCATTTTATTTATTTAGGCATACATCGAAACTTTCAATGTATCTAGTGCCTGGGACGGAGCCATAGTGTAAAGGTGACCCAATGGGTATGCGTTTATTCGTAAAATAGAGTATTTGTCCTCCGGGGTCATGGTATCTCTTTTTAAGGAACGAACGCTTATTGTCTACCAATTTTTATTTTATAATTTAATTTTTCTTCGTACTTAGTTCTAATTAATGGCTTTTGTTCGTGCATAATGCAAGTAAATTAGGTGGTTCACCGCTATCTTTTTAATGAAATAATGCTTATTCGTAGTATATTTGCTCAAACTATTATTGTTTGTCTTTTCAACAGTATTTGTCGTAATTATACCCAATCATTAATGGGCGCAAACGACAGGTGTTTGTTAACGAACCACATCTTATTCCTCTTTTTGTATTTCTTAAAAACTACTGTTCTTTCAAATGATTTTTGTAGCAAGCTAAAATAACCGGTATCCATTATGTTTCTTTCTTTAATTACTGTTATGATGGATTTTCTAAATAACAGTACTTTTCCTAATTAGACCCGATTATTATTGAGCTTAAATAACAGGGTTCTTTAAAACTAACAAATGCTCATCCGTTGTGGTTTTCCCATTAACTACTGTATTGATAGAAAGCCTTACAAAATTATAGTTTTTTTTCTTAAATAGACAATACTATGAATGTCGTTAAATAACTACCATCCAATTATAATTCTCTTGAATGATGTACCAACAAAAGCAATTCGTCAAGTTTTAAAGTAAAAACATAAAAATATTTAAACATGAAAATATATAAAGCAAAATTGCATTGGTGAGTGTACACAATTCAGAGTTTGATTCATAAATTGGCCTTGAACTTGCTTTATTTAACTGCGATGACTCTTAAATCGGTACTCTGTGTCTTCTATTGTTTTGTTACTTGTATTTTTTGCTTTGTGTCGATCTGAGTTAAACCCTTTTCCAACTGGTTCTTATAATGTATTCTTCTGATGTACTATTATACCGTTAACCCAGATAAGGGGAAGGTTGAGTGTTCAGAAACATGTTTAACCCGGTCATATTAATTATGTGCCAGTCTCAAGTCAGGTGCATGTAATTCAGTGATTTCGTTGTTTGATGTCTGCCTTTTTTTGTTTTGCTCTTACTGATTTAGAATAAAATCAGGCTTTTGTTTGTCTTGTTTCAAATTTTATTTTCTCGTAAATAAATATAATTATCCTATTACACTTAATAAGTAAGAAATTCACATGAAGTTTTTTAAGCAGTTGCAGAATGAGGTCAAGGACGACGCTCATATGACATGCGGAAACTCCGTAGCACAACGCATATGTATACAAGGTATGAAGCATTCAGGTCCTCTACTCCTTTATATATAAATATATGCGTCGCAGGCGAGAAAAAAAAAACCTGCAATGTGGTCTCTGACCTTGACGTGGTTGGTAGGCTTTCAAACTAACAGGAAACCATATAACGTAATATATATACTACTAGCTTCGACCATTTGTGTTTTAAGTTGTCTGCAAGTGTTTGTAAAATACATCAGTCCTGTACAGAACTGTTTCCCTGTAGATATTCTTTAACTACATGTCAAATGAGTAGCCAATTTAAGCTCAATAAGTCATATAAATTTGTAGGATGGAGTGATTAAACTTCACTACTTTGACCTCACCTTCTATCAAGAGACGTTTAAAATAACATTTTTTGACAACTTTTAAATATTAATATCTTAGACTCAATAACATCTCTTGAGTTCACTTGTAACGAATCTAGTATACAAATTCCAAATTTTCAAATTTTAATTGGTCACGGTCAATCTTATCTAACAGCTGAATGAACATTGTAAATGTCCACCCTATAGGTGCATTTGTCAGTCTGTAATCAAATTTGGCAACAGAAATATCAAATTAGTCCAAAAAGTAAAAACTGTAGTGATAATCCTTTAAAGTATTCAAATTTATTTTGCTCTTAAAAAGGATTTAAAATCTCCAATTTTAAAGCCAGTTATCCATTTGGTACACGCACGAAATTGTATTTTTTTTTTGGTAGTTGGTAGTCTATTATTGGGAACTAGTAATTAGCATTAGCAGTAATAAACGGAATTACAGCCTCATTTCGGTCTTTTCGAAATTAGACGGCAAAATTGACACACGCAGATTTAACAGAGAAGTATGTAAAATATATATGTTATATATTGTTTAAGATAAAGCTGTGGACGATTACTGCCAAACTTCATTAATCAATTTTTGTTATTTGTTGTGCCTCAAGGAAAATGCATGTCTATTTGGGCGACAAGCTATCTCAATGTGACTTGAAATTTTTTTCTTTGACCTTTGACCCAGATTTACACAAAAAAAAGATGACAATTGCAGATAACGACAATAACGATATTTCGATGAGGTTTGTTCTCATCTTTTCAATGATATAAAATACATCCGTGTGTTATTCCTTTAACCCAAATCGATCAAATTCGTTGACTGGGCACTTTACTATAACACTTATTTTGATATAGGCTGATCATTGTTATTGAATCTGGAACAAATTACTCATTGATTTTGTAATTAAATATGATAAAAGACAATGTTCTTATACTTCAGGGTCTAATTTGTGTTTACAGATTAGAGAATAATAGGCAAAATAAATGAAGAATACAGAAAAATGACATAAACATTAAAGAATACAGAATACAAAAATGAAGACCCACCTTGAAACTTGAAACTTTTTATTTCACTAAAGGCCTTACATGAGGCATGATAGTACAAACGATACAATGTAACAAATATAATGCATGAACAAAATTAATTATATGTACATGTACAGAATTATCCAGGAAGGTAAATATATGTCTAGACTTGTTACTATGAAAAGTAACCCTTCTAGAAAATATTATGCCAAGATATTGGAATTCATCAATAACAGATAAACGTTCATGATTGTACATACAATGAGCATTTTCAGCCTGTCTACCCTTGGAAAATATAACAATATTAGTTTTGGCTGTATTTACTTTATGTTTCCATGTTTCACAATATAAATATATTGCATTCAAGGCAGACTGCAATTCAGCAGCAGATTCACCAACAGTGACAGTGTCGTCAGCATATAATAACAAATACAATTTGAAATAAACTTCAATATCATCGTTATCAAATAATACATGTGACATGTTACAAACATCACTTAAACCACTATAAGCATGTGACATAAACTCAGTGAGATCATTGAGAAAAATAGAAAATAAGAGAGGCGACAGGTTTTCACCCTGCCTTACACCAATGTTTGATGCAAAAAAATCTGAACAATTAGAACCATCTCTCACTCATTACTTTGCATTTTATACAAATTTTGTACCACAATCAACAATTTGCCATCTATACCATTGCGCAATAGCTTCTGCCATAACAGGACTCTGTTCACTGAATCAAAAGCTTTGCGATAATCTACAAAGGCACAGTATATATTTTTTTCTTCTAAATAAACACAGATCAATTAAACATTTTAAATTAAAAATATGGTCACCATTGCCATATCCTTTTCTTAAACCTGCTTGTTCTTCACATAACAAGCCTAAACTTTCCAAATAACTAAACAATCTATATTATTTAAAATACAGGTAAATAATTTGCCATAACAACTCAATATTGTTATTCCTCGATAATTGTCAACATTTGCAGGATCACCTTTCTTTTTATAAAAAGGACAGATGAAACCCTTTGTCCAAGAGTCTGGAATAATACCACTATCAAATACAATATTAAATATTTTAACAAAGACAGGCATAAGTTTACTAGCAGCATGTTTCAAAAAATCATTAAGTATCATATCATCACTACAAGCTTTGTTATTTTTCAAAGATTTAATTGCATTAGCAATTTCTTTTTCACAAATTGATTGATTAATAACAGTTTCATACTCACTAACATTTTCAGGCAAAATAACATCAACATCATTTTCGACAGTATTCTGATTTTTAAAATGGTTAAAAAATACATCAAGAGCAGCCTTCTGTGTAGTATTTTTACCTTTATCACAACCTTTATGCAACAATGACCAATACGACTTAGGATCAGTGGTACGCAGACCACGTAGTTTGCAAATAAATGCCTTTTGATACTCATTAAATTGCATTTTCAAAGTCTTCTTATACTCTTTGCTTTTACACACCATATCTTTTTAATTAATTGTTGAACGAACTCTATAAAAATACTTCTTTCAAATTGACTTGCGATATTCTTTACGTTTTACATAACAATCAATATTAAAATACCTTTTACAGGGTAAATTCTGACGTTTTAAATTTTTCTGTGCATTGCTATTATTAATGTTAACAAACATATCTGCATGCTCAACAGCATTCTTAATAATATTATTACAATCATCTACAGCCTTATTAATAATTACAATATTTGTGTTTTGAGGATCAATATCCTCTAGTCCATTCAAGAGTTCATCTATGCTGTTATCGTCTAATTTTTCCGTGAAAACTGGAGCTCGATCGCTGGCCCATCTTTACCATAGATTCACCTTCACAGGCGATTACAATATCAGAGTCATTTGTAATGTCTAAATCAACTGAAACATTAAAGTTATTAACACTTGCTATATTTGAACACAATAGTAAACAAATAGGATTATGAACATCACTAAGTATTGGATCAAATGGTAAAACATTAAAATCAGTTACTGCCCTAAATTAAGTTGGTGATACAATTGCATAGTCAATAACTGAATTATTACATGTTGAATGACCAATACCGCTATCGCTACCCACTCTACCATTTGCAAAGAAAAGTTCTAAACTTCTACATAGTTCTAATAGTCTTTTGCCATATTTGTCAACTTTACATTTATCTTGTGAATCTCTTACAACTGAAATTCCACATTCTTCTAATGTATGCAAATTATTGAGAAAAGCTTGATCAACATTAGGAACATTGCAAAAATCAAGTATATTATTATCAATAACAACATATTCATTAACATCACTACTATATGCATTAAAATCACCAAGCAAACAGATTTGTAGCTCTGTATCAACAATAACATTTTCAATTTCACCAAACATATCAACATCACTGTATAAACTATTCTCAGGGGGAATACACACAACCCCGAATAGCGTTTTATTAAACAATAGTTTATCATCAACTGTAAACCACAAAACACAATGACTAGAACAAGTATAAGGGTCACCAACATTAACATATTCACATAAATTTTCCCTTACAAAGACACATATGCTCATCACCACCGGATTTAGCTTTGCAATTTTGTCGATTAACAGGGGGTAATAGCTGAAAACCATCGACATTAACATCATCATACTGATCAAGCTTTGTTTTTGTTAGACAAATTAGAATAGAAATAGATATAAATTCTATAAAAATCAGGGTTTCTCAATTTTGAGACTAGGACACACACAATTAGCGCTAAAACTTTAATTTTATTAAATTGAAAAACATTTTCAACATCTTTATTAATATTTACTAATGACTTTTCATGAGAAACACACGGTATGCTTTCACAGACACTACCAAAACATTTCCTTCCCGAACTTTCCTAGAGCTCTACAAGGCCTAACTGCTTGTAATCCGCTTCATTATATCCCAATTTGAATAGATCGTCTGGGGAATCTATGAAAATTTTGGCGCCATTTCTCATGTAACAATGAATCTTGCCGTCCGTCGTGTGTGCACCATCCAGTCGGAAATCTAGTGACAAAATATTACCTCCTCTGTAAACATTGAAAACTAGATCTTCTCAATGTTTGTCCCATTTTAGCAAGGACGCTATCAATTATGGATTCACGGGAAAATGTTCTGGTAAATAGTTAAAATAGAAATAAGTTGAAATAAAAACATAAAAATTAAAACAAAACTTCCATTTAATGTTATCATTTACCTCCTTAAGTAGCCAACGACGAGTACAGCAAAGCTTGATGTAAATTTGGTTTAAAATGTTGCTATGCGAATAAATTCCTGGAGTACTAACTTCAATTTATTTTCTACAGGCTGTATACCTCCTGGAACATGCTAATTATCCGTATGTATACTGCTAGATCAGGGAAAGTCAGGGAAAAATTCCAAAGGAATCGATTGATATGCAGCAAAGATTGGCACTTTTTAAATTAAGTTACTAAGCAAATTCAAACGGACCTTATCTCGATGTAAACATTGAATGTGAATAGATCGAGAAGACCGCAAATTAATGTGCAAAAATCGAGACGACCTTTTCTTAAAACTGTATAAAAAATTGTAGAAAGATACCTACTTTATAAGAATAGATCTTTAATTTCTTAACCTTCACAGACATACTTTTAAATTTTTATATTCACGAAAAGACAATATTTCTCTATTGAATGTACATGTAACAAGAGCAGACCGGTGTGCTCGATAACTTAGGTGTGAAAGAATAAGTATATTTTGGGAAATTGTAACATGCTAAGGACTTTGTGAAACACTCCGAAAATTGGTGGCCTGAAAGATCTTTAGATTTTGTATGTACATGATTTTTTCCAATTTTGTTATCAATAAGCAGCAAAGATTGGCATTTTTAAATTTCAGTTTCACAATCTTCTAATGCAATTATCTCGATAAATACTGAACATAATACATCGTTTTTTTGCATGTATATTTCTAATAACACAGTTTAACAAACAATTTCTTTAAAATGTACAATTATAATTACTATTTAAAAATAACTTTTGATCAGTATCGTCACCGGTATTGTTTTATTATTGACTTTCTCGACTCTATCATAAAAGAATGAATTTTCTTTTGTTTTCGTTCACTAGATTTCCACTGCATCATGAATACAGAAATGAAGACCCACCATCCAGACCCTCATACTTAATTTGTCATAATTAGACTTTGCTGGAAGTTCCTAATATAAATGCCTTTAAAATTTAATGTTTATCTGAAAACAGGTTAATTCACATTTCTTTTTACACACGTGTACAGTAATCTAAATGACTATATAAGATCATATATATCTGAACATTGGAAGTGTTCATGTTATTTTTATCAATGAAACAAACGGTATGAAAGGTTCGATTACTTTTTCACAAATTTTCGTAATAAAAGGACGAGACGTTCTTTGCCAAAATTACCAAAACTCTGGCTCAGATACTGACGTTTTTACAAATTCTGGGTAGCAGCTGCAAGCTCCTGGATATCGTACGAGTTGAGAAATGTATACTCCAAACGCGGGTGAAGTTGGTATACTGCTGCTAAGGTGAAAACAATTTATAATTTCAAAATTGAATCATCTCGTTTGTCATAGACTCTGGTATTGCGATGACATTTGTAGTCAAGTTCGGGGTATGTCTTAAAATGACGCTGAGGAAGCTGTATATTATGTGGTGTCTGCAATCTCTAGTTCAGGACTGTTAAAGGACCCATTCAGAAAAGTGTGTATTTAATGGAAATAACATCTTCAATATATCTGTATGTAAAATTAAATGAATATGTAGCTTCCTTGATCTAACCCTTACGAAAAAAAATGGAGTTGCGTACGCATAAAGATATTTTCAGGGGAAGAACACCAGATCCCATCTCGCTTCACTATTCGTGGATGCATTTAGCATTATAAATACAAAGATATTTACTTTTCGACAATTTACGCTCATGGTTATCTTATTATCTTAGAAGCCTATTTAGTATTGCCTCTTAAGTGAAAACAGGTCTTAATATTGGTCTATATGTATATCACAAAACAAAATGAAAAAAAATGAAAGCATTCATTTACTCTCTTAGTAATTAACGCTTCGAACAATTACAAGTATATCAATTGATAAAAGAAATGTTGTTTTCTGATCATGTGAGGTCACGCCTTGCCTTTCATGATCAATATTACTGAACTATCTGACACACTAAAGATCAAGTTTCAAATATATCATGATAATTATATTGTAATGTAACCATTATAGATACAAAACGTGATTTTTCCTTAATAATTCGCATAGGATTGTCTGTCGCCTTTTGTGTTTTCTTAAAAAGTATTGCATTTTTCTTTACCGTAGTGCTCAGTATCATTAAGGAAGTTGAATCATTTTGACAGATATGTTTCTTTTTTTCTGATTTGTTCAACCCTTTGAAAATACAGCAGATTTTTCACAGATTTTGAAGAAGAATTACATTTAATTGCTTTCACGATTCTATACCAGGTCTTTCACGATCCGATCGTAATTCTTGACTACCGTTAGTTATTCTTTCACGATCATTTTTCTCGATATACCGAATGACAACCGTGTAAAAGTGTTGATCGTGCACACATGTTTAGAATGAAGCGCTTCTGTGCATGCTTCTTTTTATAATTTTATGGTGTTAAAGCTTTTTTAGTTATACGCTCCAAGTTGATAGTCCAATTGGTGTATCAAGGTTTAAATACTTTTGCACTTACTGTTGTTTTTCTGTGACAAATGACTACTACAGTTTACGACGGTACCATTATTCACTGCTTCAACTGTACTACCATGTTGAAGGCCGTACGGTGACCTATAGTTGTTAACTTCTATATCATTTGGTCTTTGGTGGAGAGTTGTCTCATTGGCAATCATACCACATCTTCTTATTTTTATACCCTGTTCCAAATGGCGTATTGTCTGTTAATCAGCAGGCAATACATAATATAATCAAACTAAACCCAAGTTACAATACCTTTGGGCAATTGTGACCTTGGAAGGGTTTGTATGCGTCTATTCTACCGTTTTCATGTTTGATCCCAAACAGAGCTTATTTTCTGTTGCATTTAACCTTTGTTTACTGTTGTACAACTCCAGCTCTTTGAAAACACACTCTATTTTATAAACACTTGCATATTCAGGGGGCGGATTCAGGATTTTTGAAGAGGGCGGGGGTGGGGGGACGTAATTTTATAAAAAAAAGAATATTTGACAATTTCAGGCTAAAAAGTCATATCAATCGTGAGAAACATCATATTTAGATTTTTTTGCGACCAAAAGGAGGGGTGTGCCCTCTACGATCCCTGCCACTGGATCCTCCACAGACTTTGACATCAAAAGTATTTTGGTTATTTCGTTTGGTTGCTGTCTAATTGGCGAACATTCATTTGTATACTTTGAATATTACATGTTTGCTATTTATTTCAGCATTTAGTTTAAACAAAAAATAACTTAGACAGAGAATATTGATTTATTTTTCTTGATTATCAGTTTTCGTGAACATTCAAGATTTACGAGACAGTGGCACAAAATATGTGGTGCTTTCATTATCCTCCTTGAGACCACTCATTCCATCCTCGGTATAGATTTTACATTTGGTTCTCCTCGTTGAACAGGTACAGAATGTGAACGCCACACAATAAGCATCACCAATGCACCCTTCCGTGCATTTGTCTAAGGTATCGTAATCATTTTAGTCCTCTAGATCTACCTACTACAGCAGTTTTAGCAAATTCAAGGGTAGAAAATAATGATATTTTGAAGTTGAATATAACAGTATCCCATCGTTCACGGTTTACTATAGGACCTATCTGAATTCCTTTTTTCTCTCTTGTCATTTGTAAGCATATAACATTGATGATATCTGGCTACCCGAGGAGTGCACCCTACACAAAATGTGCTGGCAAAGCATTTAGTTTCCTCTTCACAAAGATCAATGCATTCGCTGAAGCTTTTAGCCGCCATTGATTTGTATTTATAAGCGATGGTTGTTTCCCTTAGGATTAAACCCGGTTTGAGAGGCTTACATAAATCAACTTTGCCCATATCTCTAAGGTAAAGGCAATACGCTGATTGCAATTTATCCAATTTTTCAGCAATTTTTTGGTAGTTGACGTTCAACCCCTTCATATATTTTTCAGTGAATAGCTCGGATATTGGACTCAGCTTATAACTCATAGGAACAGGACTCTGTTTTACCGTTGACACCCATGTCATTGCATCACCGTTTGCAGGAGGTGGGGCACCAACAGTAAATGTCTTTGTTGTTACATCTTTAGCAAAATTAGAAGCATCCTGTTTGTGCGTCGAGTCCATGTTAAAACCACCTCCTATTTTATATTCACCAGAATAGCTCGCATCAACTCCAACATTATGCCCCGCCTCTTCCTTTTTCTGAAAAGTCTTGGAATCCATCGTATGTTCGTATGTGAACCTTGCTCCAAATTCAGTATAGTTCAGAAAGTGTTTTTCATAATAGTGAAAAAAATCTAGATAAATCTGGTCTTGTGTGGATTCATCCAGTTTTTTCACCGATGATATAAATGATTTCGTAAAATAAGGATGGCTCACTTTATCTAGCTTGCAGAAGTAGTACGTACATTTTGCTGTTGAAATAATTTTCACAAATTCTCCGGTTGATAATTCAGAGGAAGACTCCTTATATCCTGCCGACGCAGAAAAGGCAACTATGCCTACTCCTACGCTTACCTTTGCCGATTGTGATAATGATTTCGTCAGTTCGTACTTATTTTGAACCGTTGTTGAGGAAAAGGATGTAATACATGATACATCGGGGACTACAACAAGCCCGCGTGGAATCCTATATCTACAATCTGACGATTCCCGTCTCTCCGTGTAATCAGTTTCAAATATCGGGTATGTGAATCCAGGATCGTGTCCATTAGCTAATGGATAACCTTTCAAAATATTGTATCCAAAAAATGCATAGTCTATGTCTGGAAAAGTCCTTTTAAAATGTGTTCCACCACAGTCTTGAAGTCTGTAATCGCTTCTCATTCCTTTAAAAAGACAAACACTTAAATAGTCAGACATACATGTATTATTAGGTTAAGAGATGGGTTGTGCACTCACAAACATGTTTTAAAAGCCCTACCCTGCCTATTTCAAGCCTAAAGCCTGTAGTCCAGTCTTTTTGTTGTTGGTTGTCGTCTGCCATAATCTTATTCGTTTCATTGTATAAGCATGATAAGCTTATTAATAAACCAGACCGATTGCGTTATCTTTCTAATTTTGTCACATTTAATTATCCCGGGTTTTATATCTTAACTATACGGTATATGTTTTGCTAACTGATGAAGGTCATACTGTGACCTTATATACGTAGTTGATTTATACATCATTGCCCTGAATTGTTTTTTCTTTGGCAATCATACCACATCTCCTTATTTTAAGACAAATTGTATTTGTCATTAAATAAGCTTCATATGATTTGTAATTAAACTATTGCAGGGCCATTTCATCATAATATATACGTTTGTCGTTATGTACAAATAACTTTGCTTTTGGAATAATATTTTTGCAGAATAACGTCTTTTTTCTTCACGATTAGGTGAATAAATCGGAATATTGTATCAGAAAATTTAACATTATGTACACAGTTCAGGCTCTTTCGGAATGTATGTATTTTAAGACAAACAGGTTGAATTTATGATGTGTATGTCCCGCCTACGATAGTGAAGGGACGTTATCTTTACCGGCCTTTGCGGCCGTCCGTCCGTTAGTTCATCAGACGCGTATCAGGTAAAAGTTTCGGTTTAAAGGTAGTTGCAGTTTTTGGTTTAAGGTAATTTGTGGTCCCATCAATTTGAAACTTAGTACACATATTCATTATAAAACTACGGAAGCCCATAGGGGACCTAAAAAATATTATATCGTTATCTCATATATATATATATATATATATATATATATATATATCGTTATTTCGATATAATTAAATCGTTATCTCGATATATTTATATCGTTATATCGATATAATTTAATCGTTATCTCGATATAATCATATCGTTATCTCGATAATTATCAAACAAAATCACCATGATCACTGCCCTATAGTTATCAGTAAATGTTTGTCAGTTCATCTGTCTGTCTGTGTTTCCTAAAGTATACATGGCTTGACTGTAATTAAATGAAACCTTTACACATATGATTTACCTAGACATGCTTAAGGAGGCTCCCTTTTGATTTGTCATACATTGCTCAAAAGAAGACATGTACATCTTAATATGATGATTCTCAACCGATCCTCAATATGGGGCCCTTATGAAGACAGAATGTGTCCATGGGTCACAGATGCCCTGCCTAAAATATAAAATAAACTAGAAAATGTGTCTATGAGCCACAGGATGTCCCTTCTGTTATTGATAAATGTATGAGCATCAAAAGTAGGTAGGAGTGACCAAATTCTTAGTGAACCCAGTTGTACTACCTACGATTTATTTCTTGACAAAATATCATTGCATGGTCTACCATGTATAGTAGCTGAGTTTGTTGCTAAATGTCCAGTCACAAATATTCTGTGCATAATCAGGACAAGAACCTAGTGTAACATTTAACAGGTATAAAACTAGAGGCTCCAAGGACCCTTAATCGCGCACCTGTGAAATGGCCGCCATTTTGAAAATCGACAGTTCAATGACAAAATTCAATAACCACGTCATAATCTATTTGGAAACCAAATTTCGTTTAAATCTGAGCAACTTTACATTTTGTTTTTACGACGGCCATTTTGAATCTCTTTTATACCGATTTCCATTAAGATTGGATAATCTTTGGATTTTTAATGAATTAATTTGACTTTTGGACAGCTGCCATTTTGAAATGGCGGCCATCTTGAAAATTCCAGAAAATTTCTCCTCCTTCTCTTGATGATCTGAACTATTTGTAATTTAAACTAAGGCTCAAGCTGTCACAGTTTTCAAGATATTTGATCAAATATGATGAATATTTGAAAAAAAACTGCAAATAAAGGGCCACAACTCCTTGACGGGTTTTCTGATTGACCTCAAAATTTCGGCTTAGGTAGATCTAAATGTGCTGATCAATTTTACTCAACCCTGTTACCATTTTTAACTTATTTGCCAAAAACATGTGTCAGACCCTGTGGTCTTTTTTTAGCCATGGCGGCCATGTTTTTTTGCGGGTGACCATAAATTTCACAAACAAAGTTTAAGAATGATGGCCAGAGGGACGCCGTTGCAAGGTGACCGCAAAAGCTAACCCTGTTTAGTGAGGTGAGCTTAAAAACTTTAACAATTGTGGACGTCGCCGTCGTCGTGGGAATCAGTAACCCTAAGTCTCGCTTCCTGGAAAAAATTCGCTCACGAGACAAAACACAGGGAAACAACTAGCAAATGGTTGTCCCCGTAGGGACACAGATGCCCCACTAGTTGAACCCGATATACAGTGTAACCCTGTACGTTGAAGGCTGATATGGATTGACAGTTGCTCTTTGACACAATCATCATTGTGGACAGAGACAAATTGTATCGAATACAGGAACGCAAAAGAAAATGGCTGCTGGCAAGTAATTTTGCTTGTGGCTATTCAACACAATATACCATGTTTACCTTACAAACCAAATATCATTCAAATTCATGGATGTTGAAATTTTTGGCGGGAAAATGGCGGCCATCTCATAAATAGCTGCTTGTAATAATGGTTCGTCATCACCAATCAACTCGGAATACTGTGTTTACTTTATATACCAAATATCGTTAAAATCTGCCAAAGTTCAATTTTAGAGGGAAAATGGCCGCCATTTATCCAGGAAGAAAATTACGCAAAAATCTGAAAAGTGCTTACAACGCACAACTCAACATGGCAAGATCATATACCAAATATCAATTCATTCCGCCAAATAATGGCTGAGACAGATGCGACGAAAAATTGTATTATGTAGCATTATGCAAAATGTCAATGTTCCGTCAAACAGGAAGTGGACAGCTGTTGGGTCTGAAAATTGCTTTCAACGTACAACTCATCATGTCAAAGTCACATACCACAAATCAAATCATTCTATTGGATAGAAACCGAGAAATCTGTGACGAAAGTTTCGGGACGGACATACGGACATGGCAAAAACTTAAGACGTCCCGTTGCATATGCGCGGGGGCATTATAAAAAGCTTCAAAATCAAAAGGGAGCTGCCTCAAGCATGTCTAGGTTAATCATATGTGTATAGTTTTTATTTAATTTCAGTCAAGCCATGTATACTTTAGGAAACACAGACAGACAGATGAACTGATAAACATTTAATTATAACTATAGGGCAGTGATCATTTTGATTTTGTTTGATAATTATCGAGATAACGATATAATTATATCGAGATAACGATTTAATTATTTTGATATAACGAAATAAATATATCGATATAACTATATAGATATCGAGATAATGATTTAATTATATCAAATAACAATATATACATTGAGATAACGATATAATATTATTTTTTTAGGTCCCCTATGGGCTTCCGTATAAAACTATTAAAAGTTAGCTGTTTAAATTTTTATATGCCAATTTAGAATTTTGACCCAGATTTCACGGTTCATGGAAATGTAATATCCTAAAATTTTGGTTTAAGGTAGTTTATGGTCATACCAACATTAAACTTATTTCGTATATGTGCATAATTAATTGAACTGTTTAACATATATGTCAAATGAGGATTTGACTAAGATTTCACGGTTCACTAAACACGGCAATGTGGTAATGCGAGTTGGACCTGCTGTCTTATTGACACATATTACTTGTTTTAAATACAATGTGTTTGATTGTTTGTTTTCTTGGTTTTGATTTAAATGCAGTTCCATAATTTTCAGACCTTATTTGTCAATTTAGAAGATCTAACACAAAAAGATATTAAAAGTAGGCTAACCAAGGCAAGATCTGCATTTCAAAGACTACAACCCATTTGGAAGTCCAAACAATACAACAGGAAAACAAAGATAAGGCTATATAACAGTACTGTTAAATCTGTCCTTCTTTATGGAAGTGAATGCTGGAGAGTAACGAAAACAGATATGAGATCGCTCTCAAGTTTCCACCACAATTGTCTGAGGCGAATCTGCAAAATCTTCTTGCCAAACCGTATTTCAAATGCACATCTCCTTGAAATGACTAAGTCCTCATGTATTCTGAAAGAAATTCGACAGAGGGGCTTCAGATGGCTGGGGCATGTTCTCAGGATGCCTGTATCCAATATCACAAGGATAGCTCTAAGATGGACGCCCCAGGGGAAGAGACCAAGAGGAAGACCCAAAACCACTTGGCGTCGAACGATTGAAGCAGAACTGAAGGAGCTTGACATGACCTGGGGAGAAGCCGAAACAAAGGCTAAAGACAGAGTTGGATGGCGAAATCTTGTGGCGACCTTATGCTCCGCCAGGAGCGAAGAGGATAGGTAGGTATTTGTCAATTTAAACTTAACTGTTATATTTTTTTGGTCCCGTGGAGGGTTTCGTTGTGATGGCACATTTTGCTAGTCTCTTAGATTGATATAACAATTTAGGTTAATATGTAGAGTCAGTACAGAAATTTGGAGACCGTTTGTTTGGCTGTAGCTTCTGGAATTTGTATGTAGTTGGGTTGCTGTTTCATTGACGTATAACACACCTCTTATTTTATAAATATTTATCCGTTCTATACATATACACATTTGTTGTTCTAAACAAAGAGATATGATGAAATAGTCCTTTTGTATAAAGTCTTATTTTTTCTTTGGGTAAATATTTTTTCTTTCGTTATAAACCTGAGTCAATATAAATTAAAAACAACAACAAACAAAAAAAAAGAATCTTACCAACATCTACTTTAAACAGTTTTGTTCTTGACAGAAGATTTTCGATTAAACCATTGTTTCTTGGATTTTCTGTTGCTACTTCTTCCCGTTTTCCATTGTGGTTTAGATCCACACCTCTGTTATAAAATCATCGAAACATAGAAAAACAACTAACAAAGACTAAAGACACAACGTACCGATCTTAAAGCACTCGCAGTTACTGAAAGCTAGTTCCATGTTTCCGAGACTAAAATATCAATCAGTCCACATCCAACGGATTTAATGTAAAGACTTCATAAACAGTCCGTTAGAACATGGAATAGTGCAATGCCAAAATATTAGTTTGGATAAAATGTATAACCGTAAGTGTTCATAACTGTATAGGAATACATATTTAGTTATAAGATTTAATTAATTCATAAGAAAATAAATGTTATTACCGATGAAAACAATATTGAAAGATCTTATTAAAGTTAGATAATTGATAACCATTAAGACTATGTTTATTCACAGGCTCATCAGTTTACATGGATAGTATTCAAATTTAACGGCTCTATAGATCAGTTCTTTATAAATGAGATATATTTTTTAATGATGAAACAGTTGACATGCATGATATATTTCATTTTGGTTTAATTCATCAGATCAGTACTAATCACGATTTGTTCTATTCTAAGTATATGCTAACGCTCGTACTTATTCATGAAGAAAGGGATAATCATTCTCTTACATATACTTAGAGCTTGTCATACTGTACAGACATCTGTCAATTGGTGAAGAATAACAGTTTAAAATTTGGTTCTTCCGAAGCGTTTTTTTCAAGGATTTACCTCCATCAGGTAGGATCAAACCCAGATATTCGAAATCCAGGGGTATATAAAACGTATATTGTCCTCTAGATCTCTTTTGGTTATTTTTTTTTTGGATTGCTGTATCCTTGCTGTATACTCCACATCTTCTTTCATAAAATATTTTATATAGTCATTTTGGTGTCTGGTGAATAGGTGTCTCATTGGCATTCATACCACATCTCCTTATTTTAAATTTTAAATTGATAAAATAAACGTAAGGTACAGATTTTAAAAAAAAATAACCGAAAATAGACCATTTCATTACGCAAAATGCATTTTGCAAATTGTATTAACCAGAGGGTATTTACATAACATACCTCTACTAAAATTGATATTAAATTGCACAAGTTGAATGTTTAACTTATACAAAATTATTTTTTACCCTCAATGTTGATAATAAAACAAGTAGTTGATATATAACTGTATAATACAAGTTGCTTTCTTTAAAAAAAGAAATGCAATCGTAAACCCAAAATGCATGTTTGGTATTAAATATTAGATATTTTTTAAGAAAAGAGTTAGTTTCTAGGCTTAATAACAAATTAATGATTTTTGTGCTTATAAAAAAGAAATGCAATATGTGAAACTTAATAGCTGGTTTTTTTGGGGGAATTTGAGATACACAACAGCCTGTGTTTGATTTTGCTTTTTCCACCTGCCCACCCGTGCCCACTTTAGCTATAATCTCTTTTTTTGTAAAAATATTGATTACAAATGCTTATCTGCTTTTTTCAAGTGATTGTACTTGCATGTTTTTTAGATTAAACAAAAGAAACTACATGCCCACTCCTATGGGTGGGCAGAGTGGACAAGGTAGAATTTTTGCATGGTATAGTTACATTAATGTTTTATGGTATGTATGTAAAAAATTTTTAAAACAGGTATATTCATAAGCACATGTCTTTGTCAGAAGCATGTTGTTTGAATTGTTATAACAGTGTTTTGGTACCCTTAGTAGGATGCAGTTCAAAGTGAGCCAAATATTGAAAGCTGTATTATAACCTGTAATTCCTTACTTTAACTACACTGTATCTTACTGGAGAGTTCTCTTTGGTATTCCTACCACTTTAAAAACACATGTTCTCTCTGACATTTGATTATTTCATTAGAATAATCTAAAAATTTTAATTGAACTGAAGTAGCCTTGTAGGTTTCTTATATTGACCTATCCTTCTTCTCTTATACTAGTCTAGTCATTTGGGTGCACTGTATAACCTACTGATCATTGAGATGGTTTGTATTGAAAGAAAAAATGTAACCTGTAAATTTACATTTTGCCTAATTGTACCACATTGTGTCAATGACATTCATACCACATCTTCTGAATTTTAAAGCGAATCTTTTTTGAATGAAAAATTAATTGATTTCCAAAATTGATTTTTTTTTTTAACTCAAACCAGCTGAATCTAGAGAAAGTAATCTCCAATTATATATGTCATTCAATGTCAAGTTTCTTGGTGCTTCTATGTTTGTTCAGTGTGAGCCAATGCCTCGTCGGTGTTGTTGAAGGACGTACATTGACCTATAATGGTTTATTTTTTTTAATTGTCATTTGAATGGAAAGTTGTCTCATTGGCACTCACACCACATCTTCCTATATCGTTTAAGTGAAAAAAAAGTAAATGCAAAAAACAAAGCAATTTAATACCAATAACATTTTATTTTAAACAAACATGGCAAGTTTATTTAAGATAATACAAAAGCTCAGGTATAACAAAATAATAAAGATTCATATAACCTTTCAAAATTAAGAATCTTTTGAAACTTTCAGACACATACAATGTATCAATTTATATGCAAAGATATTACTTGAACAAACTTTGATTTTGAAATTTGAAATTAATTGGAAAGGTGTTTAAGTAAGAAATTGGCTAAGATATTGATTTTTAACCGGTCAAGAAATCCTTTTCTCTGACAAATTAATCATAATTAAGCAATAAACTTGTATTCTAATAATCTTAAACTCTTGTGTCCTTGGTATTATTATAAAGTGCACTATAAAGTACAAAATATTAACACTCAACAATTAAAGTAAGGTTCAATTATATATTTACACTTATAATAAAATGGTATACTTGTTTTAATTAAAAATGTTTTTCAAGTAGATTGCCAAAATAATTTGAAATTTTGAAGATCCATATGTCATATGCAAGGTTTCCTTAAGTAGTTAACGACTAAAAAAATGATAAAAACGTTATTATAATACGAAAAAAATCATTAACCTCGCAAGATTTTCTATGTTATTTTTTTTAGTATTTTTTTTCTAAATTAGATTACTAAACAATCATTTGAAAAGGCTATTGTCTCATTCGTAAAGTTTACATCTCAGTACACCTGCTTGGACTTTACAATGTAGCTATTATGTCAGCAACAAATGGTAACAACAGGCGTCGCTCTATATAATTAAGAATCTCTCAGTATCAATTAAAAATAATTTTATACTCACTTACTGTCTTGTTAACTAATTAATTAGTACAACAACCGATTTGTTTTTGCAAGGCTAATTTAACACCACAAAGAAACACATACAACCCATACATCGTAGCGATTATATGGAATAGGATCCCAGTTACGGCAACCAGTCCGGTACCCACGAATGTAGTTCTTAAAAAAAATATATAACTTTTATTTAAAATGGTGTAGTTTTATTATTACACAAGTTCTGTAACTGAATGTAGATTTATTTGAAAGGGTAGGCTTTCTAGCTTGGATTTCTGTAAAAATTTTGATTGATTTAAATGTAATCAGGCGTCGGTACATAGAGTAAATTGCCTAAATTCAAGCCTTTATTCTTCCCCGGAAGTGGATGGACCTGACCTGTTGTCAATCAAAACAAAATTTTGCAACGGAATGCCGGTCATGAGGCACTGAGATTGTACTTAGAAACTTCGAAACAAATGCCTAACATGAAACAGAAGTCCCAAGGTGGCTATCAAAATTATTTATTGGACAGCACCCATTTATTTACTATGATTTTCAATGCGTTTCAATGGGGGAAATAACTGGGTCCCCGTTCCTGTCAGAGGGCATATTTTGAACACTTCAATCTGCAATTGTAAGCTTATTTTTGGAGTTACATGGATGAAATTTGGCCAGAAACTTGAAAATTCAATAAGGAAAACAATGGTGTAATTATTTTTAAAATTTGAATTAAACTTTTAAAATTAAATTGAAATTTAAATTTATGAAATTTTTAAAAAGTTTGTTTTTCAATTTAAAGTTTCAAAAGGGGTCACAGTAAGGTCATTTTGATGGTATTATGTATTCATACACTTGTAAGTTAAAATGGAGGGATTTTTCGAAAAATATCAGCAAAGAATATTAGAAAGGAGCCACCTGGCAAGAAATAACAAATGTCTTATATGGGATCAGGGGACAACAAAAGATGGAAAATATGGGCTTATTTCTTTCCAGTATCATATTTCTGGGACCTGGAGAAAGAAAAAAGCCCATAGATTCAGTTTTATGGTTTTTAATTAGTTTTTGATAAGTTTTAAATATTAAATACAACACTTTATGCCATTTTATGTGTCATAAAAGTTTGTGTGGGAATGCGGGTCACATTACTGAAGAGCCGCATCACATAAATAACGACAGAATATTTTGTAAACTCAGAAAATCTTGCCAGGGCTCTCAATTTTCAGATTGGGGCCTGGATTTTTTTGGGAGATATATAAGGGGTAGGGCTATAGCTTATATAAACAATTTTAACTGAATGTACAACAATTTTAGACTCCTTTTTAAAGATTTTGGTGGTCCTTAAAAGGACCGTTAATTTTGTCTGTATCTTTTTCAGAAGTAGATGAATGCAGCTATATCTTCCTTGATTTTTGAACTTTTGAAGAACAGCTTCTGGTAGGTATATTCTTCTTAGCAGGTATTACTCTACCATATGAATGATCGTCCTTTATGCTTTTACAAATGCAGCATCAAGTTTTGGATCAGGTTGCCCTTTTTTATATCTGTCTGTACATTTACTTCGATCCTTTTCTTCCACATGAACCTTACTCTTCTGTCCGGTGCGTTGTAAATTTTTCTTTTTCCTTTCTGGAGTATTTTGGTTTACTTTGTTCCGTTCACACTCCCAATTTACATTTGGTCGAAGCGTTTTAATGAACCTTTTGAGATTTTAAAACCAATACATTCTGCTTTTTGTCACAAGGAATAAGCTATACCATTATTCAAAGTGTGAACTATTGCTGATGCCCTCCCTTCAAATTTCTAGAAAAGTTCACATTCTTTGGTAAGGAAACACTTAGTGATCTGTTAACAGCTTCACCTTTTTGAGTGTTATGATTAAATATCATTTTCATTAATACTTCTTCGCTAAGTTTCATTTTTAAAAGTTCCTGCATTATTAACTTGTCTTTGTTATCCATATTCAGGTTGGTTAACTTGTTTGGACCCAAATACATAGATCTCCGCCACCAACAGTTTGAGTGTCCACCACCACCACACACGTATGAACTAGTGGGACATTTAGAGCAGTCACAAGTATAACAACGCACAGTAGCATTAAGCATTCAGGCAGATCCAGGATTTCCCTCGACATTTGTTAAACTGTAGGAGGTGCTGTCTTGACTGGTTTTAGCTACAAGTGAGAACTTCTCCGCATCTAGCCTCTTCCATTGTATATTAAATGAACTTAGCTGACTGTTTGAAGACTAAGTCTCATGATTTATACCCTTGTTATGGGGTATGCTTCTTTGCATATGTAATTCTTATGAGATTTTTTTTTTAATTAAAAATAATTATAATTAATTTTTTCAGCAAAATTTTTTAAACTAGATTTCCATAGAAATAATGAATTTATCTACCATGTGCAATTTACAGAATGTAAATATCTTTTAAAATAAAAAGTTTTGCTGATTTTAAGAATATTTTCTTCGTGAATTTATGATTTTATCCGATCAATTTTCTGGTATTTGAGATGTCATAGATAAGGATCAATAAATCTGTAACTATTGGATCAAATCTATTGAAACTTTGCACAATAACTACTGAGATGTATATCTTTATTTTAAAAGTGCAGTTTTAAGTCTGGAAAAAAAATTAAAGTCTGACAGGAATAGGATCCCAGTTACGGCAACCAGTCCGGTACCCACGAATGTAGTCCTTAAAAAAAATATATAACTTTTATTTAAAATGGTGTAGTTTTATTATTACACAAGTTCTGTAACTGAATGTAGATTTATTTGAAAGGGTAGGCTTTCTAGCTTGGATTTCTGTAAAAATTTTGATTGATTTAAATGTAATCAGGCGTCGGTACATAGAGTAAATTGCCTAAATTCAAGCCTTTATTCTTCCCCGGAAGTGGATGGACCTGACCTGTTGTCAATCAAAACAAAATTTTGCAACGGAATGCCGGTCATGAGGCACTGAGATTGTACTTAGAAACTTCGAAACAAATGCCTAACATGAAACAGAAGTCCCAAGGTGGCTATCAAAATTATTTATTGGACAGCACCCCATTTATTTACTATGATTTTCAATGCGTTTCAATGGGGGAAATAACTGGGTCCCCGTTCCATATAAGACATCAGAGGAAGTTTAGTTTACACAGTTATGAGAACTGTTGACCAGGAGCTTTTAATTAATTTATAGAGAACGCGTTTATATCAGTACATTATCAAAATGATCACACAAAGCTTTGTTGCTTTTGATAAAAATTTAAAAAAAAATTATCATTCATAAAACAAACTTCAAAATTTCATAAAATTATTTTACATGCATAAAAAACCTAAATATCAAATTAATACATAATCTATTAAAACCGAAAATTCATTATCTGATTGTTTTCACACAAAAAAAATTATTTTGTTTTTATAAAGAGGAACATTTTAAAATTAATTACTACAGAAGTGATAATTAGTACTGTTGACCAGGAGCTTTTAATTAATTTATAGAGAACGCGTTTATATCAGTACATTATCAAAATGAGCACACAAAGCTTTGTTGCTTTTGATAAAATTAAAAAAAAGTATCATTAATAAAACAAACTTCAAAATTTCATAAAATTATTTTACATGCATAAAAACCTAAATATCAAATTTATACATAATCTATTAAAACCGAAAATTCATTATCTGATTGTTTTCACAAAAGAATAATTATTTTGTTATTATAAAAGGAACATTTTAAAATTAATGACTACAGAAGTGATAATTAGTTCCTGGCTAAGGTAACTATAAATAGAAAGTATTTGTGGCTAAGGTAACTATAAATAGAAAGTATTTGTTCTTATCTCTATCTGCATCTGTCATCACTCGGTATCTAAAATAGACATTTGATATCTCATCGCTGACCCTATTAAGTCTACCGAAATTGCATGCATGATTAATTTTAAGATTTATGATCGTAATTAAAGCGGCACTTTTAGGGTGCAATTGTTACTAACTAAAGTTTTGAAAACGTTTTGAGGAGTTTGTTGTTATTTTCTAACTGCTACAGAAGTAGAAACATCGTTTAATAATTCTTTTCTGATCCTATTTGAACTTTCAATAATTCATGCTCATGTTGAAAAACATACTTTTTATAAACGTAGAAAAAATTCGTTTAAACAGGTTCAAGTTAGAAACAAATTAATGTTTGCATGTATTGTATTAACAAACGAAAAACGACAAAACATTTGCATAGTCAAGGGTATTTTTTTTTTAATATATTAGTTGTAGGTTTCCGTTTTATTTTATTTTTTCATATTCAATATCTATTTAATAACATTTTTAATAACCAATTTTTTTTATTAAAGTTGCAATATTTAATCACAAAAATAACTGTAATTTAATCATATGCAAGAAAGACTTCCTTTAATTTCAGTATAAAAAATAAATAGCTTGCTTTTTACATCATGTACATCTTCCTAAACTTAAAATCTAAAATAAAATGCTACTAAAACTCTTTCTAAAGATTTTATTTTTAATTATTCTCGTTCAGAATATAAAGCGCATTGTTTACATGAAATCTTATCTCATATCTAAACACAGCTGGTTTCAACGTTTGACTCTAATTAAAATACTACGCATGTTGGTTAATATTAGCAGCTTGTAATCGTGTGCAAGAAAATATTATATCATAATAAATTTCAGATCATACGTAAAATATCTCTATAGCAACTTAAGATGCTAATGCTTATTCAACAGATTAGTAAGCTATTGCGCATGTATTTGAAAGGTGGTCATAGAAAGAACAGAAGTGTTCCGAATAACATCCGGTGTTCCGAAAGACTACATCTATCGTCCAATATATACTGCGTAAACCCTCAGGGGTTTACGCAATGAAAATTCACCAAATCTGCCAGACTGATAATAAGATATAAAATATACAACAATGTCGGTATTTACAAGTTTCAAAGTTTCTAAAAATAATTACTGTCTCTAAAATATTTACATGTTTACGAGACCAACTACAGGATAGCCCTTCATACCTTTTTCCCTGCATCCGGAGTGACGTAGAAACAGCGAGAT